>CP139508.1:490343421-490660921 GCA_021014915.2 Artemisia tridentata subsp. tridentata | reverse complement strand
CACTGATAGTACGTAAATGTAACTCACTGTTTAAACAACTATTCAGAGTTCCTAGAGCTCCTTGTAAGGCTTGTTGGAAAACCCGTTGTCGGACTTGATTACTGGCCTTTTGTTGTTCAAAATTTATAGTTTCATTTTTGTAATTTTCTAATTGTTCCAAAGTCTTATAAGTTGAATCAATCAAATTCAATTTTTCTCGCTCTATCTCAGAGTATCCATTCACACGAAACTGATCTGCTTCTATTTCTACTTTACGTAAGCGAGTCCGGGCTTTTTCCAGCTGTTCGATGGCCCCCTCGCGCAATTCTTCTGAATTTTTAATCGTCTTCAAGATTCTCTGTTTTCGATTATCTAATAAATCACTTAATGAAAGTAGATTATCTTTCCATTCATTTCAAAAATTCCATGATCCCTTCCCGAACCAAACATGAATCTTTCGATTCATTTGGCTCTCACGCTCAATGTAAATTACCATATCTTTCTTGTTAATGTAATGAGCCTATCCTCTATTCTCTTGTCATATTCCAAAATGAAATCAAAATCTCAAACTAATCCAAGACAAAAAAATTCGGAGGACTCTTCTGACCAAACAAAAAATATGTAATTGTCAGCAAAATTGTTTACTTTTTTAATCCAAGAAGTTTTTCTTACTTTATACACAATACATAGGTCATCGATTCAGCATTGGCTAAAAAAGGGGATAAAATCCCCAATAAGTAGTTCAAATCATTTTATCAATATGAGTGTTCTCTATTGATAAAAATTATTTATTTGAAACCATCTCTATATTAACATAGTGGTAGAAAGAGTACCATGCTGCGTCTGGACTTCAAACAGTTTTGCTTTAACCATGTTAATGGGTCCATATTATTGGTTGATAGAGAATCAAAGTGGATTTTCCAATAAATTACGAAATGCTATAGTTCTTACATATGATTTCTGAATTTATTCAGAAGTAATTCGCGAGATCATGCACCCTTCTTTCTTAGGTATAACTTTCCTAGTTATAAGAGAAAAAGTACATCTGGTTGGATCCAGCCTATTCTTGAAATAAACAACTCGCACACACTCCCTTTCCAAAAAAGATCAAGACCCCAAGCACTACACTTAGATTTATTAGATTTGTTGCTAAAATATCGGTATTAAACCCGAAACTCCCGGCGGATGGCCATTGGCCCAAAGAAACGAAAGAATCGGTTACATTTTTCATATGATCTCCTCTATAGATAGACTAAAAAATCGAACAGAGTTCTTTTTGTATTACTTTGCCCTATATCTATATATTTCTAGTTTCCTACTTTCTAAATCGAATCAAAAATCTATTAGATTTAGAAATATTGAATTACCTTCTTGGTTGCAACCCCTCTTAAAAGGCCTACGAACACAAACGGGAAGGATGAAAGCGAGTTTGTATGCTAATTCCTCATCCGCAAATCAGCCCTTCCCGTGGGTTATTTTCTCAACGAATAAGTAATTCTAGGAATGAAATCTTTATATAATTCGAAAAAGCAAAGCACAAGTCCAAGGCAATAAAATATGAAAAATAAAAATTTTTCATATTTCTAATATTAAACAAAAGGATTAGCAAATAAAAGTGCTAATGCTACAACCAAGCCATAAATTGTTAAAGCTTCCATGAAAGCTAGACTAAGCAATAAAGTACCTCGTATTTTTCCCTCCGCCTCGGGCTGTCTCGCGATACCTTCTACAGCTTGACCCGCAGCAGTACCTTGACCAACTCCAGGTCCAATAGAAGCAAGCCCTACAGCCAATCCAGCAGCAATAACGGAAGCGGCAGAAATCAGTGGATTCATGATAAGTTCCTCGTACCAAAAAAAAATGGTTAATGATACATTCAACCAATGAACTATGACTTAATTATTCGATTGCTACGATTCATCCTGTCAAAGTAACTACGAACTTCGAATTCAAGTAATAATATTCTTGAATTATCAAAACTACTTTGATATCTCTTTTTTAGTTTCTCTCGAGAAAGTCTTTGTGAATCCATACAACTTTAGTTTTTCCGTTTCTTTGTCCTGAACCGCTCTTTGACTTTGAATTCTTCGATTTTTTTATTGACTTCATCTTCAACTCACAGTCACATATGAGACAGAAGGACTTCTATAGAATCCCCATCTACACTCATATTCGATTAGTAGGGAAATTTAGATATATCTTTAGCTCGTATATAACTAGTCAATATCTAATATCACATATACATGTCTTTCTTCCACAATGTAAACCCACTCTTTCTTCATCTTGAATGCAATCGGATTTAATAAGGATGCATCTAACCCTTGACAAGAGTTAACTTATCGCCATTCAATTCCATATACCTAGTTCGACCTTCCCTCTACGAACCATTTATGAATCCCCTTTGTTATAAATTTTCCTTTCCCTTCCCCCTTGTTTATCATTATCCTGCAACCTAAATTGATAAGATAATCAATGGATAAATTGATTGGGCCGAATCGTTGCATAGAAATTAATTTGATTGATCTAAGTTCATATAATTGATTATTTATTAATATTTTCGTTTGGTCAATCGTTGAATAAAATCAACTCAAAAGGCGAATTGTTTGATAGATTATTTAATAACACGTCGTAATATCGCAAGACTTCTTAGTCAAATTAGGAGTCCAAATAGTGAATATTCGGATTGGATGACCAATCTAAATTGAATATTCATTGAGGGGAAGGTTTGATTATGGTATAAATTGACCAAACGGGAATTTTAGGAAAAAGATCTTTGAGATCTCTTTCCTTTTTTTCTACTCTAATATCAATATTGTAATCTTTATTGTAATCTTTTTTTCTATTACTCGAGATCGTATATCGTGTAGTTGTATATTTTTATTCCCTAAGTAAATTTTTTGAGCCATGCACACATTGCCTTAGATTAAACTAAAAAAAAAAAAAAAAAAAACTACTTAGAAAACTAGTCAATGGTGGCCTTCCATGGATTCACCTATATAAGCCGCGGCTAAAGTTGCAAAAATAAGAGCTTGAATACCACTTGTAAATAATCCAAGGAACATGACAGGGATAGGAACCACCGAAGGTACTAAAGAAACAAGAACAACAACTACTAATTCATCAGCTAATATATTTCCGAAAAGTCGAAAACTAAGTGATAGGGGCTTTGTGAAATCTTCTAAGATGTTAATAGGTAAAAGAATTGGAGTTGGTTGAATATATTTCCCGAAATAACTTAATCCTTTTTTGCTAAGACCCGCATAGAAATATGCCACTGACGTGAGTAAAGCCAAAGCAACAGTAGTATTTATATCATTCGTGGGTGCGGCTAACTCCCCATGAGGTAATTGTATGAGTTTCCAAGGTAAAAGGGCGCCTGACCAATTAGAAACAAAAATAAATAGAAACATAGTTCCAATAAAAGGAACCCAAGGACCATATTCCTCTCCAATTTGAGTTTTACTCACATCTCGAATAAATTCAAGGACATATTCGAAGAAATTCTGACCACCGGTCGGAATGGTTTGTGGGTTCCGAACGGCTAGAGCGGCTGAACCTAATAAGATAGCAATTACAACCCAAGAAGTAATAAGTACTTGGCCGTGGACTTGGAAACCCCTGATTTTCCAATAAAAATGTTGGCCAATTCAACCATTCGTGACTAACATCACTTCCATAACCATTATTACTAACCGTCTACCATCTCCATTGTTTTTCATACTAACAGCATCAACATGGTCAACACCACTGCTCCACTATTACCGTCATCTCACAAGCCGATAAATTCCTTGCCTAACCATCCATAACGAGTCTCGTACCCGTGAAACTCGATATTGAAAAATCCAACCACTCGTTTTGGTGCTTCTTCTTCAAGAATATTCAATGCGAAGTATTGGAGGTTTTGGATCATATCATAAAGAAAGTAGCTTCTACCAGCGTTGAAACCAACGCTCCTCCCACCGCGGAGTGGTTGAAGGTAGATACTCTTGTGAAATACATCACTAAGAGGAATATATATGAAGCCAGGCTTAATGAGTGTGAAACTTTGGCTAGTATGGTGTGTGGTAAAAGATGGAAATGGCCAACTGATTGGGATCAAAGATTTCCAATTCTCAAATTTATCAATGTTCCGGTTATGAATAAGGATAAAATATTGTGGCAAAACTATAAAGGTCAAAGGTTAAATTTAAGATCAGTGATGTATGGAAAGATTTTAGAAGCAATGATGCTGAAGTTCCATGGTATAAGACTTTTTGGTTTAGTCAATACAATCCTAGACATGCTTTCATAATGTGGTTAGCGATTCAAGGGAGACTACAAACTCAGGACAGAATGATGGCATGGTGTAATAATCAGAACATGTTGTGTCTGCTGCTGTGGGAAATGCAATGGTTTTCACCAACATCTTTTCTTCCAATGTGATTTTGCTAAAAGCATATGGATTAAAATGAAGATGTATGCCTTTTAAATTGGTACAACATCTTTTTTTTGTGCAAAGGGTGAAATATATTAATCATCAAAAACGTGATACAACAATTTAAAAGACATACATCTGATATGGACATACCCAATCAGATAACTGCATAACATTCTAACCATTACTATCGCATATCCGGCATACTAATTCAATCTCTGACACAACATGGATAGAAGAAACAAACTTCAACCATAAAACAGCTCATACTGCATATTTCCTCAGCAGAAAACAGCTCAAATTCACCCATTTTGCACCATAGACCATAGCTTCTTAACTACATTTCCTTAACATCTCCAAGCCTAGAACATTCAACCATCATCCACAATGCACTAGGCTTGAGAGGCAAGGCATCATTAAGAAAGCTATAGCCAACCATTCCTCTCCAAAAGTAAGGGCTATACCAGCACCCTACATTTCCATCATAGACTTGATGGCATCAGATGCTGGAAACACACACCCTACTTGAGAACCTGCCTATCCTCATTTGGTAATACATTGTTTTGGCCAAGTAGGGTCATCTTCCATTCCTCACTATTCCAAACATCATGTACCACCCACCTAGTTCATACTACCCTACACAGCTGGAAGCCCACTTAATTTATGGAAAAATTATCAACTAAGAACCATTGAGACATATTCAAATCTCAATTACCTTACCATGGCCTATAAAGTGTTAGAAACCTACCTCATAGGATCCAAGAATCCAACTTTCCAAGGTACATGGGGCATCAGCTGAGATGAACTATATTATAAAGCTCAGTGCACATAGCTCAAATCGATCAGGCATATTTCATGACACACATCAAGCCTGACTCAGTTCCTAATAGGAACTTTAAGACTGTTTGTAATGAAACAAGTCTTCAAGAATCTTCCAACCAGTCTAACACCAACAGGTAACTCACTTTATGAAGCCTACTGGCCTATACTCACAAGGATATACTAAACTCCAGTAATACCCTTATGAATAAGGGAATTCAGCCTCAAGATAGAGAGCCTTCTGTTTTCTAATACCATCTTAATAGACTGATGTATACTGTACTTTTTACCCATACCCTGAATACCATTATCAATACTAATTCCACCACTTTAATTCATAAATTGCCACTTGATAAAAACCGTCTAGGCACCATTTAAGTAATTAACTCCTATATAAATAGAAGATGTAGAATGGCGAGTATTGGGCCAGCATATAAGAATGGACGCATTTACAACTACAGGCGTGCTGGGTTTGGATTCAAGAACCGACACCAATTTTAATTAATTTATTTATATAAACCCTAAAATCTGTCTTACAAAAAAAAAAAAAAAAAAAAAAAAAAAAAAAAAAAAACACACACACACACACAATGTTTAATAACACACGCACAATGTTATTGTCATATGAAGATTGGCAATTAGAAAAGTCAGATATGTTATGTTGGGAAGATCGATTATTACATGTGACCTCGAAGGTTCGGTATGCTGGGAATGTTGACCTAATTTTTTTATGTGATTCTATTATAGACCCTAAAGATCATCGGATGGCTGAATTAGGTATGAATTATTATAATTTTTGTTGTTATCTAGGTTAATTTTTAATAATAATAATAATAATGTATTATATTGATGATTTTTATTAGGTCCTCTTTTTAAGGAGACGGTTAATGATTCAGATGTCGTTGTACAAGATAAGGCGTTAGACGTATTATTTGCTTACTTAAAAGCCGCTGATGCGGATGTCGCTGGAGGGTAGTATCATTTTTTAAAATTGTGGATTTTGTTTGTTGGATTTTACACTTATTATTATTGTTATTGCTATATAGATATGCCAAGGAAATTTGTGATGCAATTGTGGATAATTGTCTTACTGATCGACTGGAGACGGTGACCAAGGCACAAATTGTGTTTATGCTTTGGGTCGAGTTGGAAGCTGTCGATGCAGTTCTGGTATGTTATTTGGTTTCCGTTTCTATATGTTTGTTGTACATTCTCTGCTTTTTGCTTATACCTAGTAAAGCTTGTTTTCCGCCTTCAAAACTGATATTTGTTTTGCTAATTCCTGCTTCCATTCAAATCACCTCGTTAATCTAATTTTTCCTAAAGTGGTAACTTTTTATGATTCCCTCAAAGCTTAGCAATTAATTACCCTATTGGTTGGCTAACATGGTTTTTTGTAAATGCAGATAGTTTAAAACTCTTTCCCTTAGATCTTCATATGCTCATCTACAATTTTCAATGCATTTTATATCCACCCCCTAGTGAGATATTTGATTAATGTTTATTGTACTTCTGGAGAATTTCTGTCAGCATTATATCGAAACTTAGGGTGGCTTATCTTGCTAGTATATCTGAACCTTTCGTGTTCACTACTAAATTTTGAAAACAGTCTATCTGTTATGAGAACACACTTTCTATTCGTTTACGGAAACTAGCTTGGATCTATGGCGCCTTGCTTTATCAACACTGTCTCTTCGTTTGTGTCATATGAATATTGCCGCCATGTTAAATTTTCTTGACATTGTAAAGTAAGTGTCATACTACATGATTGTGGGTTTCTAGATGGTTATGTCATTTACAATCACAGAATTTTGTGTCACATTATACATAATAACTAATAACAGTTTCCAATAAGGTTGTCATTTTTCTCACTAAATTGTTTGTTGATAGGATGCTATGGAGAAAGCAATAAAAACCCATGTTGCTAAAGCTGTTCGTCGTGCCATAGATGTCATGGTTCAAGCTATAAGGTTTGCGATCAACTTGTAACTTTTTTTTTTTTTTTTTGTAAGAGGGTGGTTAGGATTGTATATTTCAAGTGCTTATTACATGTTGAAAAAAAAAAAGAAAAAAAAAAAACACTTTTGAAAGGTTTGAATAGCTAAATGCTTATTGGCTTATTTTCTTACATTATAGAGAAATTTACGGCATTAAGAAAAAAACCATTTCAGCTTGCTTAATTTGGATTATGTTTTAAATATTTAAAAATCTAGACACTTAATCCGCACTTAATTTGAGTAGATGACGCGTACCCGATTGGAGTATGACACGTCAACTCTCAATTGACCTTGACCGTTTATTGGCCACCTTTTCTTTTGTTTCTCTTTCTGCTTTATTTGGAATTGCATAAACCTCATTCACGAAAACCCTTTTTTCCCATCTTGGCAATAGCAGCTCCGTTAGTTTTAAAATACCGGTCTCATCCGTGCCTTCCTTTTCTGTTTAGACGCTGATTGAATGTCTAGATTCATAAAGCTTAAAAAAACTGTCCACATCATGCAAAGATTGTAGAGTTTTCATTTTACTCTATTCTCTGCCATTTATAATATTGAAGTTTTCTTTGCCAATAACCAGAGAATTTGGTTCAAAGATTGTGCCACCGAATAGATTGTTAAAGATGCTTCTGGAAATTTATGATCATCAAGATCAAGACGTTCGTGCTTCATCTAAAAGGCTAACACTTGAGCTTTGTCGTTGGATTGGTAGAGGCGCTGTTAAGTCCATATTGTTTGAGAAAATGAGTGACACAATGGTATGGTGATAATCTTTTTATGGCTTCCACTTGTTGATTTTGGAAATAATTTACTAATCATTTATCTTTACTATTTCTTAGAAGAGAGAGTTGGACGCTGCGCTTGCCTATGTCAGAGTGGCTGCTAAGCCTACTCGCAAAATAAGGTTTTATTTTGTGACTCTTTTTACAGCATGATTTGCTCAATTTCTTTATTAAAAATTCAACAAATAATTTATTTATAGTAATGTTTTTCTATGTTTTTCAGATCTGAACAAGCTAACAGAGGTGTTGATATCTTAACACCTCTAGAGAAATCAGGGTTTTGGTATAAAGTGGTCAGTGCACTTGCTCTACATTTTATGGAAGTTAGTAACCGTTTTTATTATGTTTTATGAATATATGCGCTCTGTTGTATTTACAGAAATCTAAAAGATGGACTCAGAGGAAAGAAGCTGTAGCTGAATTAACTAAGCTTGCTTCAACAAAGTGGATTGCTCCAGGAGATTATACAGAATTATGTCGTACACTTAAGAAGGTATAACGGAATATGTGACTAAATCTACCTAAAATTCTAAATATTTTATGCTTTCTTGGAATGTGATTTTAATTATCTCTTATTTTTGAAATTGCTTTTCTCCTTTTAGCTTATTATGGATGGGAGTATTTGTGTTCGGGTAGAAGCAGTCCGAGCCATTGGGAATCTTGCACTGGGATTAAATGTCCATTTTTCGAGATGTTCACACATTTTGCTCCCGGTTTTACTTGTAAGATTACGGTTATGATGTTATAGATTTTTGCGGAGTTACTTGTAGTAAATGCTATGTTAATTTGTATCATAAACTAGTTTTGTTTATTTTAATAGAGAAAGTTTGGGGGGGAAAAGCCTATCATGACGGAAGAACTCACTAATACTCTTCAAGCAATCCACAAGGCTGGATGTGTCACACTTGCTGATATTCTAAAAGGTAGGATACAATTGCATATTATAGGAATCTTGCATCATCCTATTGTTAATGTAGTTATAGATCATTTCTTTGTCAGCTACGATTAAGAATTTAAGATTCATATTTTTGTCCTTGTTTTGAAGACCATGGTAAAATCTAGGAAATTAATTGTTTATTAAGGATATGAGCTGTTTTAAAAGTTTGTTACTTCAGACAATTTACACGAAGACGAAACTAGATTGCTGCTGCAATAGGGGCGAAATAAAGTTATACTGTGTTTTTCTAACTTTTCAGAAGATGGTTTGGCAAAAGTCTCAAGGTGATGTAGGTCACACAATTGTTGTGTGTGGATGTGTGGGTTAAATAAGTGAAAACAAGTAGAAAATGGGGGCGACAATTTATTTATTTATTTATTTTTTTTATTTTTTTATTTTTTGTATACCTGGGTTTTCGACTCAACATTGCAAGCCGACTAATCCCAGGGCGACTACCCTTTTGGATAGCCCGGAGTCATCGAACCTCCGTGGCTAATGGGGGATTAATTTTCTCAGGGTTCGAACCCAAGACCTCTTGGCACTTTCGTCCTAAGAGGCTAAGCCCTTACCACTGGGTCACCCCATTGGTTAATGGGGGCGACATGTTTTTGTAAGGATGTTTTGAATTTTTAATATGGAAGGTGTGTGGTGGTTAAATCTTAAAATTAGGTTTGGAGTTAGGCATGGTTTTTAGTTCAACGTATTCCCTCTTTGTATATGAGTATGGATAGTAATGGCTATTGTTTTGAATTTTGATTTTATAAATGCGCTATAATTATTCATCTAAAATGGTTTTGCGACAGATGTTAAAGCCGCTGTCAAAAGTGAAGATCCACATGTGTGTTCACGGACTTTGAATTGGGTAATGTATTGCATCGCCTCAAGCAAATGGGCAGTCAATTTTAAAGTGCACAAGGACTACGTTCAGATCTGTTTGGAGGTATACAATTTCCATCATTTTAATTGGCTTTTCCTAGACAGAACCTTAATTTGGTATTTGTAGTGTCTTAATGACGGGACAGCTCAAGTCAGGGATGCTGCGTTTTCAGTCTTGGTAGCAATAGCAAAGGTATACCTCATGTTTTCTTCTATAGCTTTGGACTGATAGTGTTTTTTTTTTTTTTTTAACTACTACTACTACTAATAATAATAATAATATTTTTTCCTTTCCTCTTTTTAGTCGGTTGGCATGAAGCTTTTGAATATGTCATCGGAGAAACTTGACGATGTCAGCCGTAAAAAGCTTTCAGAAATTATTGGTGTTTCAGGAGGTACCGTGGCACGACATGGCATCGTGAAACGGGGATTGAGGCGCGGGAGGATTGCTGAGCCGCTCGAAGGTTCTTATTCCATATTTTTGATAATTTGAATGCCCTTCCTTACTTTGTCTTTTGAGGACCCAATTCTTTTCTAACAGCAGGTTTACATAGTTGTCAAACGTGTACGAGTTGAGTCAATTACCATGAAACAAAGTTAGTTGGACCCTTTGTTTAATAAAATGCGCCTTCGATAATCTGAACCCTCGTCATTGTGGGCAAAAAATACAGGGGTCATATTGGGCCCTTATAATCCGTCAATTTTGGCTTTAATAAAGCCTAGATTAAATATATCACAAAATAAGGTCGCTTTATTACATAAAAAATTTAAGGGGGATTTACATACATCCCCATGTACACATCAATATTTACTTATTTCCCCAAATACAAGTTTTTAATGCATGATGTACAAGGTTATTAAAGCAAGGTTCGGGGAAATATGTAAATAATGATGTGTATATGGGGATGTATGTAAATGCCCCAAAATTTAAATCCTAAGTCCTTTTTTTCTTCCTACGTTGACCTTTAGCTTCTTTTTCTCTGTTTTGTACTTAAAAGAGCTTTTGCTGCTGTTTTAGGAGCTTTTGCCTCATCTGCTCGCTTTTTGACTCTCAGTGCAACAGAGGGTTTCATGCTTTTTAAAACCCAACTCAGACCCCGACTCTTAAGTGACCTTGACTGTTATAACGCAGGGCCGGAGATCAACCTTTGCGGGCTGCCCAAATTTTTTAAAGGGCCTCAAATTTCATTTAGAGCCCAATATAGTTTTCAAGAAAGAGTAATATTTGAGTTGTAAGAGGCCCAAAAAGATCTCTCAGTAACTATTCTAGCAATTATAGGCGGCAAGAAGCATTAACTGCTCATTTGTCCACCGGTTGCTTTGTTTCATGCTTCACGTGGACAATTGCTTTCTAAAATTATAATGCTGTATCAGCAGACACACTTATGGGCACACAAGTTGGCTTCAAGCGAAAACACACATATACAAATGGTTTGGATAAGACAAGTGCTAGTAGAAAATGAATAGAATAACTTGATAAAATTAACGTTGTCAAAGGGCCTCTTTTGTAAACATGGCATGGGCCCCCGAAATCCTCGGGATGCCCGGGTTATGAGTCATTTACTTCCTGTGAGTCACTAATTTAAGAAATTTCTGGAGAAGATGGAAAAATAAATGACTAAGCAGTCGTTTTTGTTGCTATATTGTGACTTCACCATCGATCCTGGCCTTTTTGGGAACTTATCTTAAACGATGATTTTTTCTATTTGAATGCCATGTTAAAGACACCATAGAGACTGAGAATGAGTGACTGATTAAACAATTGGGGCGATAATGGCTGACTGGGGAGTCAAGTTTTTAAAATAGTATCACCCACCCACTTACCCTCTATGTTGCTACTTATTTATTGGTGCCTTCTTTTATATGCGTGTGTGTCATGACTTGCACGGGTGTGTCATCACAAATTTTGATGCTAATTTTAAGATTCCCTAAAAGTCATTGCTGAAGTTTGATTGTTCTGTTTTATCCGCAATTAAATACGCAGAAACAAACCAACTCCAAAAGATGTCACTGTCTGATTCTCAAGAGCAGAACAAAAAGAAGAAGCAGCATTATGGTAGTGAAAAGGGTACGTTTGATTTTACCTTCTTTTCTTTCTTTTCAATATGTTGATTTTGTCTGGTTGTCTTCACGGGTAGTGAAAAGGGTACGTTTTCTTTCTTTTCAATAGTAATTTTTTTTAATGGCTTACAAATTTAACAGTCATAAAACTGTCTCGGGTCTTTTTCACCATCATCCTTGCAACACAAAGGAAACGATCTGGGCGTTTGATAAGCAATAAAGCAATAAATCACATAAACCACTATATCCTAAAAATAAATGGCATTTTATTTAGTGAGAGTCCTTGTGGAGAACACGAGCACCTTGTTTCCTTTTACCCCAAAAAAGCAAAAGAATTTACAAAATAAAATTAGGAGACATTTGACATGAATATCTTCTTAATGTAATGTAGGTAGACTTTGTTTTAAAGAATGAAACATGTTTCAAAGAGAGAACCAAGAATGATTCAGTTGAATAACATAACTCGACTCTTCATCTTAAATGAAGCATGTTATAAATGATTACACCTTTTGCCAATATATGTTTGAATTGAATTGGTTCCTAATTTATTTGCGTTTGTACGTACAGGGTTTCGCCACTTCATAAAATCTCAATATGGTGACAACTGTAAGAAAAATTGTACCTCTCTGTTTCTTTTCAATATGTTGTTTTTTTTGTGCTCTAATACCAACCTTTTTTGGTTTACTAAATTAGTCCTTAGTGACGAGAAGATGAAAGAAACGTTTTTGGAGGAGTTGATAGTGGAACAAGAATGGATCAAATCACATAAATGCACCGAGTGTGGGCTTTTTTATGATATGATCTGTGATTGTCAACAAGAGCTTGAATTAGACAGCCCATATTTGAAGAGAGCAAAGGTGAGCTTGCTCATGTCTAGTATGTATATTTTCCTTAAAAAATAAGCAGTATTTGTGTTATTCAGAAATCAGAATGAATTAAATAAGGTTTTTATTGTTGTATAGTCGGCGGTTTCTGACGGAGGTGGAAAAAATCACAATGACGATATCTGGAGAAATCCCAATAACGATATTTGGTCTCCTCCTTGGGAAGATCCTCGCTATGCTTACTGAAAATACTTCGCTTTGTGCTCATTGCTTGGATTGCTTCTCTTGAAACTTAAATAACTTTGTCCATGTGGCGTAAGAAACGAGTCTATGTTTTTCAATAAACAAAACTTTTGTGTCTTGTTACTTAAAATACATTGGATTATAGTTTGTCCATGTATTATGCTTTTTATCTCTATTTTAGTCGCTACTAGATAGACACCGCTTGGATATGTTTTTTTGTTATGTAGCATCCACTTTGTTATAATTATTTGTAAGCATTGTATTGAACAAAATAGGAAAGACGTTCAAGCTACATATTCAAATCATGTACCCAGATACCCAAGGTAGTGTGTCGAGTTCTACTATAGATTATGTACTAGCCATAAATGCTATTATTAACTTGAAAAATTGACATGCAATTTTTCCTCAATTGGCCTACTTAGCCAAAAGGGTGTAGGAAACAACTAGGTGAATCATGCTAATTACTTCCTTTACCACTTTTGCGGTAATATCCCTGTTTTCTAATTAAAACTCATAATAAGTCTTGATGATATCAAAAGTCTACCAATTTGGTAGCTACAGAAACATGTTCTCAACTTATGCAAATGTCTTATTTGTCTCAAAGAGTTCAAAACCGAATAGGGGTAGTGAAGCCTACTTGAAAGAATAAAATTCACAACCATACTTAACCGTTTGACTTATACAAGACAAAACAATTTCATGAGTAAGCTTGCTATGAGTTCGATTAGAATTAGAACCGATTAATCGATCCTATTAAAGCTTTTTCTAGCAAGGAAAAAGGATAGGAGACTCGGTTTGCTATTTAGTCTATCTCTTTCTTACAAGGAAAAAAGACTCGGTTTGTTTTCTTCAAGTAAAGAACAAACCATGTTTACGGTTTATGTTGCAATAAACACTTACTAGAATATACAAAGTTCAAATCTTAATATTTTTGATAACAATTATTTTAAAAATTAACTACCCATATTTTAAATAAAAATGGATAGTACGGCATTTTAATGCATATATGGATAGTACGGATTTTAATGATGGTAGTGGCGGGTGGTGTCACCTCCAACTCACCTTATTAAAATGTACAACTTTAAAAATGGATAGTAGGCATTTTAATGAGTATATAACTAGAAAGAGACGAGGGAGATAGAAGTAGTGTGTGCAAGAGTTAAATAACTATCTTTCCCTCATGTGGTAGATTTTAAGAGACAAAAACAAAATCGTTGGTCGTTAGAGGAAGGAACTAACGGCAGATAGTTTGATAGTTGAAGCCAAACAATACATTCTTTTGGGCCTAACGGACAAACCATTTTGTAAAGCAAATCACAAGGACAAACTATGTAATTTACCCTAAAAATCACAATGAAGGCTACAAATCAAAAACAAAACAAAAGAAACATATCCACGACACATGTAGTCCATCTGGTAACGAATACAGTAGAGACAGTGCAGCACAAGAACAAACTAGGACACAAATGTTTTTAAAAGTAACAATACACAAGAGTTTTGTCTATTAAAAAAGATACGACTTGTTTCTTACAACACATGCACAAATTTATTTAAGCGATAAGCACAAAGCGAACTATTTTCCGGAGAGTTGAATACGCTAGAGTCAAAATCATCCATATCTATACCAAGGATTGTCGTTTTTTCGGTTTTCGTTAGAAACCTCCGACTATACAACAAAAACCTTATTTAAATAACACAAATACTGATTAATTTGAAGTAAAATATATATACACTAGACATGAGCAAGCTCACCTTTGGTGGTATCAACATAGTCTCACGGGTGGCCCATACATGGGCTGAAGTCGCTGAACAATCTGTGGAAACTCCATATTTTGTAATCTGGCAAGTCGTTTACACCATCAGTCATCTAAAACCCCACACCTAGTGCATGTATGTCATGCGAGCCACTCTTGTGGAGGCCTCACTTCTACCATCATCAGCTCCTCGAAAGATAGACGCTCAAAGTCTAATTTTGTGAATAAAAAAGGTTAACATTATAGCATAAAGGAAGCAACATACTGAAAAGAAACTCAGAGGGGCAATTTTTCTTACAATCGTCACCATCCCAGTAAGGAAAATATTTTTGGAATTGGTACTACCCTGTACGTACAAATGCAAATAAATTAGAACCAAGTCAATTGAAACATAGACAAAAAAAAAAAAAAAAAAAAAAAAAAAAAAAAAAACAAAAACCCTAGCTAACAAAGCTTTGTTGTGTAGGCATCTTTATCTTTACCAATTGTATACAACATACTTTTAAACATTTTACCCCTCCCCGTCAATAGGAGTGCTGATAAATGGTAAAATGGTTACAGAACACGTACAATAGACGGAATTCAAAAATATGATGTATACATATACAATACGAAAAAATAAAGATGGCTACATAAAAAAGCAAAAAGTGGCAAGTTACATTTTCATGCCCTTTATAATATGCTATATTTAAGATGAAAACGTCGAGTTATGTTATTCAACTTCATTCCTTTTTTGTTCTCATTGAAACAAGTTTTATTCTTCAAAGTCTACCTACGTTAAATTAAGAAAATGTTCATCTCAAGAACATGTCTCTTAATTTTATTTTGTAAATTCTTTTGCTTTTCTTGGTAAAAGGGAAAGTAGGTGCTCGTGTATTGAATTTTCTCCACGAGGACTGTCACTAAATAAAATGCCCATTTATTTTTCCGTGATTTGTTGGTTTATATTGCTCAACAAATGCCACATTGTTAGCTTTGTGTTGCAAGGATGATGGTGAAGAAGACCCAAAATAGTTTTACAACTGTTAGATTTGTAAGCCAATAAAATTTTTACCAACACAATTAAAATGTTTATCACGTTAACAGTGTATAAAAAGATAAAGTAATATACTTGGGTAAAGGGTTAAAGTGATAGCCGTGAAGACAACCGGACAAAAGAATCAACATATTGAAAAGAAAGAAAAGAAGGTAAAATCAAACTAACCATCTTCATCATCAATATCCTTCTTGTTCTGCTCTTGAGGAGGATCAGACAATGACATCTTTTGGAGCTGCTTTGTTTCTGCGTATATAATTGTGGATAAAACAAAACAATCGAACTTCAACAATGAATTTCAGGGAATCTTATAACTAGCATAAAAAGTCGTGATGATGTATATATGTGCACCTGACTGTAATCATATTTCTTAATATGAAAAGTTTTCTATTAGAGTAAAAAATTGTTTTAAGACCATAAAATATATTAGAGCAAGTTTAATGGGGTGTTTGGCTAAGCTTATATAACGGGCTTATGAGTTATATGACTCAAGTTTGGCTAAGCTTATAGCAGTGAGCTTATGAGCTTACACAAGGCGATTTTGATAAGCCTCAAAATTGTGGCTTTTATAAGGAGGGTTGGGATTATATAACATGTTTCATTACAAATTATAATTTTACCCTCGACTACACTTGATCTAAGGTTCATATTGCTCAACCAATGTCCCTTTTAGTCATTAACCAAGATAACCTAAACCAAATACTTAAGTTTATCAGCTTGTTAAACATAAGCTTATCCAAACACACACCATAAGCCTATAAGCATATGATATATAAGCCATCATACATGACATAAGCATAAGCCCAGTTCATGAGCTTTACCCAAACACCCCCTAAATAGCTAGAATGATATACTTGGTAAAAATAGTGAGTGTTGGTCCTTCTAAGAGTAAGAAAGGCTATTAAATGAGAGGATAAGATGCAGAATATCAATTAAAATTTGATGACAAAATCAACATAGAACAGAAAAAAGGTAACGTACCAACATCAATATTCTGCTTCACGTCTTGAGGAAGAGAAACCACCTCCATTTTTGCAAATTGGATTGATTCTTTTTACAAGAATACAAAGAACATTGATTTAGAAATTTTCTATCATCATTATGTGAACCAGTTAGCTAGTTATCCGGAGCTTTATCATACTAAAGGGTGTTTGTTTAAGCTTATTCGCAGGCTTATGAGCTTATCTAAAAGCCTCATTTTCTTTACACGACTTATATAAGTTTATTATGGATGAATTTGGCCTTATATAAATTTATTATGGGTATGTTTGGTGAGATGGGCTAGAGCTGAGATGGGGATTATATTGTAAACCGAAAGCTAAAGCTCTTATTTTTATAAAGTTGTTTGGCGAATTAGTTGGAGCCGAAGCTTATTAATAAAATCGCATAAAAATACTTCAAATTATATACCTATTTAAGTAATTTAACTCGCTGTAAGCCCCATAAGCCATTTTCTATGGGCTTGGGCTTATGGAGGCTAGTGGCTTATAAAAGCATTCATAAAAACATCCATAAGCCCATGTGACAATCAAAGCTTATTTTATAAGCTAGCTTATATTAAAAATTCAAACCCCTATAAGCCCCAAAAGCCCTGTTGCCAAACATAGCACAATCTACATAAAAAAAAACTAGTTCTAAATCGATCAGCCGGACATCATATAAACAATTTCAGACCTAACACATAAAATTGATCAACTTAAGAACCTTATTATTTTTTTATTAAATCAAAACAGATATAAACACATACACAAAATGATTCTCATAAATATATATATATATATATATATATATATATATATATATATATATATATATATATATATATATATATATATTAATAATAATTATTATATTAAGTTTGAATGATCGATGACAATATAAATAAATAATCGATGACAATAACGATTACCTCTGAATGAATGAGAAAAATAAGTTTGTTCTATTTTAAGGTTGAATGAAACGATACAGAATTAGGGTGTGTTTGGTATGCTGCAAGGAATGACAATGGGTATGAGTTTGATAGTACTCAACTATGAAAGTTTCATTCCCCCCTCTCTAGCCATATATGGAGTATGGAATATATTGGACTTTCATAGTCATAGTTGTGGGCCCAGGCACCCTAAACAAACACCAACTATCACTTTCATAGTGATAGTTTGATTCCCTTAGTAGGAAACCAAACGCACCCTTAGATTTTATAGGGATAATTATAGCATAGAGTTAATTTCAAAAATGGTCCCTGTGGTCTGTCGGGTTTAACGCTTTTAGTCCCTATACTTTTTTTTAACGGATCATCTCCCTGTGGTTACGACCCGTAACGGGTTTCGTCCCTTGACCAAATTTTTCGTTAATTTGACCGTTAAGTTGCTCATGTGACCAAAATGTGAGGGTTAATTATGTCTTTTCATGTTGGCTTCTCTCTTATACTTGTGTACTCTCTTTATTTCACTCAAAAAAACAGAACACAAGAAAATCAAACACAAACATGAATTGGCAGGTTAGGTGCAATAGATTTGGAACACGATCCACCATTGTAACTTCTTAGACTGCAATCACCCCAGGATGACGATTCTTTTGTTGCGGAAAAAAAGTAAGTGTATTATTAATTATGTAAAAAAAACCCCTAATTTCACGTTTGACCTAATTTTTTTAATAGCCAATCAATTGTGGGATAATCGATTGGTATGATCCCCCAATGTGTGAACGAGCTGTCCAAATAATTCCAGGTTTGTTGGGTTCAATGAATGAGTTACAAAGGGTAGCACAAGAAAAAACAGTTGAAGCTAAGAAGATGAAGAAGATGCTTATTATCAGTTGGATCTTTTTTCTTGTTGTTTTTTCTTTCAAGTAGTTAATGTATTATAGATTATGTTTCAAGTTAGTGTTAGGAGGTTATGTTATGTTTAGAAATGGACTAGTGCATCAAGTTGTATTTTAGGTTTATGATGAATGGAAAAAAGCAGTTTCAACTTGACCAAAACAAGTAGCATTTAACTTTTACTACATTAGAAAGTACTTGCATACATAGATGCATATTACATTACTACCATCATACATAGAAGGTGTTCAAGTACCATCAAAAGATTAAGTCACGCATAGTAAACCTAAAAAGCTACCCCATGCTCTTTTTCCTTTTCCCTCTCCCTTTGATTCCTGCCCAAGTGTGCTCATTTGGAAGCCCTAGAACTTGAAGCCTTTTACCTGGTATTGAAAGAGAATGAGTTTGAACATGAGCAGTGACTGACCTTGTACACTTTTTTGGACTTTTTGATAGAGCTTGATCATCTTCAGAGCTTGAATGGTAACTAGACACATAGCTAGGAATAGATCTAAGTTCAGAGCTAGAATTTGGGTTTGAACCATCAACCCTTTTCATTGTTATTTTGTTAACTGAGCTTGAATAATTGTATGGTAAATTCCATGGTGGTTGGGGAGACATGAGCTCATCAGATGATGTTGAATCATATGAAATTTCAATGATGTCTGGCTTGGAAGTCATTGTTGAGTAATTGTGATAAAGTTTAGGGTGTTGACATTTTTTTTGGGTATATGTTGTGTGTATTGAAGTTAATTTAAAGACCCTTTTAGACCCAAAATAGTCAAGGCAATAGTAAATGGAATTGAATGCTAGGTTGGTAAAGGGAGTAATGTATCTGTATGTTTGTGCAGATGTAGGTTTAATATAGGAGACTTTGACTTTTGTAAATTTGACTAAATAAGGTGCGCATATGGAAAAACTTTTAGAAATTCGGCTGCACTTTCAAGATAGGAGTTATGTATCTGTTTTTTGTGCAAATATGGTTTCAAGCATAACTGAGAAATTGACTTTTAGAAGTCAAACTACAATATACCAAATTGGGTACCAAAACAAGAATAAACATGATTTAGAAATTGACTTTTAGAAGTCAAAATACAATGTACCAAAATGGAATTAAACATTACCAAGTCTAATAACATAATTCACTAACAAATTACCAGAAACATACATAACTTGGTCTTACAAACATACATAAAAGTCTAATATCATTTTATAAAAGTCTAGAAACATGGAAATTAACTAGTTCCAAATCAATCAGAACTCATCCTTCTTTTGGCTGATGTCTTTGTCATCTTAGTTGGTGAAGCATGAAGCATCACATGAATTGGTGGAGTTTGTGTCACTTGAGTGGCTGGTGGATCTTGTGAGGAAAGGTCAATCTCTGAAGCTTCTTGTGCAGCCTGTGTGTCACTTGCAGCATGTGCATCACTTGCTGAATTCACATTTGTGCAACCCTTTTTGTTATGACCAACTCCCTTGCAGATGCTGCAACTAATACTCTTACCTGCTCTACTCAACTCTTTTCCCTTTACAATTCCTTCAGACAATTCAGCTGCACTCTTCCTTCTCTTTTTTTGTGGCCTACCAATTTGTGGTTTAGGATCTGGTGGGATAATTGTGTTTAGGTTATTGGATTTTTCCCAAAAATCAGGACCATTTGGGGGATTTATTTTAAACCTGTACATATCTTTCCAAGTAGATAGCCAATAGGTTTCATGACAATAAGACTCTGGTATTCCTATTTCTTCCCCATTACTTACCATGTTCCAAATGGTAGCCACTGCATGTTTGCAGGGTATACCTCTTAACTCCCACTTTCTACAACTACATTCCCTAGTCCTCATATTTACTACACACTGAAACCCATCAGGACCATTGGCTTGGTATAAGTCAGCACCATTCCATTCAATCTATATATCATACATTACCTAGTTACAAACTTGAAACAACTATACTGAAATGTTAAAAAAAGAATGAAAGAGTTTGGCAATGTACCTTTATCTGTGATGCATCTTTGACAATTGTTTGAAAAATTCTAGTAGCATTGGGTGTAAGAGGACCATCAGATTTGGTAATAACTTTCTGCACATTAAGTCATTAACAATTCTTTTCAGTAGATACACTCTAATGAATTCCAAACATGTGATGATAGGTTTGTCCCTTCCATCTACAAGTTGTTTGTTAAGTACTTCACACATGTTATTCAATAACACATCACAGTGTGCCCTTCCTACAAGTTTAATAAAAGTACTAGTAAAATTTTGTCAAAAGAAGTTAAATTTTTGTGAATACAGTTGAAAAGTAAAAGTAAGTATACCTGAAAAGTGGGACCTAGTCCAGTGTTGGGGTGGGATCTTTTTCAACCATTCATAAGCTTCTTTCTTAAAAGATTTCAGTGTTTCCATATGCTTATCAAACAGCTGCACAGTATTAGCAGTTGCACATCTCCATAATATCTGTTTGTACATTTGACCTCTCCAACTCAGCTTCATATTGTCATATATGTGTTTAAGACAAAACCTATGCTCAGCACTAGGAAAGATCTCTGCTATTGCTGGTATGACACCCTATGATAGTTGAAATATAAAACAATTTCATTATATGATAATGGAAATATAAACCAAGTTTGATTGAATCAATACACTTGAAATATAAAACAAGATTAATAAAAACCATACCTTTTGCTTGTCTGATATAAAGGTAAAATTTGAGTTTCTGAAAAGCTCCAAGTCATCACCAACACAGTCAATAAACCACTTCCATGAATCCTTGTTTTCAGACTCCACTATAGCATATGCAAGGGGGTATATGTAACAACCCATAAAATTCCCTAGTCATTAGTCAACGTTAATCTAGTATTAACCCATCATTACTGTTCACTTAACCATTTTTATGAGAAAATTTGAATTTTTTTATTACATTTTTATTCCAAAACGTTGTTACGTGATACACGATACTTTGAAACGAGCTCACACGCGCACCACGACAGTCCAGTATACACTTTTACACTAAACGGATCCTTAATTCTAATTCTAAACCCAACACTATTCAAGTCCAATACTATTCCAGTCCAAGTTCTTATTTTTCCTTTATTACTAATTGTGACAAATGATAATTTTCACGTTGTTAATTAATATTATATGAGTATTAATTATTTTTAAGCTAAGCATTTCTATGCGCATTTGCATATTTCTGAGTGTTTTTGAGCATTTTTGGGAGCTGTCCCGCATACTGTAGCTTACAGTCACTGCAGAAAAAGTATATTTTTGTCAGTAAGCCTAAATTATCACATTTCTGATAGTTACTGACAAGTTTCGTAATTTACTGAGAGGTTTCTCGCATTTTTCTGAAAAACAACCGCACGCGCGTACCGACAGCACAGTACATATGGTAGCAGTCAAATAAATATATTTTTGACTCAGTAATGATATTTTATTACATTTCTGACAAAAACGCGGATAAAAACTTTATTTTACGTAAACGTGTCCAAAAACGTCAAAACGGGACTTTACGGCTACGTTTTAAGCTCAAACCGACACACGATACACCAACGCGGGTAAAAATTAAATCACCCTCCCCTAGTAATACATACAACCGGCCATATACATATTTCACCAAGAGAAGACAAAAATTGCTCCACTAACTCATAATAATCATATATATAATCCTATATTTCCCTAAATGTTACTACAACCAAATACACTTATCCATTAAGCACCTAGCTACTTTCCTTGATCATTTTCTCTTCAAAACCCACGATCCACTCTTCATCTCCTAAATCCATCCATTTTCTTTGAAGATCAAATGCATTAGAGTGTATATTAAAGCTTTTCGGGTTAATTGGAACTTAGTTTGGGTAAATTTGGTGAAGCATTGGGTGTCTCTTGTCTTCCTTGGCTCGTTAATCTCACAACCATTGTAAGAATCCATAAAAATTTTCTAATCTTGTTAATCTCTTGTTCATTTGATGCCTAATGATGTTTAAAGTGTTAAAAGTATATATTTTGTTGATTTGGAAAAAACTAGGGCTTGTATCGTATTATATAGTGCTCGACATTTTTATGGTTTATGAGTTAGTTTATAAATTTCTTGCTTGTGTGGTAAATCTTGTTGCATATAGTGTTAGTTTGATGATACAAACACTAGATACGGTTTTTACGCGAAATTAATCTATATATAAACTTTTGTGAACATATACATGGATCGGCCAAGATAAAAATCAAAGATTATTGGAGTTTTGAAAAACATAAAATTTTGGCTCAAATGGTGAAATGGTGGAAAAATATAGTTAAGTGATTATTTGGATTAGCTTATTTAATAAGCTATAAGTTATGGAAAATAACTAGTAAAAATGTGAAAATAAGTTAACACATGAAATATGGTTCGAATAGACTTAATTTTAGTCATAGTTGACTATTTGACTAAGTAGCTTATTTATTAGAGCTTATTTGATAAGTATAAAGTTTGTTTGGTAACTAATAATCACTAATAAGTGCTAAATATTAACAAAATGGACCAAAATAAATTTTGGGCCAAAAAGCCCAGGAGTTTACTGTTGGGCCGAAGCCCATGAAGAAAATTGTAGTTTTGACTTTTTGACCAAACGAACCCAATGAACGAGTTAAATGATTTCTAGAAACGCGTCGATAAATACGTTATAACTAAAAATGTGTTTTGGGCTAACATTGGCTATTGGGCTATTTCACTAGTTTTCGGCCCAATGAGCAACAAAAATGATGAAATTGATTTTTGGAATATTTTCCGACTCGCCGTGTTTATTAAAAGTTAACGAAACGATAAATATAACAAAAACCATTTTCGGACCTATTTTGAGACGTTTAATCTCCGGAAGGGTAAAAATTGACATTTTCACTAAGTTAATATTGAAATAGACTTTTGTTGACTTTTTGACAAAATATTGACTTTGTGTCGAAATCTATTGTTTATACTTAAACTAACAATAACGAATAATATAACGATGAAAATATTCACGACAATTGAAATATACATCACGATCACATTTTTGCACTTGTAACTAGTTAATGGAATATTTGAGGAAAATTTGCAACACTTGAGATAAATGAAAACGTGGTATAAACGAATGGGTCATGCCCAAATTTCCTAAAATTCCAACACTTAGAATATTTTTGTGAAAACACTTAACTTAAGTAAACTTTATAAAAATTTCTTAACAATGTTTTATTTTACTTAAAATTGTATTATAAATAATAAATAATGTTTATAATATAATAATCCTCCACTAACTCCATTATTTTATTATTTCTCAAAAACCTATTTAATTAATTTTAATCTTAATTAATTAAATAGCAAAAGTAATTAATCTAATATATATATATGAGTATATATATATATTGTTAGCCTTAAAGTTTGTCATATTTGGGAATTGCACTTCATTCTTTCTACAAGGACTAGTTTAGACATTTAGGCTAAGTTAGTCATTGTATTCTTTGTATAAATACCCTCCTTATCCACATTTGGAGGGTTGAGGATTCACAGCTTGTTTGAGGTGTGTGTGTGTTTCGTATTTCTCTCTCAAGAAATACACACACACCTCCCAATCAATAAACCGAAATTTATAATGTTTAATCTTTAGTTCGAGTTTAATGTGTTTCCTCCACCTCCCGTACGTGAATCTTGGTCTCTACAATTGGTATCAAGAGCTAACCGGGTGGCCATTCGTGGTGTTTTCAAGGTGATTAAGGTGATTTATGTTGTGATTTATCTCGGTTTTTCTTTATCTTCTTCAACAGCCGAGTATATGCTATATTTGGGTTCGATTTGTGTTTCATAAAAAACCCACTGCTGCGTTTTTTGATCTTCAAAAATGTGGTTGTTTGTGTTTTTTGTTGAAACCAATATATTTGTGTTCGAATTTGTGCTTAAAAGAACTCAAAAGTTGCGTTTTTATCATCAAAAACGTGAACTTTTGTGGTTTTCTGGATTCAGACGCATGAACAAGGCAGAAAATGGGTATGTTCTAAGCTACTTTGATCCAAAATCACAAAAAATCTTGTATAAGATTTGTTTGTGAATATTATAATGAGAATATTTATTGATTTATGGAAAAAATTGGTCAAAAGTAGCTTAATTTGTGGAAAAAGGTGTAAGAAGTCTGTGGGTGAATTATTGGACAAGTGGGTGTGTAAGGCTAAAAAGTCAAGAGTGGTTGAAAATTGCATTTCATAGCATTTGGCCTCATCAGCGAACTTTATCGCATTTCAGTGTAAACCCAGCGAATTATCGCATTTCAGACTTTCTATCTGGATTGGACATCTTCTGTTCTATCGCAGTTGTTATCGCGATTCAGTTTCTATCGCGATTCACCTTTTATCGCAATTGGCACATTTTCTGAAATTATCGCAGTTGAAGACTGAAGTCTTATCGCAGTTGACAACTCAGATGGTTATCGCATTTGATGGTTAGCGCATTTGAAGTCTGATCATACATATCGTAGTTCAAATCGCAACAATTTTATCACAGTTGGCCCTTGTTCAGAACCTATCGCAATTCGACCTTATGTTTATCGCAGTTGCTATGTTTATCGCAGTTGCAAAAAAAAAAAAAAAAAAAAAAAAAAAAAAAAAAAAAAAAAAAATTATTATTTTTCACAGGAGACTTTACGGTCCATTTTTACACGAGATTCAAATTCTGGCACAAGAGTGAAAATTTTGGCCCAAAATTCAAATTTTTTGGCCAAAATTCGAATTTTTCGGGGAATTTTCGGCGTAAAAATTTCTTAAACTCAAATTTTTCCAGCATCATTAGAATTGCATTTTATGGCATTTTTCACAACACCATCACAAATGATATTATCGGACTGCACCTTCAACATCACCACGTATAGCCAAAAAGATCCTGATCAAGATTCACAATCAAATGACAATGGTTAAATCATTAGCTGTGACTACGGGGATGATTCGTTATTATTTATTTGGGTTTGAAGTAAGGTTTTACGGACGCGTGTACTTATTTCATCTTCTTTCTTTCTACCCTACCGCGAAGATGACTTGTTTGGGCATATATTAATGGTGACGAAGACTTGGATATCTAGTTACTTTTGTGATTCTCTCTCTATTCTCACAAAGTAGCTATCACTTTAAGGAGTTACGTTGTAGTGCTCAGTGTCTCACGTAGTTGAGGAAATATCAAGAGGTTTTGTACTAATACTTCTGTTAAGGGTATCGGGTACACCGTTCTTAGTCACATGGATAGTACAAGCTTAAGTCACAAATCTGGGCGATGTTACATCATTCTCAAGTTCATCATATTGGGTTATCATCACATGTGGTTACTACATGAAGCCGTTGTTTTTTATAAAGGAGGTTAGATTGGGTATATCGACATCTTCTCACAGGCTGACTGGGTTTAATGATAAAGTGCTTCCAGTTAATACTTCACGTACACAACATTATGCTGATTCCGATAAATCGTAACCAGCACAAAGCTAACAAGAGACGGCCCAGAACATTTACAAGGGGACGGCGTCAGACATCACGTGACGGCGTCATAGATCAGAAGTGACGCCGTCATAACGGCGACTTGCACAAGACGTAACGCTAATGACGGCGAGCTGACGGCGTCACAACCTATAAGGTGACGCCGTCAGAGTTGTAAATCTATATATACTTTCGTATGTTTTTCATAATTCGTGTAACATCTTGGAGTAGGGTTTTAAGAACGATTTTCTCAGCTTTTGTAAGGGTTCTACAGCCCCCAAAACACATGTTTTGTTGAAGATAAGTTATCCTTTTAATCATTCAATATGTCTATGTGTTGTTTGATTATTTGTTTATCTTCTCTTATCTTTAACATGCTAGCTTAAGTTAATTTGTGTTTGCTTAGATCTAATGAAACCTAGTTATTGATAATTGATTTGTCGTCTCTTGTTTAATTGATTGCCTCGCGTTAGGCTAAGAAAACTGGCTAGTTTCTTATATGTGTTAGCTTGAACGTCTTAGAAAACGCAACCGTAGAGTGCACTATTGGTTTTTATCGTTGTATTTATTGCATGAATTGCGGCTTGTAGATCCTAGAAAACTTAATAGATTTTAAGGATTTTAGGGGAGACTAATGTTCATAGAGTTGGGGACTTCGACACCTCCTGTAACAAATGGAAATTTTCCATTTTAATAATTAAGATTAATTATCAGAAAATGTGTATTACTTACTTTCTGACATTGGTTAGTGAGAGGTTTTCTCATTTAATTACGTTATCACACTTCGATAACACAAACACATTGATACATGATTACAATGCCATGGAACGAGCTCATACACGGACCACGAAGACCGTTTAAACTAATTATAAACCAAACGGACTATACTACTAATCTGGCCCAACTTTAGCCTGCTACTATTCATAAGCCCAAACCAAATTCATAAAGATTCTATATAAACAATCGACTAAACATGCTTCACTTTGCCTCAATATCTTGTAATTTCAACACATAACATATACATGTTTTTACACCACTCGATTCTTCATATTACAAGCAATCAGGATCAGCTAATCTCATTTCCTAATTCGAAGATTTGATCTATGAACAAAACACAAAGTAAAAAGCACCCAAGACATATACATATTCAACTAACATTTGTCCAACTTAATAAAACTCAATCAAACCTAAATTGCACCTATGCATTTCATGTTTTCTAATCAATTATGAGTTAATAACATCATTTCTAACCATTCTCTAGCTTTTGGTCACGTTACAAATGGTTTTGGACACCTTCACAAGTCGTACAATACATATACATATACTTTTGATCATAACCGAACCAAACAAGCTAACCCTCCCCTAATACTCAAGTACTAGTTCACCTTATCTTCTAAGAATCTCTTAAAAATCTGGAAGGAGAATATAATCAACAACTTGATCATTTTTAAACCATATAAATATCATATACATTGTATATATACCGAACCATGTACACACCTTGGCTCATACACTCTTAAACACACTCAAAGGTTTCTCTCTAGCCTTCTTACTTACTTGCCGAGACCAACAAGGAACCAGAAGCCATTTCTCAATCCATTCGAGCCATATTCGATCATATACTCTTCACACGAATCCTTTTGTGATCGTATAACAAAGTGAAGTGCATCATATCCGAGTTCTTAATCATATAAACGTGTAACATCCCACCATTTCAATGTTGTAAGCTTCTTTGAACTATTTACATACTCATTGCATTCATTTCAATACCTCATGCATCGTATTTCTTTTTATTCGATCGTATATTTTCTTTTTGTACGTTTATACGCTTTTGTTTATTTATTTTACGTACATAATCATTGACCTCCTTCATGGATGGCTAGAATCACGATATACACATTCATAATATGTTTACATATTCATTATAATGCTTATCAAACTTTATTTTAATTATTCATTATATCGCATAACATATATTCTTGTCATTTATTCTTTTGACCATGTCTCGATCGACTTAAGGAACGACCAAATATAATCAAATCTATACACATAACATGGCTATTTTATTGTTCGAACTCATTCTTTACAAGACCATCTATTAAATTCATGTTTTGAGTTTCCCTTGAAAAGCTCTCGAAAGTCCTTTTTAAACGCTAATCCTAACGCTAATCGGACCAACTATTAACCCTTTATTATTTGTCGATTGCGCTTAATTCAAATAAGCAGCCCAATAAGCTTAAGCGAATAAGCTGAGGGATAAGCAGTTTCATTTCATTTTTAAGACCTTTTAATAAGCCCAAATATAAGCCCAAATTGTTTCATAACCCATCGGATCGTAAAACGTTAATGGGCTTTGGTTAAGTTCGTTAAAAGCCCATTAACCGAAAAAATAAGCACTTTAGACAATAAGCAGTTGAAACTGACTCAAATAAGCTTTATAAACTTATAGAAACTTTCGGAAACCTTTTCCCACTCTTTTTGTGAAATTTGGACTAATTTTGCAAACAAAGTTTACTATTCGGGTTAAATATGTAAATTTTGTATAATTATGTTCTAAACTGTAAATTTGGTAACCTGAGGGTAGATATTGATAATTCAGTAAACATGAAGCATAAATTGTCATTTTGGAAACTTTT
This sequence comes from Artemisia tridentata subsp. tridentata, assembly GCA_021014915.2. Taxonomy (NCBI): domain Eukaryota; kingdom Viridiplantae; phylum Streptophyta; class Magnoliopsida; order Asterales; family Asteraceae; genus Artemisia; species Artemisia tridentata. Next base: position 490,632,291 of record CP139508.1, on the reverse strand, counting down.
GGACTTAATATGTAACATTTAACTAACGGAGGACTAACGGTGCAAAACCTACACCGTTAGGGTATAAAGTGTAAAATATGTAAAAGACCAAGGGCTGAACAGTAACATTTATCCATATTCATTCTATTTCATGTTTTACACACTTTCAGTTAAACATGTGCATTTTATTATTCGTTTCAGCATATTATTTTCGTTACGTTTATATTTATATAACGGACTTGTAACGAATGAACTTAACGTATTAATTGACGATTTTCGAGGAAACGATAATTGTGGAATCAAAAACATAAAAACAAGATAATATTATTTTTGAACTTTAAGCATTTTAAGCATATCAAACCACACATCACAAACCAAATCGTTATCCGTTACACATTTTCACACTCATTATTCGTATTGAGTCAAAACTGTAAAAACTCAGACTTCATTATTAATTAAGGTCGTGTGTTGGAGCCGTTCCTATAACTTGCTTAATTTCATATTTCACTCTGCTGATTATACTCAAGGTGAGTCGTAGCCCCAACTTCTATCATTTAATTGTTTATTAAACTCTTTTGGGGGAGATACATGCTCAACTATTTTCTTTACTATTCACATGTACACTAAACTTTCACGGATTACCGTGAGTCATAGCCCCACTATTACTTTTAATACTCATTTTAAACAACTTGGGGTGAGAAACATTGCTTACTTTTATGGATCATTGAAACAATGCTTTTGTTTGTAAAACTATTACCTGCTGGCCTAAGTACTGTATCTTATGCACTCTTCGCATGCATATTACGACATGGACTTTTCCCATGTTATTACATGCACTCTACGCATGATTATTACTGCATGGACTCTTCCCATGTTATTATATTGCACTCTATGCAATGTTTAGTACTACATGGACACTACCCATGTTATTACATGCACTCTACGCATGCAAACTGTTGTAGCTTTGGTAACATGAAACTTACCGTAGCGTAATAGCCTTTCGTATAACATTTCGCACTTAGAAATGTTAACTCATGAACTTATGATCCAACTTTACTGTTTTATGTAAACCTATTAACTCACCAACCTTTGTGTTGACACTTTAGCATATTTTTCTCAGGTGTTTAGTTGTTTACTATATGATGATGCAAGGCAGTGCGTGGCATAGGCACACTTTTGGAGTGCACACATAGCACTCATGACCAGGATTTTTGTACAATGGGACAACTAATAACAATAATGGGCCTTGTTTTCCGCATTTCAATTATGTAAAACTGATATTTTATTAAATAAAGCTTTTAAAACGAATTTGATAAATTCATTCTTTATTACTTATGTTATGATCCAGTTTAGTAGCACCCCAGATGTTAATTCCGCTGCGATCTGATTTGGGGGTGTTACACCTCCCCACGACCAATATTAAGGAATACAACGCTTCAATTAAAACAACAATTATCCCTCACCTTTCAAATTAGGTTTTTCTTTCAAAATCAACAGAGAACGATCAAAATCAACAGAGAACGATCAATCTCCCGTCTAGACCTATCTCGACATACATCTTGACCTAACGACACTATTCCCCTAAAGAACGATCAATCTCCCGGACTTACCTATAATGCACTACAACAGTTAGGTACACTGCCTAGGAGGATTTTAAAACTTCTTTCGAGGGTTTGCAACCACCGCATCACCTAACTGCTTAGCCTGACTCACTTGGAACAGATTAACCTCAACATCATTAGGCTCCTGAAAAGTAATATCATCATCAATAAGTACTAATGCAGGATCACTGTTATCACTAACACCACTATCAAAACAAGCATTCTAACTCTTTTGCATTTTCAACAGGCTGGCTGGCAAAGGACATGTCAAGGATTGAAAAAATAGACTCAATTTCTGGAAACTGACTTGATTCCCCAATACTATTGACGTCCAAAGATAGTTATGTTAGTTGCAGAAAAGGCTCTAGTACAGGCTCATTATCAAGGTCATCTAAAACTAATCGTCTACAACATGATTGGATAGTAGAACTAGCTACTTTTCTACTTTCTTCATCCATCTCCCTAAAAACAGTATTAATTGATTATGGGGACATTTCATTCAACTCTAATCTTGTCTTACCTATTTCAACATAAACATCTATCAACTTATGCTCTTTGACAATGTCTTTCAAAAACTCAAGATTCACAGGCTCACGGAAGCTACACAAACCATCATCTATTGTACTACCAGACTTAACAAAGTAGTAGTAATTGGTTTGTCCTTCAGCATAACCAATTTGGACCATAAGAGCATCCATTTCATCAACAGAGACCTCATTCATTATCAACATAATCAACAATACATTCCTTACCTCCTTCGTATATTCTACCTGGAGAGTTTCTGAAAATACCATTGTGATGAACCCTCATGCTAAACCGACCTGATCAACCAGTTGTTTAAACTAATAACAAAACACTGTTAAGATTATGTTACCTAAACGGAAAATACCTTAAACAATCGTACGAACATATCACTAAAAACGATTATAAGCAAAAATCTTACCATATCTCCTCATTACAGAGTTTTGTTCTTTCACATGGCCATCCATAAAAGGTTGTACTCTAACTTGCCATAATGTAAAACCAAGGTTGGGGTATTAATTTGTCACTTGGAAAATTAGATTTCAGGGCTGACATTGCATTAGGGTTTTTTGGCTAAGCTTCCAAGACAAGTTTGGGGATGAGCAATGGGTACATGGCTTAGTTATATTAGAGCTCATGGCGGGAAAACGGATTAGACGTCTGCTACATAGTACAATACAACAACAACAACAACAACAATAACAACAAGAAACCCAATCCCATCGGGGCAGGGTATGGGGGAGGTAGAATGTAGACAGATCCTACCCCTACCCCAGGATAAACCCGGGAGTAGAGAGATTGCTTCCAACGAGACCTCCGAAAAGTGTAGGTGTGCGGGTGAGAGAGAAAAGAAGTGAGAGCAAAAATGTCAGTAAACAACATGCAAAAAGCAGGCAAAAGATAGCAAGCAATACAAGCAAACAGAGCGGAAATAAAACAAGGAACCCGAAGAAAGGCAAGGAGGCAAGGGGACACGGGCAAAAGCACAAGCAAAGGAGCACAAAAGCAAAGCCCAAACAAAACAAAGAGCCAAGGCACTAAGAAAAGCAGACAAACCTAAGGGAGCAACACAGAGCATAGCAAAGCAACGCACGGGGCCTAAAGCTAAGGCAAAGCAAAAACGAGGCACCAAAAACCAAAACGCACGGGGCAAGAAAAAGCAGGCAAGCCTAAGGGAGCAACACAGAGCAAGGCAAAGCAACGCACGGGGCCTAAAACTAAGGCAAAGCAAAAACAAGGCACCAAAAACCAAAGCGCAGGGGGCAAGGCAACAAAGGGACGCCTAAAAAGCCTAACACCCAAAAACTACCTAAACCCACTAAGCACCAAGCTGGGACTACCCGCAGATTCTAATTCTATCTCTCCACGCCTTCCTATCTGAGGTCATGTCCTCAGACAAGAGAAGCTCCTTCATGTCGAGCTTAAGTCTATCCTCCCACCTGAGTTTGGGTCTACCCCTTCTCACACCATCTACTACTAGCGCTTCGACTCTTCTTACTGGCACTGATTGTGGCCTCCTCCTGACATGACCGAACCAACTCAACCTTCCTTCTTTCATCTTCTTACTGGTGCTGATTGTGGCCTCCTCCTAACATGACCGAACCATCTCAACCTTCCTTCTCTCATCTTCGATAAAATATTCTCGACTTCGAGACAATATCTTGACTTCGAGCTTTGCTCTGAAAACTCCGTTCGGGATCATGCCAAGCAAGGTTTTACCATAAGTCCATCTTCTACCATAGTACAATGACAAAGAGAAATTTTTGTCACTAAAAAAGGACGCCTATACCCTCAAACCAAAACGAATAACGGGATTTGACAACAGATAACGGGAGTTGACCCGAAAAATAACAGGTCAAGGGACTCATCTTAAAAAAAATAATAATAAAATAAAAAATAAATAAAAATGACTCACGGTGACGAAAATACCAAGGTATAACCCATGGAGATGTTTTTTGACAAGTTATGGGACAAACGGTATATTTTACTCTATTATCAAAGCTGAAACCAAAATAAGGTTGTTTGCATACGTTGGAAATATCCATGTAGTAGATTACAAAAATAAAACAAGTGGTGGAATTTATTTGTTTCGAGTCTTTAACTTTAAACAACGGAAGAGAAAACAACAAATAAATTTGTTGGTTACAAAAATGAAAAATGATTTGTATGCCTAAAACCTAGATCTAAATTAAACCTAAAGATATGATTGGTGTGTTTGAAAAATTAATTGGTGAGAAATGATGAAAGAGAAAAGTTGCATGACACTTGTCAAAAAATAAATGGAGAAAATTTAGAGTACATCTATTAGTAGGTCTCATTGTTATGTCTAAATATTACAACTCAAAAGCAATAGTAGCATTTTGTATTAGTTTTCTTTGGAGTTTCATCGGTAATGGTTGGACCACATGGAAACTAGTACTCTAATAAATTTAAGTAGAGGTTGCAAAACGGGCTGGCCGGCCGGGCACGGGCTAAAACGGGCACGGGCTAAACGGGCACGGGCCAAACGGGCACATGTTATACAAATCGCTTTATAGAAGACCCAAAATGACGAAATAAATTCCTTAAACGTAATACCTCATTTATATTTAAAAAATTAAATATATTAAATGATCAAATTACCCTATCTTTCGAAAGTGCAGGCATAGTCCTTATTTTGAAGTTTGTATTGCATATATAGTCCCTTGATCGAAGTGAAATGACCGAATTACCCTTGCATTCTTCTTTATAAATAAAAAGTATTTTAGTCATTTCAATTTAGCCAAAGACCAAACATGCAATCCAAATTCCAGGAACCAAAAATGCAATTTACTCTAAATTTAAAGTATAGTTGGCAGTGGTGAGTAAAAAAGTTGAAATGACTAATTTATCCCTCATGTGCATACTTAAAAAAGCCAATAAAAGGTGATTTTAACGAGTTTTAGTGAAAGACCATTAGTGGCAAGGACTAACAACGGATAACGTTTGACAGCTAGAGACCAACAATGCATTTTTTTCGATCAAAGGATGAAAGATTGCAGTCAACACAAACCGCAAGGATGAAGAGTGTAAATTACTCTCCATACAAAAAAACAACGGAGGCTACAAAACAAACATATCCAACACACAAAATGACAAAAATGAGAACAAACTAGAATCCAATGTTTTTTTAAAGTAACAAGACACAGGAGTTTTTACTAATAAAGATAGACTTGTTTCTTACAACACATGGACAAATTTAATTAAGTGGCATTCAAGAGAAGCATCCATGTGATAAGAGCACAAAGCATAATTATCCGGAGAGCCAAATACGTAGTCAATTTCATTCATATCTATCCCAAGGATCTAACGAGAAGGGTAATGGAGTGTCTTTTTTTCTGTCTTCATAAGAAACTACAGGCTATACAACAAAAACCATATTTAAATAAACAAATACTGATTAATTTTAAGTAAAATATATATACCCCGGACATGAACAAGCTCACCTTTGGTGGTATCATCATAATCTCGGGTGGCGCTTTCATGGGCTCTGGAAACTCCATATTTTGTAATCTGGCACGTCGTTTACACCTACACCTGTGATCTAAAATCCCACACCTAGTGCATGTATGTGCTATGCGCCACTCTCGACAAGGCCTCGCTTCTGCCATCAGCTCCTCGGGAGATAGACGCTCCAAGTCTAATTTTGTAAACCAGAAAAGGTTAATATTATTGCATAAAAGAAGCAAACATACTGAAAAGAAACTCAGAGGGACAATTTCTCTTACAATCGTCAGCATACCAAGCTGGAGAAGATTTTTGGAATTGATAATACCCTGTGCGTACAAATGCAAGTAAATTGGAACCAATTCAATTGGAACATAGACTGTTGGAAGATTCTTATATTAGCAATATAAGACAATATATTGAAAATAAAGGGTTAAAGTGATTGCTGTGTGCCCGTGAAGACAACCAGAAAAGAGAATCAACATATTGAAAAGAAGGTAAAATCAAACGTACCATCTTCACCATCAATATCCTTCTTGTTCTGCTCTTGAGGATCAGACGATGACATCTTTTGGAGTTGGTTTATTCCTGAAAATATAATTGTGGACAAATAAACAGTTGACGCTTCTTGGTGCCTCTTACAACTCAAATATTACTCTTTTTTAAACATATATTGGGCTCTGTGAATTTGAGGCCCTCTAGTATTTTGGGCCATGTGCGGTGATATTTGGCCCTGCTCATATCAGTCAAGGTCACATAAGAGCAGTGCTGTAAAAATCGGCCTAGGCAGCCCGATTAATCGGCGACTAGGCGCTTGGTGGGGATGAACCGCCCGGATTTAGAATAATCGGCCTTATTAATCGGATTGGTCAAAGTTCGGTCAACATACCGATTAATCCGATAAAAATCGATCAAATCGGGCATAAATCGGCCATAAACTCGGTTTTCGCGAGTCAACATTATCCAAAAATTAAAATTGAGGTTTTTGTTTCAATATACCTACGGTTTTTTCACAAAAACAGTCAACACAGCTATTTAAACGCACCTCGAGCAATGATTTAACATAAAATGTGAAGGTATGCTCATTTTTTTAATTTCAACTAAATGTTAACGACAATAATTGAATTCAGAAATTGATCTCTTAAAATTAACCGAACCACTTGAAATTTGAACCTAAAAGTATTTTGAAGCACTTCATTTATGTTATACATATAATTTCAAAAATTTATTGTTTTATATATAAAAATTCCAATCCAATTAAACCCCGATTAATCTCCGCCTAACCGATTAATCGCTCGGTAGTACCCGGCCGCCCCGCTGGCGCCAAGCAATTTTTACAACCTTGCATAAAAGTCGGGGTCTGAGTTGGGTTTGGGTTTTAAGTGAAGCTAAAAGTCAAAGTTGAAAGGAAAATGGGACTTTTAGAGTTCTCATGTAATAAAACCACCTTAGTTGGTGACATACTAATTTAAATTATCCTTGTTTCATTCACAATTATCAAAATTAGTATCATATAAGAACCTTCAAGTGGCTCTTTCGATGCAGCATTCTTCAACCGGGTGATAGAATGTTCTTGAAAAAAATATTCTAATCTGCTTTCATTCTCTTTAAGGGTCATCTCAGATGGCTGCAAGCAACAAGCAAAGCCATGATACTTGATTATAAAGATACAAGTCGTTATAAAGATATGATACTAGTCCAAAACGTTTTGTGAAAGATCAACTCGCCTCAACATCTTTATGTTCATCTAATTTCTTTTGACCTGGTCCATCGGCTTTCATGCCAAGAGCCATATTCGCCTGCAAATACACATCTAAGTAATTAATTTGTATTGTATTATCAGAAACGTATTTTGAGGAAAAAGAGAAACAAACACACCTCCACAATCCTCCTGCGGCTCACTCCCTGTCTCCTGATGCCATGGCGTGCCACGGTTGGAGCACCACCTCCTGAAACACCAATCAATTCTGAAAGCTTTTTACGCCTGACATCGTCAAGCTTCTCCAATGGCATATTCAAAAGCTCCGTGCCAACTGACTAAAAAGAGGAAAGGAAAAAATAACATTATTGAAAAAAAAAAAGGGAAAAGAAACTATCAGTCCAAAACTATAGAAGAAAAACATGAGTTATACCTTTGCTATTGCTACCAAGACTGAAAACGCAGCATCCCTGACTTGAGTTGTCCCGTCATTAAGACACTACAAATACCAAATTATATTTTTAGACTTGAAAAAGCCAAATAAAATGATGGAAACTATATACAAGAGCTGCAGCCAGTTCACTAACCTCCAAACAGATCGAAACGTAGTCCTTGTGCACGTTAAGAATGACTGCCTTGTTGCTCGAGTCGATGCAATACATTACCCAATTCAAAGTCCGTGAACACACATGTGAATCTTCACTTTTGACAGCTGCTATAACATCTGTTACAAAACCATTTTAGATGAAAAAAATAGCTATTAAAAAAACATGAATCTTAAATTCTTAATCGTAGCTGACAAAGATACATCAACAATAGGACCTTACCAGTTAGAATGCCAGCAAGAGTGACACATCCAGCCTTGTGGATTGCTTCAAGTGTATTGGTGAGTGCTTCCGTCATGATAGGTTTTTTCTCCCTCAACTTTGCCTATAAATAAACAAAAAAAACTAGTTTATGATACAAATTAACATAACATTTTGACGTCAAGACATGTTAGCTCTTACGACAAAAATCTAAAACATCATAAATGTAATCTTACAAGTAAAACAGGCAGCAAAATGTGTGAACATCTCGAAAAACTGACTCTTAATTCCAGTGCAAGATTCCCAATGGCTCGGACTGCTTCTACCCGAACAGAAATACTCCGATCCGTAATAAGCTAAAAAGAGAAGCAATTTCAAAAATACAATTTAGGTAGATTTAGTCACATATTCTGGTATACCTTCTTAAGTATACAGCATAATTCTGTATAATCTCCAGAAGCAATCCTCTTTGTTGAAGCAAGCTCAGTTAATTTAGCTACAGCTTCTTTCCTCTGAGTCCATTTTCTAGATTTCTGTAAATACAACATAGCGCAGATATTCATAAAACATAATAAAAATGGTTACTAACTTCCACAAAATATGGAGCACGTGCACTGACCACTTTATTCCAAAACCCTGATTTCTCTAGAGGTGTTAAGATATCAACAGGGTCAACGAGTGCTGCCACACAATTTTACATCAGTAAATATATACAACCATCAGAGAGAGATTTTATAGAAACCCATTTGAGTTGATCACATACTTTCGGCAGCAGATTCTTCAGAAGGGAAGATATTGAGGAAACCACATAAATTCTGTTCAGATCTGAAATAAATTAGAAAAATGTTACTATTGGGTCTATTGACTAATAGAATATCCATTAATAAAGAAATTGAGGAAATCATGCTGTAAAAGAGAACCTTATTCTGCTAGGAGGATCAACAAGCAGCTTGACAATAATGGGAAGCTCAATGTCGAACTCTTTTTTCTAAGAAAAATCAAAATAGAGAATTATGTTTTTTTCTTTCAAAATCAACAATTAGAAGCCATAAGAAAAACTGTCACCATGCATACCATTGTATCACTCATCTTCATATACAATTCGGGATCAATAGGGTTTATACCAACCCAATGATAAATCTCAAGTGTTAGCCCTTTAAATGAAGCACAGACACTTTGATCTTGATGATCCAAGATTTCCACAAGCATCTTAAATATTCTATTCAGTGGCACGATCCGGCAACCAAATTCACTGGTCATTGGCAAACAAAATTTCAATATAATTAAAATCACAAAAAATAGAGTAAGATAAAGAACTCTTAAAAAATTTAGTGAAATGATTTTTATCCAAGCCGTAAATTTCTGTATAATATAAACAAATAAGCCAATAAGCATTTAGCTATTCAAACCAGTTAAGAGTTCTTTTTTTTCTTTTTCGACATGTAATAAGCACTTGGAATATGCAATCCTAACCACACTCTTGCAAAAAATCCAAGTAGATCACAAACCTTAAAGCTTGAATCATGAAATCTAAGGCGAGAACAACAACTTCAGCATCTTGACTTTTTATTGCTTTCTCCATAGCATCCTATCAACAAACAATTTAGTGAGAAAAATGACAACATGTATAATGTGACAGTAAAATACTATGCATATTGTAAATGACATAACCATCTAGAAACCGATAATTCGGCAATCATGTAGTACAATACTTTCTTTAAATATGTCAACAAAACTTAACATGGTGGCAATATTCATATGACACAAACGAAGAGACCGTGTTGGTAAAGCAAGACGTCACACATCAACAAGCTTTAAGAGGTTTTTACATCAAACATACCAGAAACGCATCCACCGCTTCCAACTCCACCCAAAGCATAAACACCATTTGTGCCTTCTCCACCGTCTTTGGTCGACCCACAAGACATTTTTCCATTACTGCATCACAGACTTCCTTCGCATACCTATACCAGTACATACTACCAAGTGTGAAAAATCGCCAACAAATCCATACTTAAGACATAAAATTTATGAAATATGCCTCCCAGCGACATCCGCATCAGCGGCTTTTAAGTAAGCAATTATCGCGTCTAACGCCTTATCTTGTACAACGACATCTGAATCACTAACCGTCTTCTTAAAAAGAGAACCTAATAAATCATCAATATAACATAAATACATTACTAATGAACCTAACAACAAATATAGGAACGTAAAAAAACAGGAAATTGCTAATGTTTAAGGTATTCAGGGCTTGTACTATCAATAAAGAAAAAAAAAAATAAATACCTATTTCGCGGATACGATGATCTTTAGGATCAACAACAGAATCACATAAGAGTTTTAGGTCAATATTTGCAGCATACCGAACCTTGGAGTTCCTATGTAATAATCGACCTTCCCAACATAACGTCTTTGATTTCTTCAATAATTTAACTTGTTTTGACGACATTATTAAATAGTTAATTAATTAATTATTATATAATAATCGACAGATAGATAATGGAGTAATTAATATTATGTTTGTTTTGTGTGTGCGTTTCCCCCAAATTACTATATATACTAATAGAGCGTCAACTGATGCCATCTCACGTCATGTATGGTGTGGGCTCCGTGAATTTTTTTTTGTGCCTGCTAAAGTGATAAGGCCCGATCCATTGTCATGTTAGCCGGATCCAAACTTCCGTTTATATAAAACACCGTCTCCTCCAGAACCTACCAGACCTCCTCACGCCTCTCTCTCTCATTTGTATCAAAAATCAGATTCATGGTAAACATTCGATTCCAAGATGCGGTGTGACAGAGCTAATAGGGAAGAATCAGTAACGGTCAAGGCTGTTGATCTTGGTGGTGAAGTGGGGTTGCTGGTATAAGAATGAAAACGGTTAGCAAATTTGTTTTTGGTTTCCTTGGTTATTAAATATTTATATGTATGTTATTCCAGGTAATCTTGAATTTTTTTTTTCAGTTTTTTTTTCAGTTTTTTTTTTCTTTTTGTGTTCGATCAGTCATATAATTTGTGGTTTTTGATAATTTGTGATGAACCTTCCAAACTGTAAGATATGGATCCCATAAGTGAAGAATGATGTTTTCTGTTTGGAGTTTAAATAATCAGATTAGCACTTTGGATAAGGTCACTAATCTCCCTCGAAATTGTATATTTGTTGTATTAGAGCACAATAAGTAGATAGACAGATAAGCTTTTTAATTAAGGTAAATCCAAATCCCAAACAACATACATATAAAGTCAAATAAAAAACATTCTCAACAAAAACAAAGATCAATCTAAGAAGATGCACGGAAGACCTCGCAAGTCATAGCCAACAACACCAATCGACGAAGATGCGTCATCAGTCAAAGCCAACAAAACCAAATCACTCCAATCCCAGTTCCTTCACTATCACCACAAAAAAATGTATTATTACTATCATTATCAGTTGTTGATCTATGGGTTATTAATGAATATAGTTTATTTGTAGATATACAGAAGAAGCATTATTGGATGTAAATGAGAAGCTAATTGAAGCTAATCCTGAGTTTATGATGGCTTGGAATTATAGGAAGTTAGCTTTTCAGGACAAGGTTCAAGCCTTTATTGATGAAGAATTAAGAGTTGTAAGTTATTCATATTCGCCTTTTCTCCCCGTTTTTTCCAGAAGCATATGGATATAAGGTTTGACATACTCAGTTATTTTTTCAACTGATTTTCTGCTTAGAACCAGGTAGATTATAGTTCATTTTCTATATATATATATATTTTTAAATGGAGGAATGTAAATTTAAGATGTTTTCGGATTGAGTTTTCGTATTTGATTTTGCAGGTTAGCCGTTATATTCATATGGGTTAAGGAGCGGATTTTGACAAATCTCAGTGCGCTGTTATAGGTCTGTGTTTCTTTTAAATGTTGTACTTTTTAGACTTTTTTTGTGTTTAATTATTGATATGATTTGTGGGTTTTTGATGATTTGTGAAAAAAAAGATGAAACTATTGGATTTGTGGGTTTTTGCACACTTGCTTATTCATTAGGTAGCTTAGGTAGAATTTTCTTGACTTTTATTTCGCTTTCAGTTAAGCTCTTGACCTTTTTGTAATTGTTTTTGATTAACATAGACCAACAATTTCCAGTTATGTTTGTGGAAAAGATTTGGGTTTTTAATCAGGGAGTTGTGGATTATTGGATATCTACATGGCTTACCATGTTTTTTTGTGACGGATAATCTGTTTTAAGAAGCCAATATGAATTCGGTGAAGATGTTTGTAATATGGGTAGCTTATGATGTGCCCTGCGTTGTAAAAAGAGCTTATTTCAGTTTCACTTATCTTTTTCTTCTTTCTCAGCTGCAAGAAAGCTGCCTGTATTGGACGGCTACCTTTAGGTGGCGAGTTGGACTCTGCAACGGTATGTGGTAACCTTATTGTTTATTGTAAATTATTGAAACCTTTAAAAATTTGTTGTTTACATTAATGAGTCGATAGCAGGATTGGCATGATAGAATAGCTACTTCCGGTGTTCAGTTACGGCTGAACCCATAGCTGAGGCAGAGCAAGAAATGATAGAAACCACAAACCAGGTAACATATTCTTTGTATAATGGTTTCCCGTCATCCTGTTGAGTGGCAGTAGTTGTTTTGTAAGTTATATGAAGGTTAATGTCTTTTGTTTGGTTATAGTTGTCTGACTCCTTTCTTAAGTATTTCTGGATCTTTTTGCAGAATTAAAAGGAAGAAGGGGTAAAAAAAAGTAACTAGAAACTTTGAAATGTCGGAAACCTCTTCTGGAAATGTTAGACGCAAGAGAAAAAGGCGTTGTGTAGCTAAGGAAGTGTATGTTCATATTCATATTGAACCACTTGAAGATACTATGTCAATAAACTTGGACTCATTTGCGGCCATCGCTGGGCAAAGTATTAGATTTGACTTTCATTGTTTTTTTTTTTTTTTTTTTTTTTTTTGCTTATTACGATTTCAATCAGTTTTAATTAGACTCGAGTGACGATGAATTCCGCACCGTCTTGGTCCATATCCTGCTTCTAAACTAGAAGGTCGGTTTTCATTTTTAATATATACGCTGGAAATAGTTTAACGGCTGTATCTATGTTGTAATTATCAGTATTTGCATATTCGGACTGAAATATGTGGATACACACGCATTCTGGAAATTACCTTTGATATTAGTAAAAATGTGAAGGCTGGATATTTATGCTTTACGTTTTTATCGCTTGCTTTTTTTTTGAAAATTAGAAGCATAAGCGTATATTGATTTTGGCCTGCGAATACATAGAGAACTATGGTGCAACCACTTACATCAGCCTCTTACCTCCGTATCTTGGTGTGCCAGCCACACTAGAGATGTGATTGCAACCATGGCCGGTGTTTTGTACTATTATGTTATTTTCTCGCAGATGTGTTTTTTACCTATTGCCACTTATATTTCGACATAATAAAATGCTGATAAGTCTACAACTTCCCCACCTTACGGCTTCTGTAAATTTTATTATTATGACTCCTTTATAGTAGTTTAGCTTATTTGAATTTACTGTTGCAGGTTTCAAACGGCTGAATAAGCAACCTATGTCAACCCCTTAAAATGTATTATTCGCAAACTATGTCGTTGTGACTTTTCTATACAACTATTGCAAATAGTTGACTCCAGACTCCAGACCCATTTTGGGATAACTAATTACGCGTGTTTACCTAAACCCGTCCCACCCACTTTTCAACCTTTATTGTAAAAATGTCCCCCACATAAGTCATACCTTAACATGAGCTGAAGATGAAGGGAATGTTTCTCTCAATAGCAAAACAAGAGCCGATGGCGGCAACGCTCTCGCTTCCTCACAGCACCATTCACTAATATAGTCTAAGCCTTTAGGGCGGACAAAATACTATAAACATTACAAAAACAAAAGAACAAAAGATGTTACAAAATTGAAGTCTTATATGGCGCTAGTGGACCGTAAAAAATAGAAAGTTGATTTGAACCTTTCGACTGATAGCAATATCAGATCCCTTGTTTGTGGGTTGGACCCTGCTTTGGTCCAATAACTCAACCTACTTATCCCGTCATTGAGGCTACAATAACTCAACCTACTTATCCCGTCATTGAGGCGAATAACATTTATCCCGTCATTGAGGCGAATAACATTTAAGGTAGAGTACTTATTAATCTAACATTACCACCAAATAAGATAAAAATACTGAAATAATATAACAAAAATGAGATAAACAAAATTCATTTTATATTTGGCTAAACGCTGAAAACGTCTAAAACAACTGTGGAGTCGCATACATACCCCTGCAACTAAAGTTAAACTCAAGTGCATCTTGTTACCGCATAATAAAAAAGCCAAACTTTTAGAATACTTGGTCTTCAATTCTTTATGACATTTCATCGAACACCTTATATGCGCTCTTTAATTCACTTGACTTATTCTACATCCCATAGAAGAATTCAAACCATCAACAACAACATCAAATTTATTTCATGTTTAATAGATGAATCTAGACCATAAAAACAATAATACAATTACTTGACGCAAAATGAATTGAAGAAACCAAACCAAACCTGAGTTAGCAAGAAGAAGCCGACATATTGAAATTCAAGCTCCTATCGGAACTCTCTCAAAACATCTCCATATCAACCCGTCAACATCCAATGGTATCTATAACAAAGAAGCATTGACGTTACAATATAAACAGAAGAAGCGAATGGTATGCAATCATTTAAATTGTAATGGGATGATCGAGTTTCCTTCAATAAAGCAAATGATAGGGCTTAAAATACGTGATTATTTGACACACTTTCAGTATTTAGCATATTTTGAAAATACGATTGGATTTTAATGAATATCATAGATGGTAACCTTGCGTGATTATTGGTTGTTTATTGAATGGAGGAAGAAAAGGCCAGGGAAATTAAATTGTGATTGTCACGTGGAATAAATGAGCTGGCTTTTTATTTTGCAATGCTGGCATTAGTGACAAGGCAAGTTTCAAAAAAAGTTTCTTTTATTATATATATAGATGAGATAGATAGGCTAGTTGGGACAACATATTCTCTTGGTGTCAGTATGCATGTGATTTCATATGTATACATTTCGAAGATATAGTTTTAAAGTCAACATGTTTGTGCTTTGATTTCATTGTAGCAGTAGGATAATAGTTTAAAGATTAGAACTTAAGTTGCATGGTACAAAATGTATTCGTCATATTTAAAAGGTCCAAGTGTTTATTTAACGTGACAAATATGTATGAAAGGTGAGAAATATGGTTGTGACTTCATATTCGACTAGAACAAATAAAAGAACATAGGAAAAATCAAGTTTTGGTCGACTTAGTATACATTTGAGTGAGTTGATTTTGTGTTCGAACGAGGCTAGCTTTAGGTCCCGTTTATAAGTCAAATGTTCGAATTAAATGAAAAACATTGTCCTTCCTGAATCTTGAGAATGTAAGGATTTGGTCCACATAAAATTTGATATGGGTTACGTGTCGAATTATAGAATGAATGAGACCAAGTAAATGAGTTTGGTTCGATTTAGTAGAAAAGAAGAAATGAAAATTGGGCTTGTATGATGTTGGGCCAGGAATTGTAACAGGCCAAAAATATAATTAAGGGTCCGTTTGGTTATTATTTGTGATATGTATTTTCGTGGCGCGTGTGTGAGCTCGTTCCAACGTATCGTGTATAATGCAACAACGTTTGAATTATAGAAACGTAATAAACAAAAATTTCAAATTTGCTCGTTAAAAATGGTTTAGTGAACAGTAACGATGGATTAATACTAGATTAACGTATACTAATGATTAGGGAAATTTACGAGTTTTTACAAATAGTTTCAAATTTCTATATTACGCTCACATTTCACATTCGATGCAAACCCATAGTAGAGCCGTTGAAATATATGAACAACTACTAATTATGTGAGGTATTCTGAAATTTTAAAGGTGTTCAATTCCTTTGTTATAGTTTCTTTTGATTAACCGTTTATTAATTATTTGTAGCTAACGTTCCTGTCTCTAAGCCTATTGCTACTGAAACAAAGTCCGGACCTGTTAAACCAAATCCTAATCCAGTTAAAGAAAATTTCCTTTTCAGGTGATATTGATACTTCTGATATGTCTGTATAGATTTTTGCCCTTCAAAATCGATTTGATGTAGTCTGTAACGATGAGACAAAATAATAATAAATAAATAAATATTGATTTTGTACTTTTTTTGGTTGTATTCTTAAACGGGTCTGTTTCCTTATTTTAGTTTCGTTAGCCGCACTTTCTACTTAAAAAAAATACCGTGCAATGATCGATGGCATGAAACAACGCCCCGCCGCAACGCGGCGGAATGGCGCCCACCTCGTTCTGAAAGAAAGACAGGGGGGTCTGGTGAATGGGCCGACACAGGAGTATCAATTCTTATAATATAGACTACCAATTTAGCCCGATACTCACCATTTATATACTAGAGCTGTATATGAGGGTGTGTGAGGTGTGCTATCGCACAGGGCCTCCAAATTCTAGGGGCCTCAAAAATTTTATATGATATGTATATACTAGCATGGTACCCGCGCGTTGCGGTGGCGGGTACCCTTTTAGTTTTATTATTATATTTTTTTGACAATAAATTTATGGATATCAAGAATTTCGTATAGAACATGCCTGTTGGCCCGTGCCGTTTGGGCTCGAGCCCGTTTGGCCTGCGCCCGTTCGCTCAAGCCCATTTGGCCCGTTGCCCGTTCGGGCTCAACCCTCTTTCTACAAGGGTTGAAATCGATATTTTAACTCTCATTTAGACACGTAACCCACTCTTTGTTTTTTCTTATTCTATAGAAAACCGTAATTCTATCGTTTCATTCAACTGTAAAATAGAATAACCCCAGTTTCATTCATTCAAAGGTAATTTTTTTTTTCCTTTCATCGATTATTATTATGTTTTTAATCGTTTGATCAAAATATTTTTGTGTATGTGTTTATTACTTATATCTGTTTTGATTTAATAAAGAAAATTATGTTCGAAATTATGCTTAATTCTAAGGTTTTTGTTTTAATTTTGAGCTTATCTCATTTTGGCTTATGTTTCATAAAACCCAACTTTCCGGCTTGTTTTGAAACTTATGGGTTTATAAGTATAAGCTTATTTTGATATAACAAAGCTTACATAAGGGCGACAAGAATAAGCCGAAAAATTTTTGCTTATGAAACATAAGCCAGAATGAGATAAGCTCATAAGCCCAAAGTTAAGCTTAAACAAACACCGTTTAGTTGTTTTAACTTTTAAGATAAAATTTGAATATTAACTAGTTGACTAAAATCCTTGTAAACGGATGAAGTTTTTACCCGGGGGTATTCCAGACCATTTTCGAACTATTTTCCTTGCGATAAGCCTTTGGGGTTCCAACATTTTTATATGAAGTGTTTGGTATCTCTTTCATAAATTATTTGTTTTATTACTAATTTCTTTAATGCAATAATAATTTCTTAAACAATGTTCATTTGAATTCTTACAGAAAGAATCAACCCAATTTGCAAAAATGAGCCAGGATGTAATTCATGCTGCTGACTTTGACGTTACGTCATCTTTTTTCTATTCCATGCTGATTTGTCACGAAGTTTTAAGAATTATAAAAAATAACTGAAGTTAGGATTGTAAGATTGTACTGTTTAATTCGCAGATATACATGCACAAACAAACCAACTCCAAAAGATGCCATTGTCTGATCCTCAAGAGCAGAACACGGAGAAGGATCTTGTTGGTGATGGTACGTTTGATTTAAATTGTTAACGTGATAAACATCTTAAATATGCTGAAAATTATATGGGCTTACAAATATAACGATACGCAGTTCATTAACTGGGACAAGGCCAGAAAAATTATTGAGCGGGTTCAAAATCCAAACTTTTATGATACGCAGTAATGTAGAAAACTAGAAGGGGTGAATAGTTTTACCGTTTTTAGCGTTTTAAAGTTGTACTTTCAAGACTTTTAGATTCGAGTTTATGTGAGATCAAACAATCACAATATGAACACAATAATAAATATACTAAAGATGACAAGCAATAATAACTACGAAATATAAAATGCAAGGCAATAGTAAAGAGTTTGAAAGATCAAACCACAACACAGAGATTTATAGTGGTTCGGTAACGTGGCTTCTCTTCGCCGTACTCCACTCCCCGAATACCCAACTTGAGAGTTTACTTCACTATGTCAACAAGCTCCCTTTAGGCGGGAAAATCGTACAACATCGCTTATACCACTTTCCGACAGTAAGCTAAATGTCGAGTTCTAATCTAGCTAGAACCTGTTGGAATTTTAAATATCATAACAATTGTATAAATAAATAAACACACATCAAAACACATAGCGGAAGCAAAGATCATATATTTAACATGTAAATAGATTAACCGAATAATAAAAGTTACATACCTTTGATTCTAGCAAGAACAAGGATCGAACTTCAACTTCTTCTCTTAATCAAACAATTAGCATTAACGTGAAACCCCTTACCGTTTTGTTATACAATCCAAGATGTTTAACTAAAGTGAGTTAACTACCAAGTCTTGTACACACGTACTATAACCGATCAAAGTTTGATGCTAGTGAAAGAACACGCATTAAACCAAACACTTTTGTTTAATAATTAAAAGTCGATCCCCCCCCCCCATAAGGTTGAGCCGATCGGTTTTAAGGAAAAGAAAGAAGAGAAGAACTTTAGGGTTATAGTATAATGCACAAGGTAAAAAACTAATAACCCTTTGATTTGTATTTATAGTGAAAATCTAACTTGGAGCACAAGATGGATCGAATGGGTTAAGGAAACCCACAGGCCGATCGCCCCCCCCCCCCCCCTTCCCTAAGGGTTCTAGATCATTCTTGAGCCTCTATTTTCACATACGGTCCTTCCTTTATTTACTTAACAGTCGTTAGTCAATTCCGTTAATTACTTAACGTCCGTTAGTTATCATTTCGTGTCCAAATAATTAAATACATAACATTTATATATATTAATTATTTCATTGATCATTCATACGTAAAGTGTGCAATCCCTCAGTCCCGTGTTCGATTCTAGTCATACACATTTTAATATTTTTCCATAACTCTAACAGCTCACACTTGGAAATCTATTAAAAGTGTAATTGACATTGGTTAGCATCTAGCAACACGCCAATGCCCCTAGTACAACTCGGTTGGTGGTCTCCTGGAAAAACCATTCGATGAGTAATCATCATACTCATCCTTTTGTCTCTAATACTACATTAATAAATATACGGATCAAAGTCATTCTTTATTAATAATTATGTTTCTCGTTGTTTTCGATTAGGCAAGATTACCAAATCTTCTGAAAATATTCAGGGGAGATCTTAGGTGTGGCCACACATACATCTTACTAATCCTACGAGGGGCCCAGCAGTATTAAACTCCAAACAATTTGAAGGAACAAATTCTATCTTGACTACGGGCATAACCCATGCACTTCTGATGAACTCAAATAAATATATTTTATTATCATCATTTATCCTATTTATTTGACTTGTTTTATTATATTATCTGTGAGAATTGATACGTTAATGTTTACTTTTGTAATTCTCAGGTAAAAACAAGTACAATGTGAAACTTGGCGATTTTGGACTAATTATGGAGCAAAACAAGCAAGAAGTTAAGAGTCTATTGAAATGTACAAGATCAAGATCATTCTGCTCCAGATACGCCGCATCCTACTTCTTACATACGGCGCATCACTATCAAGATTTCACAAGTTACGATCCAAGACAGCAAAGGACATGCGCCGCATAGATAAATAGAGTTACGCCGCATCTTCTGGCGGTGTACGAATATTCCTGAATATATTAATCTTGGACCCCACGCGAAGTTAAGTCAATGCGCCGCATCTACTTATTCAATGCGCCGCATCTAGCCCTCAGACAGAAACTATAAATACCCCAAGGCCAGACGAATTTCCAGAGGCTAATACAAAAAAAGACCGAAGACAGAAGAAACCCTAAGCCGAATTCAGACGAAGTAGCAGCACAAGACACACCTTGAACGAAGATACAAGATCTGTAAGAAGGTCCTGCATGTATTCAATTCATTAAGTAGTTTTGTTTTATTGTATTAGTACACTTTAATTCATCAGGATTGATGGGTTGATTCCATGTGACTACGGAAAACCATGGGCACCCCTTAAAATTGCTTTCCCATTAATTAAAGTTTATATGTTGATGTCTTTGGTGACTTTTATTAGTGCATTGATAACCTCTGTGTCTAGCTGAGCATTGCTTGGGTCGCCATGCCCCTTCCTCGCCTATTTATTCTATTTTCTAGGATAGTGGGATAGACATAAGTGATCATTAAGGGTTTACTCGCCGATAAGATTAGAGCCAACGAGAAAGGTTTAACTCTCGGTGCGTCGCATCGAACTATACACTTCATATAAAACTAGCAATAAAACAAGTGACAAGCTACTTAATTATCAGGACAGGTCTTCTTATTGTCTCAAGTATTTATCTGTGTACGTGTGTGCTAATCGCTGATTCGTGCTTATTAGTTTAGTTTATTATTTAATCATAACCAAACTGTGCCAGTCTCTCATGCTGAACCCCCTTGCGTTAGATTAGGTTGTATAGCTAACTTAAGATATTAAAATACTGATTAGAATAACTAGATAATACGTTCCACTCTTAGTGATCGACACTCTACTTACCATTATATTCATACTGACCGGGTACACTGCTCGTTAAAGTGTGTGTTATATTGATAAGTCGGCTAAATATAAATTTAAAACTTGAATACTGCTAAAACCACAACGACATACCGTGGATATATAAATTAGAGCATAACACGCACGCATCAAGTTTTTGGCGCCGTTGCCGGGGAGTGAATTGTTATTATCTGTTAATTTGATTAGTATTTTAATTAGGTTTTAATTTTTTTAATTCTAACCGCTAACTCTGTTATATATTAGTTAAATTGCATTCATTGTATTATTTGCATATTTTCTGTTTTTGTGTGTTTTTATTTTTGTTTTTATTTTTCTATTTTCTTGTATTCTGCTATCGTTGTACTGAGCTAATTCAAACGATACGGCGCATCTATTTTCATAGATACGGCGTATTGCGTTTAATTTTTATAAAATACAACGCGTTTAATAAATTCGATACGACGCATCTTTCCCCAAGATACGGCGTATTCTGTTTTTAATAAGAAATTTTTCTAAACGATAACGCCATACGACGCATCTGTTTTTACAGATACGGCGTATTTATTATTTAAATTAAAAACAGTTTTCGAATTATTAAACAGATACGACGCATCATTTTTATCGATACGGCGCATCTTCTAAATCAAAAATCGGTTATATTTGCTAAAATTAGATACGTTGATTTTTGATAATTAAACTGATACGGCGCATTCTAACATTATAAGCGGCGTATCTGTTTTCTGAATAAAGTCTGATTAAATTTTAACGATTATAAGATACGGCGTATCCAACTTTTTGGATACGGCGCATCGTCTGCAGATATCAGTAACTTTTATTTTTCGTATTCCGTTTTCGTTGTTAATTTTCTGATATATTACTTTCTTGAACATACCTTACTGATGCTTTTGTGATAGTTTCAAGAGTGCATGACCAGGAGTTCAACTAAGAACTTGATTATACCTTTCGAAGATCCTGAACGAGCCTTTCATTCGCTTAAAAGGCTTTTCAACACAAAAAGCTTTGATATCTCAAGTTCGTTCGAGCTTGATTATTTTTCTGAAGAAAAGGAGGAAGAAGAAACAGAAATAATGGCGGAAAACACTACTATGGAGGAATACATGAACAAAACCCGTGCTGATTACACTTCAGGAGTTGCTAGACCAAAGTTTGATGAAAATTCTAAGTTTGAGTTGAAGGGTCAGTTTCTCAAGGAGCTAAGAGAAAATGCTTTCAGTGGAACGGAACATGAAGATGCTAATGAACATGTTGAAAAGGTCCTCGAGATTGCAGATTTGTTTACTACAGAAGGAGTCTCTGACGATCAACTTATGCTAAGAATCTTTCCAATTTCGCTTAAAGGAGCTGCTAATAAGTGGCTAAGGAATGAACCTGCTAGTTCAATCACAACATGGGAAGATTTGAAGAGCAAATTCCTGAAAAGATATTGTCCACCTGCTAAAACCGCTAAAAAGATGGAGGCTATCAACAGTTTCAAGCAAGAGCCTAATGAAACTCTTTATCAAGCTTGGGAACGATTTAAAGACCTATTGATGAAATGCCCTCAACATTGTCTAAGTGAAATGCAGGAGATAATATTGTTCTATCAAGGATTGGACGTACCTACTAGAAAAATTTTGGATGCTAAGGGAGCTGTGCCTCAAATGAGTGCAGCCAATGCTAGAAAAGCTATCCAAGAAGCTGCTGATCATTCTCAAAAATGGACGACGGAACCTCTACTAGATCTAAGAGCAGCACTAATTTTGACGGGTTTGCTGCAATTCAAGCTCAATTGGATAAAATTAGTAGAGAGATGAAGAAGCGTGATGAAAAAGTTTATGCTGCCCAAGTTGGATGTGAAAAATGCGAAGGACCTCACTACACTAAAGATTGCCCTAATAAGAATGAAAGTGAGACTTTTGAAGAAGCATACTACACACAATTTGGACAACCATTCCGACCTTCAGGAAGATTTAGGGAAGCTACTCCGGGATACTATCAAAAGAACAACTTTAATCCCACTTATCAAGAAAGGAGGCAGACTTTAGATGACACTTTAAAGCAAATTATGGCCGATGCTGCTAAAAGACATGAAGAGAACACTGCTATGATCAAAGAAATCCGAGCTCAACGGATACTATTACAAGGAATCAAGGAGCTTCGATCAAAGCGTTGGAACAACAAATTGGACAAATGAGCAAAGTTCTTCAAGAAAGGGGATACGGAAGTTTACCTAGCTCAACTGAAACCAACCCAAGAGATCATGTCAAGGCCATAAGCACCACTGAAGAAGTCACGCCTAACATACCTAGAAGATTATGAATGGAATGATGCTGCAAAGCCCGAATTTTTCTTTAATTCTTCAATCAGTTTAAGGAGGCTACTTAAAGAAAAGACAAAGATTGAAGAGGAGATCAAGGCTACAATGAAAGAAGAGAGCTCTGCAACCGACTTACAAAGCCTTGCCTCATAAAGAAAATGACCCAGGAAGTTTTACTTTACCTTGTTCAATTAATGATATATCTTTCAATAATGTGTTAGCTGACTTAGGAGCTAGTGTTAGTGTTATGCCCCTTAAGACATTCACTACCCTAGGACTAGGAAAATTAGCACCAACTAAGTTGCTTATTGAATTGGCTGATAAAACGGTAAAACGACCTGAAGGGATTGCTAATAATGTGCTAGTTAAGATTGAGAAGTTTGTTTTCCCTATAGACTTTGTTATATTAGATATGCCCGAGGATGTTAAGATTCCTTTAATCCTTGGAAGACCTTTCTTGTCTACCGCCCATGCTAAGATTGATGTGTTTAAAAGAAAAATCTCATTAAGGGTAGGGAATAATAAACTAGTCTATAAGTGCCAAAATCCTGTTAAAAGCATAATTAGAGGCGTCTATGTGCTAGGATTAAGAGGACTATGAACCTCGATCTTGAAGCTAGGCTCATGGGAGAAACATTGATTCAAAACAACTCAACTAATCCTAATCGTGAGAACCTCGAGGAATTTATTGACCTTAATGTACCTACCGAACTTAGGCGCGATATTGTTAATGATTCTGATGATGAGTGGTATGATTGCGTAGTGATTAACAAACGTAGGAGAATAGTTGAGCATACGAATTTGAATAATGATGTGTTTATTGAACTACCACCCCACCTTGCATATTTATGCCTATATGATAATAAGAATTCTCCGTCTATCATTTTGTCATCTCTACCCGAAAGGGATAGAACTTTGTTTATACAGATATTAAAGAAGAATGGCGTGGAAATTAAGGACGAGCAAGGAATGTTCAATATTACTGGACTGGCGATGAGGGAGCGCGATGCTTCCGACTCTTTCAGTGACCGGTATTAAGGAGCTGAACGTGAGTCTAACTTGAAGACTCTGGAATAAAGACAAGTGCTGACCGGGAGAAAACCCGGAAAATTTTTACATTCTGTTCTGTATCGAGTCTGTCAGACCCGTAGAAGATACGGCGCATCTCAATCCTAAGATGCGACGCATCGCCTGCACTGGTCATATCTTATTTAATTTTCTGCATTTTTATTTTTAACTTTAAAACTTTCTGTCAGTTTATTTTAATGCGGCGCATCCCTGGTTAAGGATGCGACGCATCTTCTATTCTGATTCATATTTATTCCAGGCTCGATACGGCGTATCTTCTTCCATAAGATACGGCGTATCGACTGACCTGATGATTTTCAGTTTAATTTTTCAGTTTTAATTTTTCTAACTACTAATGTATTATGCAAGTTTGAACCTTCTTAACTCAGGTGTGTTAAAGTCTTGATGGTATTATAGATTCCTACATTTCATGTGGATACATCAAATATGAAGCTTAAACGTTCTCATCCACAAGAAAGTTGATTTTTGCTCTTATACAAATAATGGAGGATCATACGGAGCAAATCTCAGGGGAGTTTTTCTGTTCTAATTCTTTTTTTTCCAGTTTTTAATCTTTTATACAAACAACGAGGACGTTGTTTAACTTAAGTGGGGGGATTGGAGAATTAGAACACTTACTTGTCCTAAACTTTTTCAAAATATGCTTAAAATGTGCTTAATATATCAAAATTTAAAATTTTTAGCATGTTTTTGTTAAAGTCTAAATTACATAGCTGCACACATAACATTATTTCCAAAAATTGTGAACTTTTCAAAATTCACAAATCTATGAGTGTGCCGGTGACTTGTAAACTTTAGAACTTGGCTTGTATACTATTCGAGACCACCATAATAAGTATTATCTTTATAATTGGAATGACTTGTCTAAATTGGTAAATTTCTAGTATTACACCCAAATAGCCTTTATATGTTATGTGATATTAGCTAACTACACTGGTTAGTTAACCCCCGTATAAACCATTTTGTTACTCTCACTTTTAGAGTAAGATACCCCTAGAAAAACACTCAGAGCCATTCCTTTCGTTTCTTACACCTTTGTTATAATGTTTCGTTACACCCTTACACCTTAGCCTACCCTGTAGATTAAAATCCGTGGTTGGTTAATTGCTTTAGGCAAAGTGTGTTTTCTTACATTACCTGTGTTCGCGTGCGTAATTCATTATCTTTGGTTGAGTCGGGAAATTGCACAATGCAATTGGAGTGAAAGTAAATATTGTATATCTTTGAGTTTATTTTTTCGTGTGTTTACTACTTTCACGATTACCGTTATTTCTGAAGTCATGAAAAGTATGGAAAAATTATCCAGAGTTATCATTATAGTGATGTGGTGAAATTTTACACATCTATGTTTATGTTCAAAAGTCTAAAAAAAAAAAAAAAAAAAAAAAAAAAAAAAAAAAAAAAAAAAGTTGGAAGTTTGTTTTAACCAACTTATGTAAAGTTTTGTATTTAGTGGTCGATATCACCACTATTTGTTGTATATTATATTTATGGATTAATGGGAGTTGGCCGTTATGGGAACGCCAACGAAGGTTATTCTTTGATTGAGACCTTGTTGAGTATAATTCGTGTCTACCTAAAGCGTGTGTTTCAAGTGTTAAAGCGTGAGTTATTCAATTATATGAGTCTTATTCATGGGATGGTTGGGATAGTGATTAACCACACTTAGGATTTTAATTTATCTGTTTTATTTATTTTTCATTTTACACCAATTTGTATCCCAATTATTATCCATACCCTATATTATTCTTTATCCAAACCTTTGATTTATTGAGATTAGGGATTTGAGCAATCTTAAGTATCGTAGTCGTGGATTCGGCTATGTATTTATGATTTTTTCGCCCTTTTTGATATAATATTATTGGTAAAGATTACTTGGTCCTATCTTTAGCCCATTCGAGTTAAGGATTTGAGCAATTGCAAGTATCGTGTTCGTGGATTCGATCATGTATTTGTGATTTTGTCGCCTTTTCTGGAATTTGAGATCGATAGAGATTAAGAAGAATGATTAACCCTTAACCAACAAACCCTTTTTACCACTTTAGACTTGTTATTCCTTAGCTTTAGTGGGGGAGATGCGTATACTTGCCAAGCTTATGATAGAATATTCGTCACGACTGGACAGTTAAACGATTAGATTTGCTTTTATCAAAATATTTTATTTTATTCTAATTCGTTAAGTGTTTGGTTGTGTGATTAAGAAGAAAAAAAAACGAATACATGCTTAAATATAAAAATAAATCCTAACATCTTTTAGGATACACTTTCATAAGATTTATTCTAAGGTTTACTTGGGGACAAGTAAAGTTCAAGTGGGGGGATATTTGATGAACTCAAATAAGTATATTTTATTATCATCATTTATCCTATTTATTTGACTTGTTTTATTATATTATCTGTGAGAATTGATACGTTAATGTTTACTTTTGTAATTCTCAGGTAAAAACAAGTACTATGTGAAACTTGGCGATTTTGGACTAATTATGGAGCAAAACAAGCAAGAAGTTAAGAGTCTATTGAAATGTACAAGATCAAGATCATTCTGCTCCAGATACGCCGCATCCTACTTCTTACATACGGCGCATCACTATCAAGATTTCACAAGTTACGATCCAAGACAGCAAAGGACATGCGCCGCATAGATAATTAGAGTTACGCCGCATCTTCTGGCGGTGTACGAATATTCCTGAATATATTAATCTTGGACCCCACGCGAAGTTAAGTCAATGCGCCGCATCTACTTATTCAATGCGCCGCATCTAGCCCTCAGACAGAAACTATAAATACCCCAAGGCCAGACGAATTTCCAGAGCCTAATACAAAAAAAGACCGAAGACAGAAGAAACCCTAAGCCGAATTCAGACGAAGTAGCAGCACAAGACACACCTTGAACGAAGATACAAGATCTGTAAGAAGGTCCTGCATGTATTCAATTCATTAAGTAGTTTTGTTTTATTGTATTAGTACACTTTAATTCATCAGGATTGATGGGCCGATTCCATGTGACTACGGAAAACCATGGGCACCCCTTAAAATTGCTTTCCCATTAATTAAAGTTTATATGTTGATGTCTTTGGTGACTTTTATTAGTGCATTGATAACCTCTGTGTCTAGCTGAGCATTGCTTGGGTCGCCATGCCCCTTCCTCGCCTATTTATTCTATTTTCTAGGATAGTGGGATAGACATAAGTGATCATTAAGGGTTTACTCGCCGATAAGATTAGAGCCAATGAGAAAGGTTTAATTCTCGGTGCGTCGCATCGAACTATACACTTCATATAAAACTAGCAATAAAACAAGTGACAAGCTACTTAATTATCAGGACAGGTCTTCTTATTGTCTCAAGTATTTATCTGTGTACGTGTGTGCTAATCGCTGATTCGTGCTTATTAGTTTAGTTTATTATTTAATCATAACCAAACTGTGCCAGTCTCTCAGGCTGAACCCCCTTGCGTTAGATTAGGTTGTATAGCTTACTTAAGATATTAAAATACTGATTAGAATAACTAGATAATACGTTCCACTCTTAGTGATCGACACTCTACTTACCATTATATTCATACTGACCGGGTACACTGCTCGTTAAAGTGTGTGTTTATATTGATAAGTCGGCTAAATATAAATTTAAAACTTGAATACTGCTAAAACCACAACGACATACCGTGGATATAAAAATTAGAGCATAACACGCACGCATCAAGTTTTTGGCGCCGTTGCCGGGGAGTGAATTGTTATTATCTGTTAATTTGATTAGTATTTTAATTAGGTTTTAATTTTTTTAATTCTAACCGCTAACTCTGTTATATATTAGTTAAATTGCATTCATTGTATTATTTGCATATTTTCTGTTTTTGTGTGTTTTTATTTTTGTTTTTATTTTTCTATTTTCTTGTATTCTGCTATCGTTGTACTGAGCTAATACAAACGATACGGCGCATCTATTTTCATAGATACGGCGTATTGCGTTTAATTTTTATAAAATACAACGCGTTTAATAAATTCGATACGACGCATCTTTCCCCAAGATACGGCGTATTCTGTTTTTAATAAGAAATTTTTCTAAACGATAACGCCATACGACGCATCTGTTTTTACAGATACGGCGTATTTATTATTTAAATTAAAAACAGTTTTCGAATTATTAAACAGATACGACGCATCGATTTTTATCGATACGGCGCATCTTCTAAATCAAAAATCGGTTATATTTGCTAAAATTAGATACGTTGATTTTTGATAATTAAACTGATACGGCGCATTCTAAAATTATAAGCGGCGTATCTATTTTCTGAATAAAGTCTGATTAAATTTTAACGATTATAAGATACGGCGTATCCAACTTTTTGGATACGGCGCATCGTCTGCAGATATCAGTAACTTTTATTTTTCGTATTCCGTTTTCGTTGTTGATTTTCTGATATATTACTTTCTTGAACATACCCTACTGATGCTTTTGTGATAGTTTCAAGAAGTGCATGACCAGGAGTTCTACTAAGAACTTGATTATACCTTTCGAAGATCCTGAACGAGCCTTTCATTCGCTTAAAAGGCTTTTCAACACAAAAAGCTTTGATATCTCAAGTTCGTTCGAGCTTGATTATTTTTCTGAAGAAAAGGAGGAAGAAGAAACAGAAATAATGGCGGAAAACACTACTATGGAGGAATACATGAACAAAACCCGTGCTGATTACACTTCAGGAGTTGCTAGACCAAAGTTTGATGAAAATTCTAAGTTTGAGTTGAAGGGTCAGTTTCTCAAGGAGCTAAGAGAAAATGCTTTCAGTGGAACGGAACATGAAGATGCTAATGAACATGTTGAAAAGGTCCTCGAGATTGCAGATTTGTTTACTACAGAAGGAGTCTCTGACGATCAACTTATGCTAAGAATCTTTCCAATTTCGCTTAAAGGAGCTGCTAATAAGTGGCTAAGGAATGAACCTGCTAGTTCAATCACAACATGGGAAGATTTGAAGAGCAAATTCCTGAAAAGATATTGTCCACCTGCTAAAACCGCTAAAAAGATGGAGGCTATCAACAGTTTCAAGCAAGAGCCTAATGAAACTCTTTATCAAGCTTGGGAACGATTTAAAGACCTATTGATGAAATGCCCTCAACATTGTCTAAGTGAAATGCAGGAGATAATATTGTTCTATCAAGGATTGGACGTACCTACTAGAAAAATTTTGGATGCTAAGGGAGCTGTGCCTCAAATGAGTGCAGCCAATGCTAGAAAAGCTATCCAAGAAGCTGCTGATCATTCTCAAAAATGGCACGATGGGACCTCTACTATATCTAAGAGCAGCACTAATTTTGACGGGTTTGCTGCAATTCAAGCTCAATTGGATAAAATTAGTAGAGAGATGAAGAAGCGTGATGAAAAAGTTTATGCTGCCCAAGTTGGATGTGAAAAATGCGAAGGACCTCACTACACTAAAGATTGCCCTAATAAGAATGAAAGTGAGACTTTTGAAGAAGCATACTACACACAATTTGGACAACCATTCCGACCTTCAGGAAGATTTAGGGAAGCTACTCCGGGATACTATCAAAAGAACAACTTTAATCCCACCTATCAAGAAAGGAGGCAGACTTTAGATGACACTCTAAAGCAAATTATGGCCGATGCTGCTAAAAGACATGAAGAGAACACTGCTATGATCAAAGAAATCCGAGCCTCAACGGATACTATTACAAGGAATCAAGGAGCTTCGATCAAAGCATTGGAACAACAAATTGGAAAAATGAGCAAAGTTCTTCAAGAAAGGGGATACGGAAGTTTACCTAGCTCAACTGAAACCAACCCAAGAGATCATGTCAAGGCCATAAGCACCACTGAGGAAGTCACGCCTAACATACCTAGAAGGTTGATGAATGGTAATGATGCTGCAAAGCCTGAATTTTTCTTTAATTCTTCAATCAGTTTAAGGAGGCTACTTAAAGAAAAGACAAAGATTGAAGAGGAGATCAAGGCTACAATGAAAGAAGAGAGCTCTGCAACCGACTTACATGCCTTGCCTCATAAAGAAAATGACCCAGGAAGTTTTACTTTACCTAGTTCAATTAATGATATATCTTTCAATAATGTGTTAGCTGACTTAGGAGCTAGTGTTAGTGTTATGCCCCTTAAGACATTCACTACCCTAGGACTAGGAAAATTAGCACCAACTAAGTTGCTTATTGAATTGGCTGATAAAACGGTAAAACGACCTGAAGGGATTGCTAATAATGTGCTAGTTAAGATTGAGAAGTTTGTTTTCCCTATAGACTTTGTTATATTAGATATGCCCGAGGATGTTAAGATTCCCTTAATCCTTGGAAGACCTTTCTTGTCTACCGCCCATGCTAAGATTGATGTGTTTAAAAGAAAAATCTCATTAAGGGTAGGGAATAATAAACTAGTCTATAAGTGCCAAAATCCTGTTAAAAGCATAATTAGAGGCGTCTATGTGCTAGGATTAAGAGGACTTATGAACCTCGATCTTGAAGCTAGGCTCATGGGAGAAACATTGATTCAAAACAACTCAACTAATCCTAATCGTGAGAACCTCGAGGAATTTATTGACCTTAATGTACCCACCGAACTTAGGCGCGATATTGTTAATGATTCTGATGATGAATGGTATGATTGCGTAGTGATTAACAAACGTAGGAGAATAGTTGAGATTACGAATTTGAATAATGATGTGTTTATTGAACTACCACCCCACCTTGCATATTTATGCCTATATGATAATAAGAATTCTCCGTCTATCATTTTGTCATCTCTACCCGAAAGGGATAGAACTTTGTTTATACAGATATTAAAGAAGAATGGCGTGGAAATTAAGGACGAGCAAGGAATGTTCAATATTACTGGACTGGCGATGAGGGAGCGCGATGCTTCCGACTCTTTCAGTGACCGGTATTAAGGAGCTGAACGTGAGTCTAACTTGAAGACTCTGGAATAAAGACAAATGCTGACCGGGAGAAAACCCGGAAAATTTTTACATTCTGTTCTGTATCGAGTCTGTCAGACCCGTAGAAGATACGGCGCATCTCAATCCTAAGATGCGACGCATCGCCTGCACTGGTCATATCTTATTTAATTTTCTGCATTTTTATTTTTAACTTTAAAACTTTCTGTCAGTTTATTTTAATGCGGCGCATCCCTGGTTAAGGATGCGACGCATCTTCTATTCTGATTCATATTTATTCCAGGCTCGATACGGCGTATCTTCTTCCATAAGATACGGCGTATCGACTGACCTGATGATTTTCAGTTTAATTTTTCAGTTTTAATTTTTCTAACTACTAATGTATTATGCAAGTTTGAACCTTCTTAACTCAGGTGTGTTAAAGTCTTGATGGTATTATAGATTCCTACATTTCATGTGGATACATCAAATATGAAGCTTAAACGTTCTCATCCACAAGAAAGTTGATTTTTGCTCTTATACAAATAATGGAGGATCATACGGAGCAAATCTCAGGGGAGTTTTTCTGTTCTAATTCTTTTATTTTCCAGTTTTTAATCTTTTATACAAACAACGAGGACGTTGTTTAACTTAAGTGGGGGGATTGGAGAATTAGAACACTTACTTGTCCTAAACTTTTTCAAAATATGCTTAAAATGTGCTTAATATATCAAAATTTAAAATTTTTAGCATGTTTTTGTTAAAGTCTAAATTACATAGCTGCACACATAACATTATTTCCAAAAATTGTGAACTTTTCAAAATTCACAAATCTATGAGTGTGCCGGTGACTTGTAAACTTTAGAACTTGGCTTGTATACTATTCGAGACCACCATAATAAGTATTATCTTTATAATTGGAATGACTTGTCTAAATTGGTAAATTTCTAGTATTACACCCAAATAGCCTTTATATGTTATGTGATATTAGCTAACTACACTGGTTAGTTAACCCCCGTATAAACCATTTTGTTACTCTCACTTTTAGAGTAAGATACCCCTAGAAAAACACTCAGAGCCATTCCTTTCGTTTCTTACACCTTTGTTATAATGTTTCGTTACACCCTTACACCTTAGCCTACCCTGTAGATTAAAATCCGTGGTTGGTTAATTGCTTTAGGCAAAGTGTGTTTTCTTACATTACCTGTGTTCGCGTGCGTAATTCATTATCTTTGGTTGAGTCGGGAAATTGCACAATGCAATTGGAGTGAAAGTAAATATTGTATATCTTTGAGTTTATTTTTTCGTGTGTTTACTACTTTCACGATTACCGTTATTTCTGAAGTCATGAAAAGTATGGAAAAATTATCCAGAGTTATCATTATAGTGATGTGGTGAAATTTTACACATCTATGTTTATGTTCAAAAGTCTAAAAAAAAAAAAAAAAAAAAAAAAAAAAAAAAAAAAAAAAAAAAAGTTGGAAGTTTGTTTTAACCAACTTATGTAAAGTTTTGTATTTAGTGGTCGATATCACCACTATTTGTTGTATATTATATTTATGGATTAATGGGAGTTGGCCGTTATGGGAACGCCAACGAAGGTTATTCTTTGATTGAGACCTTGTTGAGTATAATTCGTGTCTACCTAAAGCGTGTGTTTCAAGTGTTAAAGCGTGAGTTATTCAATTATATGAGTCTTATTCATGGGATGGTTGGGATAGTGATTAACCACACTTAGGATTTTAATTTATCTGTTTTATTTATTTTTCATTTTACACCAATTTGTATCCCAATTATTATCCATACCCTATATTATTCTTTATCCAAACCTTTGATTTATTGAGATTAGGGATTTGAGCAATCTTAAGTATCGTAGTCGTGGATTCGGCTATGTATTTATGATTTTTTCGCCCTTTTTGATATAATATTATTGGTAAAGATTACTTGGTCCTATCTTTAGCCCATTCGAGTTAAGGATTTGAGCAATTGCAAGTATCGTGTTCGTGGATTCGATCATGTATTTGTGATTTTGTCGCCTTTTCTGGAATTTGAGATCGATAGAGATTAAGAAGAATGATTAACCCTTAACCAACAAACCCTTTTTACCACTTTAGACTTGTTATTCCTTAGCTTTAGTGGGGGAGATGCGTATACTTGCCAAGCTTATGATAGAATATTCGTCACGACTGGACAGTTAAACGATTAGATTTGCTTTTATCAAAATATTTTATTTTATTCTAATTCGTTAAGTGTTTGGTTGTGTGATTAAGAAGAAAAAAAACGAATACATGCTTAAATATAAAAATAAATCCTAACATCTTTTAGGATACACTTTCATAAGATTTATTCTAAGGTTTACTTGGGGACAAGTAAAGTTCAAGTGGGGGGATATTTGATGAACTCAAATAAGTATATTTTATTATCATCATTTATCCTATTTATTTGACTTGTTTTATTATATTATCTGTGAGAATTGATACGTTAATGTTTACTTTTGTAATTCTCAGGTAAAAACAAGTACTATGTGAAACTTGGCGATTTTGGACTAATTATGGAGCAAAACAAGCAAGAAGTTAAGAGTCTATTGAAATGTACAAGATCAAGATCATTCTGCTCCAGATACGCCGCATCCTACTTCTTACATACGGCGCATCACTATCAAGATTTCACAAGTTACGATCCAAGACAGCAAAGGACATGCGCCGCATAGATAATTAGAGTTACGCCGCATCTTCTGGCGGTGTACGAATATTCCTGAATATATTAATCTTGGACCCCACGCGAAGTTAAGTCAATGCGCCGCATCTACTTATTCAATGCGCCGCATCTAGCCCTCAGACAGAAACTATAAATACCCCAAGGCCAGACGAATTTCCAGAGCCTAATACAAAAAAAGACCGAAGACAGAAGAAACCCTAAGCCGAATTCAGACGAAGTAGCAGCACAAGACACACCTTGAACGAAGATACAAGATCTGTAAGAAGGTCCTGCATGTATTCAATTCATTAAGTAGTTTTGTTTTATTGTATTAGTACACTTTAATTCATCAGGATTGATGGGCCGATTCCATGTGACTACGGAAAACCATGGGCACCCCTTAAAATTGCTTTCCCATTAATTAAAGTTTATATGTTGATGTCTTTGGTGACTTTTATTAGTGCATTGATAACCTCTGTGTCTAGCTGAGCATTGCTTGGGTCGCCATGCCCCTTCCTCGCCTATTTATTCTATTTTCTAGGATAGTGGGATAGACATAAGTGATCATTAAGGGTTTACTCGCCGATAAGATTAGAGCCAACGAGAAAGGTTTAACTCTCGGTGCGTCGCATCGAACTATACATTTCATATAAAACTAGCAATAAAACAAGTGACAAGCTACTTAATTATCAGGACAGGTCTTCTTATTGTCTCAAGTATTTATCTGTGTACGTGTGTGCTAATCGCTGATTCGTGCTTATTAGTTTAGTTTATTATTTTATCATAACCAAACTGTGCCAGTCTCTCAAGCTGAACCCCCTTGCGTTAGATTAGGTTGTATAGCTTACTTAAGATATTAAAATACTGATTAGAATAACTAGATAATTCGTTCCACTCTTAGTGATCGACACTCTACTTACCATTATATTCATACTGACCGGGTACACTGCTCGTTAAAGTGTGTGTTATATTGATAAGTCGGCTAAATATAAATTTAAAACTTGAATACTGCTAAAACCACAACGACATACCGTGGATATATAAATTAGAGCATAACACGCACGCATCAACTTCGCAACGCTTCTGAAAATAATCCTTATAGCTGCCAGTTACGTATAGCGTTAAATTGAATCACAGAGATGCACTACATGCATGACAGTTATCTGGCATCTCAAGTCTGAGGATAACTATATTCACATCAATACACTTTCAAGTATATTCTACCAATACTCAGATTTGCCTTAGTTTAATGATATTCCCATATCATTAACCGACAACGGACAGTTTAGAATATATATAAAATATATTCAAGGATATAAACATGCAAATATAGGATATATTATTAAGAAAATGATAAACAAACATAACGAGTATTTTATTTCATTAAAATAATAACTGTTCAAAACATCCCTATTATCCAAACACTAATCATAGATATGCATGAAACTACTAGCTAAACGAAGTCCTATGCCTTCAGAAAGTTGTTTAAGCTTCCCACCAGGTAGAGCCTTCGTTAATGGATCTGCTAAGTTGTCATCTGTGTAAACTTTGAGTAACTCGATTTCGCCTATCTCCACTTGTTCTCTAACATAGTGATATCGAATCGGGAAATGTCTGGTGCCCTTCATGATTCCAGGCTCATTGGCAAATGTAATTGCGGCTGAATTGTCACAATACATCTTTATAGGTCTTTCGATTGAGGGCATAACTCCAAGCCCTGAAACGAATTTCCTAATCCAGACTGCTTCCATTGCAGCTTCTGAGGCAGCAATATACTCACTTTCTGTTGCAAACATCGCTATAGTACTCTGCTTCTTGCTTTTCCAATCCACAGCTCCTCCATTGATGACAAAGACATAACCCGTCTGAGACTTCGTATCATCTTTATCACACTTCCAGGATGCATCACAGTAACCTGTAACACACAGTTCTGCTTCTGGATTTTCCCGTACACTAAAAACATATCTCTCATAGATCTCAAATACTTGAGAATATGTTTCACAGCAGTCCAGTAGAGTTCACCTGGATTCTGCTGATATTGACTGGTAATGTTCCACTACAAGAAAAGTGGCTTTTTAGGACCCCCATAAGCGTCATAAAATGGTACTTTTTAGGACCTTTCATTTAATAGGACCAAGGATGAAAGCGTTTCATGTAAGGCGGTCGTAATAGGTCCAAAGCGTCCTAATATCTCAAATACCTTATGAAACCAATTTTATGGTCGTATTATATGACTATGAATAACCCAAATAGCGTCCTAATAAAACCATATTAGGACACTTTTACAATTTTTTTACATGTGCTTACCTACTTTTAATCTTTTGACACACTTAAAAAGGTCCTTAAAAGTTTGTTAGGACGCATATGATGCAACATCATAGCTATTTTAGCAACCAAGAAAAGGGTCCTAATAACTCAAATAAGATTATGATACCAATTTTATGATCGCATAATAGGTCAAATAACGTCCTAATAAAACCATATTAGGACATTTTTACAATGTTCTAACATGTGGTAACCTACTTTTAATCTTTTGATACACATACAAGCGTTCTTAAATGTTGATTCTTAGGACGGTTATCATATAACATTATAGTTACTTTAACACCAAGAAAAGGGTCCTAATATCCCAAATACGATTATGAAACCAAATTTATGGTCGCATAATATGTCCATGAACAACCAAATAACGTCCTAATAACAACATATTAGGACACTTTTACAATGTTCTAACATGTGGTTACCTAATTTTAATCTTTTGATACACATACAAGCGTACTTAAAAGATAATTGTTAGGACGCTTATCATGTAACATTATAGCTACTTTAGCACCAAGAAAAGGGTTCTAATATCTCAAAGAAGATTATGAAACCAATTTTTTTGTCGTATAAAATGTCTATTAACAACCTAAATAACGTCCTAATAACAACATATTAGGACACTTTTACAATGTTAAGCGTCCTTAAAAGTTTATTGTTAGGACGGTTAATAAGTTTAATAGGACAATTTCAAAGTCCTGACAAGTCATATGATAGGACGCTATTTTCAGCATGCACACTCTATTATTACGATATGAATAAAAGATCAACTAATTATTAAATGAATAAAACGAAATTGTATTTCAAATAAGCAATTGTCATAACAAAAGCACTAAACATAAATAAGGTAGACACTATCCAACATAAAGTCTTGTAACATTAAACAATAAATTAAAGCAACAAGAAGCTTAGTCCGGGGTCATCATGCATCCTTTCTCAATCCTCACGGACCACCTACAAATAAACATCCATGTATAAGCATTAAGCTCCATGTCATTAAAATTATTGGTATCACTAGATTAACAAAGACATACCGAGATAAAGGGACAAGGCCATGCTATGGTTGCACCAACACAGTCTTCAATTGTGGCTAATACCCATATGGTCTGTAATATCCCGCCTACTCAGACACAATATTGTCCGCTTTGCCCGCAGGCTCACGGCTTTGTTTTTGTGGCCTCATTTGAAGACTTCCGGCAGGTCACCCAAGCCAGTACTACTCTCACATGAGCACGCTTAACTGCCAGTTCCTAAGAACCCCACTCGCAGTAGACCACAAAACGCGTTGTGTCATTGTAAGGCGAATGTTATCTTATGAACCCAGCATCTCTCCAGGCCACAGCCGATGTGGGATTTGCCTAGGGTGTTACATGGTCTCACCAACATTTCATCTCTTTTTGTTGGTACTTGAACGTTTACCTCACACCATCCTCGTCCAATCTCTGTACCACCAACTAGATCATTTGGGTTCAAGCTCCTCACCCATCCTTTTGCTACAGTCTCGGTTGAGTTTAGAATGCTTTTAAGGAAAACTTCATCCCCGACCTAGATTTCAGTTTTCAACAAACATTTATCAATTTATAGTCAGACACATGTATTAGGTTAAACAGATGTAATACTGCAGGTATGGAGGCTGGTGTATACAAAGGAGGTCAAAAATTGATCAGTGTATGCTGAATATGTGAAAATATGTGTCTGACGTTATGAAAATGCAACAATACTATATTGGAGATGCAACAACTAATGAGATATGTAACGTCCCCTATTCTGCAATTTATTCATGCAACAATTTGCTTATTTCTCAATTGTCATCCAGAGAATTTCGCTGTCTAGTCATATTTTAATGGTATTCTAGAATATAGACATTTGAAATTGCTAGGGAGAACTACTAAACTGATGCCTAAACTTCCACAACATATAATATCCAGTTAGCATAATGCAAATCATATCTATATGACTTCTCAAATGTCACGCAATCACCAAAGTGGCACAATGGTGGCTCAAACCAATATCAGGCTATGAGCATCCCAAAACTGCACATTGCATATCTGCAACTACTTTACTTAATTCAGAAAGGTAATTTCCATTCAACTAGCTTGTTACGCCAAGCAACGATTTATAATAGAAACATACCCGTAAACGTGGAGGTTCATTGGTTACAACGGGAGAATGTGGTGATGTAGCAGGTGGAACACTGGAACTATCCGTCGACCCTTTCATCTCTGATAACTGGGCTCGTAACTGTTCATTTTCACTAGTAAGTTCTCCACATCTAGACTTCAATTTGTTGTTTTCTCTATGAAATGCTGAACGACTTGGTGCTACACCCCAAACATCAGAAGCACGAACACCTAGACCATACATGACTGCTTCACCATTTCGATCGTTACCCATAACTTTAGAAAAAATATCATCTGGTCCAGGCTTATCAATCGAACCCTCGGGCAGATTATCACTAAGTCGTTTCATTTCATCCTGCATTTTATATCAACATGAACAACATATAGGAAAGGCATGTATTACGAAAAAAAGCATATTGTGTTTAACTTCTGCTATTAATACACTTTTCAAAACATAAAAGCATATTACTTACAATCGCATTTGCAGTGTCAACATTTATGGTATTTCCATCTTTGGAGAAGCATTCACTAAAAAGATCCAATCGACTTGGATCTTGTCCCAAAGATGTCTGTATGAATAAAAAGAAAATGAATATTAACAGTGGATATATCGACAGGATACATTAACAATCCCACTGTCTCCATACAGTTACCTTTAACCCTTCACGGACGCGAGCATAACTTTTTTTACCGGTTCTTTGGATCATCTTCTTTTTTGCCCGATTCGCCTTGTTTTTTTCACTTAAACTCTGCAGCAGGAAAGTAAAATATCATAATGGGAAATTAAGTAATGTTATTTAAAGTGGAAGAGTATTTCACACCTTAGTCTTTTCTTTATTCCAATACTTCACAAGTCTCTTCCATTGTTTTTTTTTTTTTTGCACTTGCTTTGGCCTAGACCTTATTTGTTGCTTAACTGACAAAGATGGATCATGGTAGAGTTGCTTAACTCTTGCCCTCCAGTTCTTCACCTTCCGCCCAAATGATTGCAATACCCATCTTTCTCCAGCTTCCGGTATATCAAATTTTGTCTAAAAAATGTAATAGCTCACATTAGAAAACAAATACTTTATTCATTAACATACAAATTTAACATTGTGTACCTTTAAGAGTTCAAGCAAAGCTTTTTTTTTTTCGGCGTCAACTTTATTCCATGGTTTATAAATCGGACAATACTTTCCACTCCTTGAAAGGGTTCCCATGAAATGGGTCAGATGACTACTTCTGTCGTTAACAAGTTGTCTGTGTTCATTAACTAAAATAGTAATTCTATCCCCTTTTTCTTGGGCCCAAACTTTTGCCATACGTGTTGGTCCTCTCTTTCTTTTGCTCAGAATCCGAACTACAAAAAGTGAACATGATTTACAATAGATACGTATACATTTAAAATACTAAATAAATTGAAATGGAGGCAATATCTTAGCGCTGTATTTTGTCTTGTTTTAATTTAACTTTATTATATATTCTTCTTATATGACACAATATATGATTTTTAAAATGATGCAATCAAGTAGATCAGGTTAACCTGTTTCGTTTACTGCTTGTGTAACTTCATGGTCTTCTTCATTTTCAAGTCGCTGAGCTTCAAACTCTTCTTCACCTATATCGTCGCCGTCATTTGCTAAATCGTTCTCATTCTCCAAAGCATCCTCATTCTCCATATCATCCATGTCTTTATCTACATCATCTTCGGAAATAGCTTGTTGTTCAATATCTTCATTCATATGTATGTCTTCAATATCATCATTTTCAGCATCATATTGTTGTTCATTGTTATCTGTAGTAATAAAAAAAATGTAAACATCGAAAACAGTTAACTAAATATACAGTTAATAGTAATTTAATATCATATATATAATATTTGAAATTTATTTATAGGTACCATCATCAGAGCTCAAGTCACGCTCCCCGTGGTCATCATTGTTGTCAATTGCAAGTAAGTTTCTCTCAGCTACAGTTGATCTCCCTCTCTTGACAGAATTAGAATTTTGTAAATCTTTTTCCTTCAACTGACCTTTTTGTTTTGTATGATTTGTATCAGCTGGTTGATCATTTATCGTTTGGTCTTGGTCGGACTCCTGTACCCTACTATGTATTGCCCTCCCTGTATGAATCAGTTGTCCCTTTTGCGAACGAGATTCTAAAGATGTTAGCCCACGGGAGACATTCGGAGCAGTCATTCGTTTTAGTGCTAAATTTTATATCTAGTCATGGACTGTGGAGCAATGTATTTTCGATGCTGTTTCATGCAACTAGAATTGTTAGAAAACAAACATAAAGAAATTATATTAGCCAAATTTATTATTAGTACCTTTTTA
Source organism: Artemisia tridentata subsp. tridentata (assembly GCA_021014915.2). Classification (NCBI taxonomy): domain Eukaryota; kingdom Viridiplantae; phylum Streptophyta; class Magnoliopsida; order Asterales; family Asteraceae; genus Artemisia; species Artemisia tridentata. Next base: position 490,591,770 of record CP139508.1, on the reverse strand, counting down.
TTTGTTTCTGTAGCCGCTTCTTCTGGGTTATCTTGCTCAGCATTAAGATCAAAGTCTGAACCAGACATATAAACTGCATCTTTCTCACTGGTATCCGTTGGTTTCGTTTTCTTTTTCTTTGTTTTGTCACTCTGTACTAGACTTGTCATAGACTTAACAATATTTTTCACTCCCAAAGCTTGTAATCTCTGTTGGTTTTCTTGAATCCTTGACCTTCTAGACATTTCATAATCATTCGTGTTTCTCGTGGAGACTTGGCGTTGCATCCTTTTATTTTCCATTACTGGTGCACAAAACAAATAAAATAATTATGAGATTGCAAAGAACAATATCCATTTAAATTAAACAGTTTGTAGCAAGCATTAAACCAACATCCATGGCCACAACCTATATACAGCCTTAAAAGCTACAACTTAGAACCGAATAGCCGACTCTAAACAAGATTAGGAAAAAAACGCTCGTGACCACAAATCTAAGACAATTCAATTTCACACTCAACCACCCTACCATCACATATGAAATCAGTCATATAAAATCAACACCCTACCATCACATATGAAATCAGTCATATAAAATCAACACCCACAACAAAACACAAACTTTAAATGACATTACAAAGTACCTTCGACCAGAGATTATACAACATGTGTAAAATCAGTACTGATGATCACACACGACAGCCTAAAAGACATCACAAAGACTTGTGGTTATCCACTAATAGCATCCAAATTAGAAAAAGGTTTTGGAAAATGGTCATCCGCAACTAAAATACAACTTGTAGCACATCACAAATAAGCAGCACGTATGATCACATATGAGACTCATCACAATAGGTCAACCAAACACAAACCCGAACCCACCATTTCTCACACTTAAGATTCTCACACTTAAGACTCATCACAAAGATTAAACAAACACTAACAATATATAACAATAACAATATATAACAATGATAATGACAATAATAATAACAATAACAATACAATAATAATAATTATAACAACAATAATAATAACAATAACAGAGGTTTCCATTACCTGTTGAGTCAGACCTTGACTCAAAAGTGAAAACCAACATCGTTGTTTTGCTGCCCACGTACAACCCTAAACCGAAATTGAGATTTTAACCGTATGTGAAAAATGATTTCCATTATTAAAATTTTTATCAAATACTTGATTTCCTAAAATATATGCTTGATTTTCGCAGCGCCAAAACTTATTTACTAATCTGAATTTTTCCCCAAAAAATTTAAACGGGTTCATACTGAATAGAAGGTGAACGTGGGAGGGTAAATTTTCCCCAAAATTTTAGGGTATAATTTGATGTATAATTAAAATAATTAATACTAGTATATAGTATATGAAATGTATTAGTATATTATTGTATATAATACATATTGGTATTTTATTTATTGTATTTGAAACTAAAAAAGAAATAGAGTACCCGGTCGGTGGTCGGGTTATTAACTAAATTAATTTAAATGCTTTTTACCCAATAATAAAATTTATTATGAAATTAAGTATAATGTTAAAATAAAATCTTAAATCTTGACTCGGTATCCCGCCAAATTGATTTTTTTTTTTGGGTCGTGGTCGGGTTGAGCTATTTCGGGTTGACATCTTATAACCCATTTGACTTGAAATCAACCCATTTGACTGATTCAACACATTGATATCGTTGTTTTTTGAAGATTGTTGGTGACATTGAAGCGTCTTTCCCGTATTCTCAAGAAAGCTTCAACATGCGGGGTAAAAAAAGCTTCACGGCGATACAAAAATGCATTTTGGAAATTAAACAACTCTCAACGGGTGATCCTCATTGATGAAAATTTAGGATTGGACGATAGAACATCACGCGAGTGGCTTACATATTTTTGTGATGCGGTCATTCATTTATATCGTCGAGAGTTCTTACGTAAGTTGACTTCCCATGACGTCACATTCCGGACTTATAAGAACATTTTAGAAAAAAGATGTCATATCATAATCAGAGTGTCATATCAAAAGGTTCATATCCCATAGGTTCATAACCAATGTTGCAAAAATCGCGAATCATTAGTCGGGCGGTCGACCACCTTGTAGCTTGTAATCGGTGATTAATCGGATTGGCATTACTGACAAATTTTAGTTATTTTCGGCAAGTTTTGTGTATTTACGGTGAGTTTTAGGTATTTACGGCAATGTATTTTCTAAAAAACAACTTGTAATAGACTTAAACAGTTACTATAAGTGATCAAAATAAGTTTACAGTGAGTGTTGGGTACTTCTGGCATGATTTATAGGTTTCCGGCAAGTTTGACCAACATTGACCGCCATTGATAGTCGTTGACAACGGTTGACCTATTTGTTTGACCCAGTTACATAAATCGGCAAGGTCGGTGGCCTTGTAGCACCTAATCGGCGATTAATCGGGTAGACGTTCATAACAAATGGTTCATATCAAATGGTTTAGAAAAGCATATCAAAGTCAAATGAAGTTTCATAGCAAATATCGTCATAAGGTTTATACAAAAGGAATCATATCAAAGATTCGTCATTAAGGTTCATAAAGGACCACAACAGGGCAATATCACCGGTTCATATGACCCAAGTGTACTACCGGAGTTACATAGGTTTGCTGGGAAGGAATATGTAGATAATAGACCATAGGTTGTGATTCGTTAAAATCAACACGTATTTTTCTCAAAGATTTACAAAAGACATATGTAAACCCGAGTCGTTATCCCCAACGAAGGTTTGAATGGAATATGTGATTTTGGATCGTGAAACGTGTCGTGAATAGTGAGAACAAAGAGATATTTGATTATTTGGTGTTTGTAAATTCTAATGAGATAAGGAAAGCTAATTTACAAAGAAAAATAAAGCTAGGATCAAGTTATACTAAAAAACGCAAAGCGGGAATCCTAAAAACGAGTTTTAAAAGTGAAATCTATAAAAATAAAACCTACAAGTGTAAATTTATTTTCCTAAGTCCTAAATGATAAAAGAAAATTTTAGAAAATAAAACCATTTATAAAGATGGGCGGGATCTTTTTGAAATTCAAATTTTTAAACATGGGCGAGATTTTTTTTAACGTATTCAAATTCAAAAAGGAAGTATTAAAAACGTGTGGATTGTCCCCTATAAATACCCAGCCTTCTGATGAAAATTGTCACACACAATTTTCATAGTCAAACCTAAACTATCCAAACTTATGTAACTCAAAATGTCTTCCAAAAGAGATTTCGGGCAACAATTTCCAAGCCCACCTTGCAAAAAGGATTTTGGCCAACAATTTCCAAGCCCACCTCGACACAATGAAGAAGTCCATACTCCACCAGCACAAATCTATCCCGTTTTCAACCCACCACAAAAACAGGTGAACAATTCACCGGAAAATGAAAAGTGGCAGAATACACCGGTTTCAAACCAAGACCCAAATCCACATGGGTTAACAGACGAACAACTTGCCTAATGGATCAAGACATGCAGGTCTTGGTGGAAATGGAATATAATGAAAGACAAGAGGAAAGGGCTTTTTAGAGCGAGAAGCAAAAGAGGCTGAAGAACGCAGAGAAATGTGGGAGTGTGGTATTTTCACACCTCCCAATCATCTGAAGATGGGTACCCAGATTCAGATGATACTTTTCATTAATCGTTCGCTGATTACGTTAATCATTTGTTGGTTTTTCAAGTCGTTGTTTAATGTAGGTTCAATTTCATGTTTAATATATTCTAGTCGTTGTTTAATGTAGCTTCAATTTCATGTTTAATATATTCTAGTTAATCGTTTAGGCCATCGTTTTTTCCTGCCTTTTAAGTCGTTTTTAATTTATGTTCACGTAAGTGATATAGTGTTGAACTTGAAGGGGTATTTTTGCAAAGCAAAAATATTTTTGTTACTTATTAAGATGGGCATCATACTATCAGAAGGAGGAAATGCAGAACAAAGAACATTAAAGAAGCAATGACTTGTTACAACCGGATTGAATCAATGTAAGGTAAAATGATTGCTTTTTCTTTTAATTTTCTAACTATAACAGTAAACATATCAAAAATATATTTTACAAAGTTTATGGAGATTAGTGATTTATATCTAATACCATTCATTTGCTGCAACCCTTTCATATCCTATTTAATCAATAGCAAATCGGTACCTAATCTTCTTTATATATATACACTCATTTGTTGTTTTCATCTAATCATTCTAAAAAAAATAACAACTTTTAATCTGTCTTTCTCAATAATCTCTAAAATAATGGCTGGTACTCCACATCTGAATGAGCTAAAGGAGATTTCTGGATCGGATAAATTGCATGAGTGCTTTACTTTTTTGATGGGTCAAGAAATACCGGAGAACGAATCTACGATAATGTGGTTGGGACAACAGAGGGATCTCCTGCGCATAAGCATTGAACGCCGTAGCGAAAGGATGGTCGAGGTTTTGGGCTTGGATTTTGATGAGGAAGAGGCGGGAGATGTTGTTTATGAACGCCTTCGTGAAATGCAGGTGATAGAAAGAAGCCTCCTGGAGTCTGTGTCTGCTATGTTGGTTCAGTTAAGGGCTTTGATAACCAAGAAAGAAGAAACAGTTGAGGAGTTGATGGACTTCGATTAGGATTTCAAGTGTATGGGTGTGGGTCTTCTTTTGGGTTGTTTAATAGTATGTTTTTAAGTTTTATGAACTTTATGTTTGGATGGTAGCAGAAGCTATAGGCTTTTGTGTTTTGAGGTAGGGTTATGCCTGCCTGGGTCACTGTCTGTAAGATCTATGTACAAACTTTATGGTCTTTTTATGTTAATTATGCATATTATTAATGTGAATCTAGTAATTTGGGTACCAGTTTCAACTCTTATTTTATTTTCATTATGCCTATTTTTAATTATAATCTTTTGTTTGATTATATGTTTCTGAAAAAATAAAGCTTTGATGTGTTGGTAGAATATAATTAAGGCTGCAGGTATGTGGTAGTGGGGTGTTTTTTGGAATTACTTCATGTGTTTTGAACCTGTATGTATTTTAGATCTGCATGACAGTGAAAATATTTAGCTTGTTTATGCGCTGCGTACTTCCTAGATATGTTAACGTATGCAATCCTGTGGTAAATCAATCACTAAAGCGATTAAAACTTATCATGGTTAATGATGGGTCAGGATGTACAGAGTAGTGACTAAATTGAGGAATTTTTCTTTTTTTTTTCTGCGTTTTATTGTTAGTTATGATTGCTTGTGTCATTGTGCTGCTGAATTGCCTAACAAGGTTCGGTCGAATAGCATTATCATAAGTCAATAGTTTGACCAACCCTTGTAAGTTGTCTACTGATATAGCCATAGTGATGGTATTGGAGTTTATGGAGTTGGTTACTGGCAGCGATACGTTTGCAGTTTATGTATGCGATAGTTCTTATGATGAGTGGTATGTTAGGATCTAGAAAGTTAATTGTTGTGCTAAAGTTTTTTTAGCAACCAAATCGTTGGCTGCTGAATCTCCCCTGCACCAAGGGAATATCAGCAGACCCTAGCCATCACCCCTTTTTATCAGCTTATTTATAAGCTGATATTAAGTTTATAAGCCCTGATTTTTGGTTTATGATAAGTTCATAGTGTAAACTTCATCTGTTTTTACTTTCTAGACCAGTAGCTTATAGCTTATGATAGCTTTTCGAAAGCTTAAAATACCTCAGACCACCATAGCAGCCTGCAAACATCAGACCACCTTTTTGGTCTTAGTCAACACCTAGACATCTTCAAGAACATGGCAAAAAGCTTCAACTAACAGCTCATACATGCTTAACTAATCAAGATCAAAATGAGACCCATGGCATATGAACAGTACTGACCCAGTTTAAACCATTTGACTTTTAAAGCCAAACACCACTTTAAATACTGATTTTGAACTTTTACTCTAGAAACCAACAAACTAAGCTATGATTCTGACTTTTTAATGATTAAATAACTTAATTAACCCCTAATAAGTAATTTCTAAATGATACATTATACCAGCGCAAATTTCACCTTAAACACCACAACCAATTCCTAAATGCAAAACAACATTCAAAAAAGATGAAACGAACTAGCGAAAGCATTACTTTTAATAACAACCATACTTGGCATTCATATGGATAAACCATCAAAAGATTTACATATTCCATTGTTAATTTACATACAAACCATAGACATTAAACATTAAACATAAACAGATGACACTAGAGCAAAAGAAACCATCCAATTCCATAGCGAGCAACCCTTCAACCATTCATCGCCTGAATCTGTTCTTCCTTGGTCCTGATGTCCTCCTCAGCTTGATTAATGAGATCATTCAACCCTTCCAGCTTGGTCCGCGCAGCCTTCCTGTCTTCCCTAAGATCAACCAAAGTGTCATAAACCTCTTCCCTATCTTCAAGAGCTTCTATCTCAGCAATTAAAGCATTAAACTGCCCAATCTCATTGTTCACTGTGGTGGCCTCTTCGCGCATCCGGTTTACAAAGCCACGGAGACTGGAAACTTGCTGAGCCTTGAAGAAATTCATGTAACCATCAACAGAGGTCTCGCCGCTATACTCAATTAGGTCGTCAATAACACGCCTAGCCACTTGGTTTGGTCCTTCTGGTGCTGCCATTGATAATGAAATTGGGTAAAATAGGATATTATTGATATATTTGTAAGAATGGTGGAAGAAGAGTTGTAGGGTTAGTGATAGAGGAAGGATGAAAATGTTGATATATATATAGGGGATTTGTGTGGTGTAGAATTGGGATGTGAACCGTGTGGTTGAGAAATAGCGTTTCAACCATCATGACTCTTAAAGGTTCCGGCGGCTAACATGCAGAAACCGAGGACAATAGTTAGAGAAGATAACTAATAGTCCTCCTTTCTTTTAAACTTTAAGACCTAATGTTTAAAAATGGCAAACTAAGTCCTCCTTATTTTAAACTATCACTATCTATAACTTAATTGGTTCGGTTATCTGGTTGTTCGGTTAGTTCATTTTCGTTAAATCGGTTCTATTTTTATGTGGGTCAACACTAAAACCGAACCGAACCCAACTAGAATTCAACCGAAGTGAACCGAACACTGAATTTGAAAATAATATTCACTGAATATTTAAAAAATAATATTCAAATTACAACCATTTATAAAGATGGGCGGAATCCTTTTTAAATTCAAATTTATAAAGATGGGCGGGATCTTTTTGAAAATCAAATTGAAATTCAAATTTTTACACATGGGCTGGATCCTTTTTAACTTATTCAAATTCCAAAAGTAAGTATTAAAAACGTGGTGGATTGTCCCCTATAAATACCCAGCCTTCTGATTCCATTGTCACACACAATTTTCATAGTCAAACCTAAACTTCTGTAACTCAAAATGTCTTCCAAAAGAGATTTCGGTCAACAATTTCCAAGCCCGCCTCGCAAAAAAGATTTTGGCCAACAATTTCCAAGCCCACCTCGACACAATGAAGAAGACCATACTCCACCTGGACAAATCTTTCCCGTTTTCTACCCACCACAAGAACAGGTGAACAATTCACCGGAAAATGAACCGGTGCAGAATACACCTGTTTCAAACCAAGACCCAAACCCACACGGGTTAACAGACGAACAACTCCGCCTAATAGATCAAGACATGCAGGTCTTGCTGGAAATGGAATATAATGAAAGACAAGAGGAAAGGGCTCGTTTGGAGCGGTAAGCAAAAGAGGCTGAAGAACGCAGGGAAAGGTGGGAGTGTGGTTTTTTCACACCTTCTGAATCATCTGAAGATGGTTACCCAGATTCAGATGATACTTTTCATTAATCGTTCGCTGTTTACGTTAATCGTTTGTTTTTTCATGTTTAATGTAGGTTCAATTTCATGTTTAATGTATTCTAGTTGATTTTAAAGTAGTTTCATTTGCTAAGATATTCGACGTTGCAAGTTTTATTAAAAGTTTACATTTCTAATTACAAACCATCCTGCTGCCCTTGGATCTTTTTCAGTTTATTTCAGCTTATTCCAATTAGCTGGGATACTTCTTTTATTTTTCCTAGGAGTAGTATCACATTTAGCACTTTCCAGTTTTTTTTTTGGTAATTTCCTTTTCATTTAGTATTTTTAATTCATTTTTATTGTAAATTCAGTCTTTAAATCATAATAAATTAAATAAAAGTTCGAAAAATATAATTATTTTTTCTAAAATTTTCTTTTATTAATTAGAATTTAGGAAAATTAGTTTGGCACCCATAGAGTTAGTATTTCACCATTTCGACGTTTAGGCTCGGGTTTTACCGGTATAAAACGTTTTCAGTTTTTCTTTACATTTTTAGCCACGCGTACTTTAGGGCATCATTTTTGCTGCCTTTTAAGTCATTTTTAATTTACGTTCACGTAAGATGAGAGGGCACACCACGTAAAATATTTTCGTTACTCACCTCATCCGGTCACAAACGAAATTCATCATTCCATTCACACTTCATTCGAAACATCACGACTAGGGACTGGCCTTAATAATAAGATAATGTTGAAACAATATTATGAAATAAAAATTTGTAAAACTAAATAAATCACTTAAATGGTAAAAGATATGATACATTGGTATTTTTAAGATTCAAATAAAAACAAACACACAAAAACTCTTAAATATGTAAAAGATTTTAGTAGTGTTATATAGAGTACGTGTTATATTCAAAAGTAATGATAGCCTTGCCATAATTAAGAACTTGCATGTATACAATCCTCTATTACTACGGTTATCACATTGATTATCTTCCATCATCAACTGTCAAACAAACAGCGCGAAGAAACAGGTAATGATCTCGCACCAAAAAAAAAAAAAATTTTGATTGCTCATCTCATTTTCATATGCATGTAAGTAATAATCAAAGGAATAATTTGCACTTCATTATAGTAATAAAGTTTTATGTTAGTTAGATCCAATGGTAGTACGATTCTTGATGTAGAGTAATAAGCCTCTGCTCATTCTTAGTTGATTATGTAAGAGAAATATATTGTATCTTTACAATTAACATTATAAGTTCTTGTTGTGACTTTTTTGTATGGAGTATTATTCAATAATAGTTACACATGATTAAGAAATATAACTTGTGGTTAAAGTTAATGTTATGGTGTGTGTTTGGATTCGGTTACTTGTGATCTTCTGTAGTTGTATATGGTACATTTAAGTAAATTTCAAAACTTGTTGAGGATATTTAAAGAACTTATTTGTGCTGAACAATATTTTTGTTCTTTGAGATAGTTTGAACAAAGGTTGTTTGTTGTTTTTAGTATTAATACTTTAAGGCACACCTAATTGGTGTAGAAAATCTGTTTATTGTAATTGTTCATAGGTGGTTTTAAGCAAATACTCTGTTTTGTTTTGTGTGAGGTTATATACAATCTTTTAATAGATTTATATTTACGTGTAGGCGAACATGGGTATCGAATTCGTTATACTTCAAGAAAAGCAACACTTTGCGGAATCTCAGGTAGTTGAAAAACAAAATGCCAGAATAGTGTAACGTAAAGTGTAGTGATGTTGTAATTTAAAACTGAAATATATGTGAACTTTATATTGTAGGTGTTACCGGAAGTGTACTCTACTGAATCTTACAACGATAAATCTGTGATATACATAATATCAGCAGATGGGTATCGTTTTAGGGTTGACTTAGTCAAGCCTACGTTCGGTCTTTGGTTTATAACCGAGCAAAATGGACGGCTTTTTGCAATAGGTACTTGCACGAAGATGTAGAGTTGTTGCATTTTGTTGAAGAAGGGGATGACTGTTTTTATGTGACTGGATACTTTCCAAACGGGCATGAAGTAGGTGGGTATGATGTAAACAGAGCAACATATTCAAGATTCAAGACATTTGTGTTGCCCGACCCTGGTTTGACTCAGGTACTAAAAATTAATATAACGTACATTAGCTTACACATTCAATTATAAAAATTAATATACTAAAAAATTGCATATCATAAAGTACATCAATCTCAGTTAGCATATGTTTTGCATACAAAATTTTAAAATTTTCGATTATATACTTTAATGCAGTCAATTACAGCTCAACTACTTACGGGATTTGAGGAGGTTGATCATCTGACTATCGAAGTGAACGGGCAGAAGTTCAAATGCCATGTGCGCCGTGTGGAAGTTTTATCGAAACCGGGCACTTATGTGTACAATTTGTTGGGTGATGTTTGGAGTTCGTTGGTGAACGTTGCCGGTCTGGAGCCTGGAAGCACATGTGTCTTCACAAAAAACAGGGGACATAGTGTGTGGCTAGATGCCTTTGATGATGACGGGGGCATCCTAACGCAAAGCGTGTTCAAGGGAGCCTGTACTCTTAGGAAGACTCAACTGCCGTTGGAGTGGAATGAACAGAGTAAGATATGTTTTATTTGCTTTGATTAACATTTATTTGTCTGCATTTACCTATTACCATAAATTATTACGTTTGTATGTTTAAATAGATGACGATAGAATGAAACATATTTGCTACTGGCCATTCCACACCGACCATTATGGAGAGTACAACAGAACCTTCTACAAAAGCTACGCCCAAATCCAATGCCGAAACAGATTGGTACATGAATTAAATATAAAATTATATATATAGTAATATAATATATATAATATATAAATATATATATATATATATAGCCATTTTGAGGGTTTAACAGTTGGTTAATAGTAAGTGCAAATTACAATCCTACAGGCAATCCCTGCTCATTTCCTGAAGAAGCATCCGATGCACCACTACAACAAGGCCATGGTAGTTCACCAGAATTATAGAGATGTCATGAGGGTGCAAATGGAGCCGCACAAAGAGAAACCAGAAAGAACCAATCATGTAAACATGTTCGGACAGTGGAAGCTGTTAGCATAAGCATGTCAGTTCCCGTATGCGAAGGTGATACGGTTCAAGTATGTGTCTAATGGGGTAGATTTGGATGTGGCAGCAGGTGAAAACCCGCATTACCCGATATTCCACATATGTTAAACTGGTGAATGGTAAGTCCTTCTGGTAGTTGGTGGGTATGGTATTTGATCATGAACATTTGGTTGTCTTGTGTCTGCTTTATTTTATGTTGTGGCTGCTTCAAGATCATTGTTTTTGGTAACGGTAGTTGTGAACATATGGTTGTGAAAATATTTAGGTAAGGTTTCTGGTTGTGTTGTGGAGTTAATTCCACTTGAACATTGTCGTTGAAAGGTCAGCTTTGTGGTACTGATTCCACATGACATTTGGTACTTCTTAACTTCATGATGGTAGAATGAATCAAAATTGTTAGTTATCTTAGATTTCATATGGCTTTCTTTTTTTATGCGTGTGTGTGTAAGTATCATTGGCACTCACAATTTGTCATCAAATGGATATATGGAATAGTTAATAAGTTTACCTTTTTTCCGGTATATGTAATGTTGAAATAGGTAGTACACCTGCTATAGTTGCACTTCCTAGAAATGTCGATTGAAATCTAACACCTTCTTCATTACAAAACATAATGTCCTGCAGTATGTCCAGTTTAAGAATAGCAAGCATCAACCACTTGGATCATTCTAACAATTTATTCCAATGTGAACGATGTGCCACATTAAAGTTTCAGTAAGACATGATATTATAATTTTTAGAAAGTAACTCATGTGTGCATATCAGAAGTCAATTGTTTAAACCTTACTATAACACACACATACAGATTATACAACATTTTGATGAGCTTACTTCAATTGGATGCTTTAGATGCCTTGACTCTCCTGTTACGTTCAGCACTTTCAAAGCTTTAGATGCACATTAACTCACGGTAACTTGCATACTGGTAATTTGAATGGTCTGTCAATAACCACTAACATCAGATTCAGCGATGATGAATGTGAGGACAATAAAAGTCCGCATCAAAGCTTTAGATGCACATTAACTCACGGTAACTTGCATACTGGTAATTTGAATGGTCTGTCCAAACTGATAACTTTAACATAACAAATTAGTGCAGATCAAAGTTTACCACTTGACAAATGAACAGTGGAAAGAGTTTTTACCCGTTTTAACCCACTAATCCAAACAGTCCTTTATAGGGGCTGTTTGGTTCTAAAAGCTAATGCAGTCTATATTAAGCTTGATTTTTGGAAGACACATGTAAAACTAACTACATTAAGCATAAACAAGTGTCAATAAGCTGAAAAGAAACATGAGAATAAGCAATAAGCAATTTTTACCTACGTTGACTATTTTGACTATTATTGACTGCTTGAAATTGAAACTGAATTTAAGGACATTAACTGTAACCTGATATGATCCATAATCTTTACCAAAATTGTAGGAGACAGTTAATTTTTTCAAAAAAAATAATAAGGACTAAAATTTATTAAAAATCATTATTTTGGTACCAAATTATCAAATAAAAATCACTTTCTCCATCTCCAAATACACATCATTCCACCAGCCAAAATTGGCAGCAGGACTCACCACCATCACCTCTATATCAATTGATATCAGACAACCAGAAATCATAACCAACATCAAGACAAAGTCTGTGGTTAATTGAATTAGTCTCCCTTTCATTTTGTTGAAATTATATGTGGTTATTTGTGGTTAATTGAATTCCTTTTTTTTATTGTTGGTTTGTTTAACGCAGGTTTAAGATGGAGACGAGTTGGATGTCTTTACAAAGAAATACCATAGAATATAAAAAAGGTCTTGAAGACTTTCTTGATCATATATTTTATAATGAGGGTAAAAATGGACAGATTTCATGTCCATGTATTGATTGTGGTAATCAGATATGGGTAGATCGGGCGGAGGCTAGAACACATCTGCTATGTGTCGGGTTTATGAAAGGTTATACAATTCCACCTTTCAGTTCCAAATCATGTGATGCTCCAATGTTGGATGCTGAAGATGACATGCAAGGGTTGGTGAATGATGCCTTCCATCGGTTTGGTGATGACACAGAAGAAAATGACATGGGAACACAAAGTGAAAGTATGAGTATGCCAAACCTAAAGGCGAAAAAATTTTATAAAGTGTTGGGAGAGGCAAAGAAAGCACTATATCCTGGGTGTAAGTTATCAGTTCTTTCTTTTATCATTAGACTATTTCATGGTAAGTGTGTTGGGAAATGTAGTGATAATGGTTTGAGCATGATGCTGGATACAATGAGGGAAGCCTTCCCCGATGCTTCCATACCGAAGTCATTGTATGAACTAAGGAAGATAATTCGAGAGTTGGGACTTAGTTATGATAAAATTGATGCATGTCCTAATGATTGTATGCTGTACTGGAAAAAAAACATTAATAAAACAAATGTGATACATGCCATACGTCAAGGTATAAAGCAAGTGAATATGATTCTGCAGATGAGTCAACCACACCTGATACAGGTAAGAAGATTGGAGCAAAGGTTTTGCGTTATTTTCCGCTCATACCACGATTGCAAATGTTATTTATGTCATCTAAAACAGCTGCCTCCATGAGATGGCATAAAGAGGGTCGCACGAAAGATGGTTAATTGAGACATCCTGCAGATTCCCCAGCATGGAAAGCATTTGATTTTAAGTATCGTAAGTTTGCCAATGAATCTCGTAATGTCAGGCTTGGTTTAGCGAGTGATGGGTTTAACCCTTTCGGAACAATGAGTGTTTCTCATAGTACATGGCCTGTTGTTTTGACGCCATATAATCTACCTCCTTGGATGTGCATGCAGAAACCTTATTTCTTTCTATCTTTACTTATACCTGGCCCATCTGCTCCTGGGAATAATATAGATGTCTATATGGAACCGTTAGTTGCTGAGCTAAAGGAGTTGTGGGATGTTAACGGAGTAGAGACTTATGATGCATCAACAAATAGTAACTTTCGGATGCGTGCTTGTTTGTTATGGACGATCAGTGACTTTCCTGCTTACGCAAATTTATCCGGATGAAGCACCAAAGGTAAACTTTCATGTCCTAACTGCCATAAACATACAAAATCAACACGCTTGAATCATGGCAAAAAATTTGTTTTATGGGACATCGTTCGATATTTGCCTGCTGATCATGCTTTTCGAAAAGATAAAAAGTCTTTTGATGGCACAGAAGAACAAGACAGGCAATCCCGTGGCTTAACAGGACCACAAGTACTTGATGAGTTAAATGGTGTTGAAATTAAATTTGGAAAACTTGTGAAGAGCAACCCAAATTTACCTTTTAATTGGAAAAAGAAAAGTATTTTCTTTGAGTTACCGTACTGGAAAGATAACTTGCTACGCCATAATCTAGATGTAATGCATATTGAGAAGAATGTTTGTGACAGTGTCCTTGGAACGCTAATGAATCTAGATTGGAAGACCAAGGATCATATAAAAGCACGCCTTGATTTACAAGAAATGGGCATTAGACGTGAACTTCATCCTATAGTTCAAGATAACAACAAAGTTTATTGCCACCTGCTTGTTTCTCAATGGATAAAAAAGAGAAAGATATTTTTTGTCATGTGCTTAAGAAGGTGAAAGTTCCAGACGGTTATGCAGCTAATATATCAAGATGCGTAGAGCTAAAACCTCCAAAAGTGTCTGGACTTGAAAGTCATGATAGCCATATTTTGATGCAGCAGTTGCTTCCCGTTGCCTTGCAAAATGTGTTGCCAAAGCACGTGCGCTATCCTGTGATGAAGCTATGTCGTTACTATAGACAATTATGCTCAAAGGTTCTTAATCCAAATGATTTGGTTCAAATGGAAACCGAGATTGGAAAAATACTCTGTGATTTAGAAAGGATTTTTCCGCCATCATTCTTTGATGTCATGGTTCATCTTTCGGTTCATCTTGCTTCAGAGGCCAGATTAGGAGGGACAGTTCATTACCGTTGGATGTATCCAATCGAGAGGTGCACATTACTATTTTAGTAAATACCTTCACTAAAAAATATTATTGAATCTGAAATTCTTGGTTTTGATATCTCAGGTATTTATCTACATTAAAATCTTACGTGCGAAACAGGAGTAACCCGGAGGGTTCCATTGCAGAAGGATATCTAGCTGAAGAGTGTGTGTCGTTTTGTTCATTGTACTTATCCAGTGATGTTGAGACCGTACATAATAAGACAAATCGAAATTATGATGGCGATGGTTATGAGGATGTTTTACCTATCTTTTCTATGTCGGGTCGACCGATTGGTGCTAAAAAGGTAGAAATGATGGACCTTGACAGTTTGGCTAAAGCACATTCATATGTGTTGTTCAATTGTAGTGAAGTTGATGAATTTCGAACGTAAGTAATTATATTAGTTGTGAGTTTCATAAATTATATTATACGATTAATAGTTGTCGTTCTTATCATCATTATCATCTGTTAACACTGCAGTGAACATCTGGCGATGGTTCAGCATGAAAATTGGAAAAAACGTAAGCGTGACATTCAACGTTTACTTAGCGAGACTTTTGAGTCGTGGTTTCAAGATCATGTAAGGAATATACACATGTTTATTACTTTTGGAAAATAATTATAATGACATGGCATTTTCAACCTACTAATACACAGGTGTATAACAAAACAATTAACACATCTTGCCTTAATTAAGGTTGAGGAGCTACATACTAGAGGGGATCACAGAATCACAGAAAGTCTAAGGAACTTGGCAAGTGGTCCATCTGAGTTTGTGAAAAAATATAGGGGCTTTATCATAAATGGTTTCCGATTTCACACAAAAGATGTAGAACATAATAGGAAAACACAGAATAGTGGGGTTATGCTTCAGGCCATGACAAACAGCTTCTCGAGTGCTACATATAACAATCCTATCGTGGGAGATGTAACTTACTACGGGGTTTTGAATGATATCATTGAGTTGGAGTATGCTATTGACAAGAAAGTAGTTTTGTTCCATTGTGATTGGATTTCAAATGGTTCAAGGAAAAAAGAAGATGACAACGGGTTTACTCTATTGAATTTTGAAGGATTGAAGGCTCATAAGGAGCCTTTTATACTAGCTTCTCAAGCACAGCAAGTATTTTACGTTGCAGATAGTGTTGACAAAGGATGGCAAGTTGTGATCAAGACAGCGCCCAGACATGTTTATGACATGGATGAACAAACAAGTCTTGGTGACGTGGAAACACATTTGCAGAGTGACTCATTCATGGGTCCTCAACCTGACGAAACAATGGATATTGAATTGGTTAGAGGTGGTTTCGATGGAACCGTTGTGGACAATGATGACTTACTTTTTGCCGAAGAAGAAGATCCAGTTGAAGCTGATTCATGATTTCAATTAGCTAAATAGTAATACTCCCTGTTTTTATCTAAATTTAGTTGTTAAGAATCAATTACAAGCCTCATTACAGTTTATATAACTCTTGCTTGTACTCATTTTCAGTATTAATAAAAATTCAAGTTTTTTCTTAATTCTCATTAAGCTAAAATTAGTTGTTAAGAATCAATTAAAAGCCTCATTACTGTTTATATAAGCTCATATAAGCTCATTATAGCTTCTTGTTAGCTTATAATAATCAACTCAGTCCTAATCCAAGAATTCCACAAAAGTCAAATAAAGTCAACCAAGGTACTATTCATCAGCTTATTAGAGCTTAATTGCTTTTTCTATGCTTATTTGATGTCAGTGATGTTGTTTGGAGTTACTTAGATAGGTGGTTATTGCTTCAAGTTGGTGTTGGCCTTAATTAGCTCAAAAACCCATGAAACAGTCACAACATAGCATCTAGCTTATCAAGTTCTTATTTGGAATTTAAAAGTTGTTCATCAGAGGCTCACTGTAGTTAGTTAATGATCTGCATTCAGTATCTCGGCTTAGATAAGCCTGTTTCAGTTTTGAATCTCAAAAGTATCTTATTAAGGGGTGTTTGGCTAAGGGTCAAAACGGGTAAATAAGGTAGTGTACTGTTCATTTGCATGTTACGGAACTTTCAATATAGCTTAATGTAATGTAGATAAGTTGTTTTCAGGTGACCATAAGGTATTTTGAAATTTTTCTATAATAGAGTGATTATTCCCCATTTTAGGCTCAAAAATGTTGGATTGAGCTTATTATAGGGATAAGCAGTTGAGACCCCTGTTTTTGCCAATTTCATGTTGATTTCAGTCCATAGTAAGTAGTTGATAAAGTTTCCTAAAGCCTTGGTCAAAACTAGCTCTAATCAGACCAATATTCGATATAGCAGACTTAATTTTCGGTTTTCCCCATTTGAAGCACATCCGTTTGTTCTTTAATTTACTCATGTTAAGTTGTTATAAGCTCAAATTTTTCACATAGTTAGTTGGCTGGCTTATCTAGCTATTACTATTTTTTCTTGATTTTTAAGAATTTATTTGGAGTGCTTTTTCATGGCTTGAAAAAGCCTGTTTTTCCCCTGCACCAAGGTTACAACAGCAGCCCTTAGTGGCTTTTTAGCTTCTTTTGTCATTTAACAGTGCTTATTTCCCCTATTGTGGTTTATTTTAGTTGTCCTTTTAGTTTATCATTAATCATCTAGTTTATTTCAGTCTTACCTCAGCTTATTAGTAGCTTATCAGCTTTTTTTCCCTTAAGCCTTAGTTTATTACTTGTTTTTGTCAACATCTCCGTCCTTTGGGCTTATTAGTATGCTTATTTCAAGTTTGCAGCAATAGTTGTAGACTTGAAAAATGCTTATTCATTAGTGCTTTTCATGTTTGTGAAATAAAAAAAAAAAAAAAAAAAAAAAAAATTCAAAAAGTCCAAGAGCAGGGATCGAACCCTGGTCTTTGGACTCCCATACACACGCCACTACCACTCTTGCCCTTGGGTCTTTTGCGTTTTCTCCTTCTTTAATAATCCTTTTAACATTTATTCCCTCATTTGCTATTCGAATTACTTAGCTTATTCCCAGCTTATTTGAATAAGCTGGGAGCTTTTTAGTATTTTTCCTAGGATTTTCGTATAATAAAGTACTTTCAGTAAAACCTATGAGACCCAAGTGACAAGGGTCCTGCTAACTTTTGTTATAATAAAACTGTTGCGAATAACCGTTGTAAAAACCTGATGTTTGATTACTTAAATAGCTAGTGTCCTATTAAGTTTTGTTATCATAAAACTTTTGTGAATAAGCGTTCCATAAAACTGATCTTTTATGACTAAAATATCAAGTGCCCTATTATGGTGTATCAAGTTTTGATACACAAGTATCAAGTGTCATATTAACTAATGTTTACATAAAACTCTTGTAAATAAGCGTTCTAAAAAACTGATGTTTTATGACACAAATCAGAAGTGTTCTATTATGGCGTATGATAATAAAACCATAACAAAGAAGCGTACTATAAAGGTTAATGTTAAAAGACTCAGGACTCAAGGGTCCTATTAAGTTTTGTTAAAATAAAACTTTTGCAAGTAAGCGTTCTATAAAACTGATGCTTTATGACTCAAATTTCAAGTGTCCTATTATGGTGGATGAATTTATGAGACCCAAGTGTCAAGTGTCATATCAAGTTATGTTTTAATAAAACTTAATTTGAATAAGCATTATAAAAAGCGGATGTTTTACGACTCTAAAAAGAAGTGTCATATTATGGTGTATCATAAAAAAACCATTATGAATAAGCGTTCTATAAAGGTTAACGTTATAAGACCCTATTGTCAAGGGTCCTATTAACTTTTGTTATAATAAAAAACGTTTGCGAATAAGCGTTCCATAAAACTGATGTTTTATGACTCAAAAATAAAATGTCCTATTATGGTGTATGATAATAAAGCCATTATGCATAAGCGTCCTATAAAGGTTTACGTTATAATACCCACGTGTCAAAGGTCCTATTAAATTTTGTTATAATAAAACTTTTGTGAATAAGCGTTTTAACTAACTGATGTCTTATGACTCAAAACTCAAGTGTCCTATTATGGTGTATTATAATAAAACCATAATGAATAAACGTCCTATAAAGGTTAAAGTTATAAGACCCAAGTGTCAAGGGTCTTATTAGGTTATGTCATAATAGGACATCTAGTGATCAAGTGTCGTATTACACTATCACATAATGGGACACCAACAACTAAATGTCTTATAAAGTAATTTATTAGGATCCATATTTTAAGTGTCCTATTAAGTTATATGATAATATGACCCCAAATAATCAACCATCCTATTATATAACTTTTTAGGACACCGCCTAAGTAGCAAATATTTAAAAAGGACCCTAAACGCTCATATGTCCTATTAAACAGTTTTTTAGGACTCCATTGTCATACCGTCCCAGACAAAGGGTCCTAAAAAGCCACTTTTCTTGTAGTGTTCTGAGCAAACGCCACATCGGGCCTTGTACATCTCACCGCATACATAATAGATCCCACAGCCGAAGCATACGGGACTCTCCTCATGCTTACCACCTCTTCAGGTGTTGAAGCACAAGCTTTGCTACTTAAGCCATGTTCTACTTGCATTGGCAAAAATCCCTTTTTGGAATTTTGCATAACGAATCTTTTCAATATCTTGTCAATGTAAGCACTTTGGCTTAAACCAATTAACCGCCTTGATCTATCTCTATAGATCTTGATTCCCAGAATGTATGCTGCTTCTCCTAGATCCTTCATGGAAAAACATTTCCCAAGATAGGCTTTCACCTCATTCAATCTTGAAATGTTTTTACCCATGATCAATATGTCATCAACATATAGAACTAGGAAAACAACATCACTCCCACTAGCTTTGTGATATACACATGGCTCATCAAGATTCTGAGTAAATCCAAACCTTTTGATTTCTTCGTCAAATCTCTTATTCCATTGACGTGATGCTTGCTTCAATCCATAAATGGATCTTTGAAGTTTGCATACACGGTTTGGAAATTATGGATTCACAAACCCCTCAGGTTGTGCCATATAGATGTCTTCATCTAAACGACCATTCAAGAAGGCGGTTTTTACATCCATTTGCCAAATCTCATAATCATAGTACGCTGCTATGGCTATGAGAATCATAATAGCCCTTATGTTAGCTATAGGAGAAAAGGTCTCCTCATAGTCAACACCATATGTTTGGGTAAAGCCTTTAGCTACCAAACGGGCCTTATAGGTGTGTACATTGCCATCCATGTTAGTTTTCTTCTTGAAGAGCCACTTACTCCCAACTACCTTGGCATTGGGAGGAAGGTCTACTTCAATCCAGACTTCATTATCTTTCATGGATTGCATTTCCCCATTCATAGCAATCTGCCATTTATCCTTTTCAGGATCATTCATGGCAACTCTATAATTAGCAGGCTCTCCAAGGTCCCCTAATATAGTTTCCTCAACCTCTACGTTAAGACATAGACGTTCAGGTTCTTTCACAGTCCTTACGGATCTACGAATGGGAATCACTTCAGGTGGAGGACCCAGACTTTTCGGTTCCACAAGAAGTTCGCTAGTATTTTCAGAAGGTAATGTATCATCTTGATCATCTTCCAGATCATAGAGCCTCCCACTGAATTCTTGAGATATGAGATCTTTTTCAAGAAAATCTCCATACCTAGCAACAATTACTTTGTTTTCAGGTGGGTAGTAAAAGTAGTAACCCATCGTTTCCTTTGGGTATCCTACAAAGATACACTTTACAGATCTCTGTTGGAGTTTATCTGCTGAGTCACGTTTAACGAACGCCTCTCAACCCCAGACCTTTAAATAAGACAAGTTAGGGTTTTCCCAAACCATAACTCATAAGGTGTCTTATCTACCTTCTTGGTCGGAACCATATTTAGTATGCGAATTGCAGATTCCAAAGAATAATCCCAAAAGGATAACGGCAGAGTAGTAAGATTAAACATAGATCGTACCATATCCAATAATGTACTATTCCTTCTCTCAGATACACCATTTTGTTGTGGAGTATATGGAGATGTGAGATGCTGGACAATTCCATTCTCACTTAGATAATCTTTAAACTCCTGACTTAGGTATTCACCACCTCTATCGGATCGAAGAGCTTTAATCTTATTTCCATGTTGCAGTTCTACTTCAGCTTTAAAAACCTTGAATGTTTCAAACACCTCATGTTTATGTTTAAGTAAATAAACATATCCATAACGGCTGAAATCATCAGTAAAGGTTAAGAAGTAGCTAGCACCTCTCTTTGACACATGTCTAAGTGGTCCGCACACATCAGTATGTATTAAACCAAGTAGATCATCAGCCTTTTCAATACGATTATTAAAAGATTTCTTTGTCATCTTCCCAGATATACAATATTCGCACTTATCAAATTATTCATCATTGATATCTTGCAAAAGCCCATCACGTTGCAACTTTTGCATGCGAGTCTTGCCTATGTGAGCAAGTCGACAATGCCAAAGATAAGACGAATCCAAGAATTCTTGACTCTTATTATTGATGCTATACATCGAATTATAATCATTACATTCATTCATATCAATCTCAAAAACACCATTCACAGCAATAGCATTAAAATAAAAAACATTATTTAATGAAACAGAAATTCCATTGCTAGAAACAGTATGTTGAAATCCAATATTCAATAAACATGAAAAAGAGACCACACCCCTAACAATTGCAGGTGCATAATGACAATTATTCAAATTCAGTACTAAGCCCGAAGGCAAAACTAATTCAAAAATTCCTATGGCTTCAACAACTACTTGTGCTCCATTGCCCACTTGCAGAAATTGCTCCCCATAGGCCAGTCTCTTCATAACTCTAAACCCCTGTAGTGTATTGCAAATATGAATACCACATCCAGTATCGTATACCCAGGAATTTAATTTATGAGTTAATGAATATAATTCAATCATGAAAAAGTTACCTGAAGTACTGGCTTTCCCAGTCTCGCCCTTCATCTTTTTCACTCGCAACTCCTCGAGATAGAGAGGACAGTTCCTCTTCCAGTGTCCCATCTCGTGGCAGTGATGACAACCCTGATCCTTCTTATTGGGATTTGGCTTGTTCTTCTGAGGGTCCTTCTTAGGTGCAGGTTGATAGGTCACAACTTGTTTGCCCTTGTCAGCTTTACCTTTCCCCTTATTCCCTTGCGGTTTTGGCTTCTGAACCCTACCCTTTTGTATTGCTAGTACTTGAGGAGTAGGAGCCTTGTCCTTGCCTGGTAAACCCTTTTCATAATCAACGAGCATTGCGAACAATTCCGTTATTGTCTTCCCCGAGCAATGCATGTTGTAATTTTGAACAAAACCCTTAAAGTCCTTGTTCAAGGACCTATTGATTAAGTTCACATTAACATTCTCGGCATAGGCATAGTTCATCTGTTGGAGCGATCGATGTAACCTTTCATCTCCAACACATGATCGCGAACGGGTTTACCTTCCCCTTGCCTACAGCTATCGAATTGATCGATCAAATCATACAGTTCGACAGCTGGAGGTGTTTCATAGGTCTTTTGGAGTTCATCTAGCATATCTTTAGGAAAATAATTCTCAAATTGCTTTTGCAAATTGGGAATCATACTCCCGAGCATTAAGCATGCTACTTCATTATGCGTATCATACTCCTTTTGCCAGGCTGCTTTGACTTCATCAGATTCAGTGTCAGCAGGCTGCTGAGGGTAAGGCTTACTCAAATAATCTAGCTTCTTGGACACACGCAGGACAATCCTCAGTGACCGATGCCAATCATTGAAATTTGGGCCAGTCAGTTTTTCCCTTTCAAAATGAGCTTTGAAAGCAGAACTCAGTACAGCGTTTTTGGGTTGAGCCATTTCTACAGAAAAAGTTCAAATATTAGTATTTTCGATAATACATTTTTCAAGAAAAGAAAATTACCCAGGAAATATAATATAACCATTTAATTTTCTTGAAAACTAGGATCCAACTTTCCATAGTTCCACCACATCAGTTGATCTGCTAGTAGTGAAAGTACAAAAGATGGTAACTTGTCGTACAATAATCGGCAAAACAATTTCCGATTCCTAGATCATTATGGGAATTACATTTGCCAAAAAATTTGCAATGTAAGCATGTTTCTTCCCATCTCATGCTTTAAGTCTCAAGGTCTCACTTACAACTTAATTAAGTCGTCTAATTTAGAAACTGCAAATACTCCATGTCACGGTCTCACGCCATGGAAATTTACCTTGTCATTAATATTTAGGTCAAGGTCTCACTTACGCTAAATATTAATTCCAAGTGTCTCTTATAATTAGATATCATGGACTTAAATTTTAGGGTATTTATTTTGATGTGACAATCAAAATATGTACGAAAAGCATGCACACATCTTCGTATCATAAGTTTTCAAAATAATTTTTAGTTACCAATTCACTAAGAGTTAAATCAACAAAGTTTTAATTGAGGTATTGGGTTCACCAATCAAAGAATTACCTACAATTATCGCCCACTATATCCTACTGCTGCATGAGTCAAAAGACTCAAGTTGTTCGGATAATTACCACAAAAGTGGCGCGTGGAATTGAGGTCAATTCACCCTTAAGATGATTTTGCACAGAATAATAGCATTACTTGGTAGCTCCAATTAGACGCACAAAGGAGCGGAGAGGCAAACGTCTGCCCGAAGGCTAATTAAAAACGCGCCCCTTTGGGATGACAATTTAATGTCAAGCCTCCTGATACCCCTCTTATAGTTTGTCTACATTGGTGAGTCGTTCACACTATTGGTACAAAAAACCATCACTCAATTAAAAGTTTATGATTCTAAGTCTTAAATAAAATTTATGTTGTAAATTATAAAATTGCTAGTCTCGCCTGGGAGCAAATTACCGTGCGAAGCGAACCACTGTCGGCACATAAGACTTGGCAATAAATAATTTACCACATCAAGGTTTCATAGTTATTAGGTCAATTTATTTTTTATACCAAAAATTACCCTCTTTTTGCTTACAATTCAACTATAATTTAAACAAAAAAAGACAAGTAATTTAACAAAAAATAAATAAACACATAATAACGCATATAATCTTAACCATTAAATCATATAGCCACATGCAAACCTTTTGATAAATCCTATTAATAATCTTTATGTGAATTATTATGTATATAATTACTAAGACTCCCATTGGTTTTCGAGCGCATTGTACCCAATGGACCACATACACCAACAAGTTGGTAGCGTAAGCCTTAACAAATATATATCACTTGCACATAACGGATTCATTAATTTAATTAATTAGGTCTTCCCTAACTTTAGATTTATCTAAAACATGTAGCAAATAAAAGAAACCCTAATCCATGATTACCTTGCATGAAGTATCATGGATTAATTACAGGAACGTAACCCTTATTCATATAAACACATAAACCTACATGTTCCTAATTTTAGGGTTACAAAACTAGCTTTTTAATTAAATAGGGATCGAACACCCCCCCCCCCCCCCCCCTAAAATTAGATTCGATTTTTATTGTTCTAATAAACCCTAAATAATCGACTAAACATGTATAATCCAAATCAAGATTTTATTTTTTTATGCGTTTCGGTAATACAATTACATGTTAAACGGCTCGTGATGCCAATGTTGGAATTTTAAATATCATAACAATTATATAAATAAATAAACACACGTCAAAGCACATAGCGGAAGCAAAGATCATATATTTAACATGTAAATAGATTAACCGAATAATAAAAGTTACATACCTTTGATCCTATCAAGAACAAGGATCGAACTTCAACTTATTCTCTTAATCAAACAATTAGGATTAACGTGAAACCCCTTACCATTTTGTTTCACAATCCAAGATGTATTAACTAAAGTAAGTTAACTACCAAGTCTTGTACACACGTACTATAACCGATCAAAGTTTGATGCTAGTGAAAAACACGAATTAAACCAAACACTTTTGTTTAATAATTAAAAGTCGATCCCCCCCCCCCACCTTATAAGGTTGAGCCGATCGGTTTTAAGGAAAAGAAAGAAGAGAAGAACTTTAGGGTTATAGTATAATGCACAAGGTAAAAAACTAATAACCCTTTGATTTGTATTTATAATGAAAATCTAACTTGGAGCACAAGATGGATCGAATGGGTTAAGGAAACCCACAGGCCGATCCCCCCCCCCCCTTCCCTAAGGGTTCTAGATCATTCTTGAGCCTCTATTTTCACATACGGTCTTTCCTTTATTTACTTAACGGTCGTTAGTCAATTCTGTTAATTACTTAACGTCCGTTAGTTATCATTTCGTGTCCAAATAATTAAATACATAACATTTATATATATATTAATTATTTCATTAATCATTCATACGTAAAGTGTGCAATCCCTCAGTCCCGTGTTCGATTCTAGTCATACACATTTTAATATTTTTCCATAACTCTAACAGAACCAATCTTACACACGTGTATTTTAAAGACAAAAACACTAACCTGGTCTACCCGATCTCACACAATCAACACAAAACACAAGATCTACCCAATCTACACAATCTACCCGATCTACACAATCTAATTAAGTATGATGACAAAGAACTTGATGTACAAAGATATACAACAAAGATGTAACAAGTGTTATGAGTGCACTAAACTATAACTACTACACTTTGTATCTTAACTTCACGATACCGCGTGTTCTTCTTTTGCAAAAATAGATTAATGAAGGTGGTCACCTGAATGGATGATTTGATCACTTTTAAACAAACTAAAATAAGCTAAATGATTAAAAAAAAAAAAAAAAAAAAAAAAAAAAAAAAAAAAAAAAAAAAAAATGAAGATCTATAAGACTGAAAATTATCAGAGAAAACTGTGTGCAAAAGGTTGATTTTAAGTGAAAAATGATCCACTGTTTGTAGGCAGCCAAAAAATAGCCGTTACATACGGAGGTCCGACGGTACCCTTAAATTTAAGGGTACCATCCATGTTTAATTGTACCGTCCCAGGCAGACGCTTCATTTTTTGTCTTTTTGTGATGAAATTGTTTTTTGGTGGAGGTTTATCTAGTTTTTTCTTTTTTTTTTTGGGAGGGGGGAATCTGATTTGAATTAATTTTTCTAATAAAATATTTTTTAAATATACAAAAATAATTTGTCTAATTAATTTTTGTAAAAATGTTTTGTTAAAAATGTAAAGTGAATGAAAAAACTTTATTTCTTTGATCATCATCAAGTTTAAAGCTTATTTGTTAATACCTTGAGTGTTGCGTCGAAATGAAAATTTACGGCTAATAACTTGTTTACGTAAACTTTGACGTAAAATGTTTTTACATTTTGTTATTATCAAAACGTAAAGAAGTCGAAAAATATAAATAATGTTTTTAGAAATTATTTGTATTAAACTATTAACAACCTTCCCTAGTTCCCCTTTTGATGATAACAAAATATAAACTCACTTTGTGTAAAAACTATAACTCTTTGATTTCTTGTGTAAAAGTAAAGTTTTGACTATATAAGAAGAATGTTTTATAAAGACCAACATCCTCATCTATGCTAGCCATTGGCACCCCATAATTACCTACCTCTGACTCAGAACCACAAGCAGTGTCAAAGACATTAAAATCTATGACAACTAACTATTTTCCAAATTCATGTCATTACTTATATTGCTAGATGTTCCTGCATTGCCTAACTATGTACTCTTACTCCCTTGGAACAAAGCAAATTGTAAATCATTCTCCTCACGACTATTCTCTGCATTTGCCAAAATTGAGTCATCAGCTATCTGGCATGATGTTCCTACATTACCTAAGTGACTACTCTGAGTCACTTGGAACAGAGTAACATCAACATCAGGTTCCTCAAACCTCTTATTCACATCAACAAGTGATCTTCCTATTTTCCCTAATGATAAGAATTTATTTGGTATCTTTTTAAGGGGTCATTTAAGCCCAAAATCGTATTAATATGATCAAATATTGCCTCAAATCGTTTCTTTTTGTATTTTAGGGACTTGGGAAAAAAAGTCTGGAATTCTTTATGGCTTATTTGGACGAAAAAGTGAAGAAAACGACGAAGTGGCGAAATTTTGTCAGATATAGGAGTCTGATGACGTCACACACTACAAAGTGACGCCGTCACTTGTTACTGAAGCTGGATTTTTGGTGAAAATTTACCAAGTGACGCCTCATAGAAATATGAAGACACTACAACCTGACGGCGTCAGGCGTATTTTGAAGATGAGAGTCACATACAAAGCTAACAAGAGACGGCCCAGAACATTTACAAAGGGACGGAGTCAGACATCACGTGATGGCGTCAGAGATCAGAAGTGACGTCGTCATAAAGGCGACTTGCACAAGACGAAACCCTAATGACGGCGAGCTGACGGCGTCACAACCTATAAGGTGATGCCGTCAGAGTTGTAAATCTATATATACTTTCGTATGTTTTTCATAATTCGTGTAACATCTTGGAGTAGGGTTTTAAAAACAATTTTCTCAACTTTTGTAAGGGTTATACAGCCCCCAAAACACATGTTTTGTTGAAGATAAGTTATCCTTTTAATCATTCAATATGTCTATGTGTTGTTTGATTATTTGTTTATCTTCTCTTATCTTTAACATGCTAGCTTAAGTTAATTTGTGTTTGCTTAGATCTAATGAAACCTAGTTATTGATAATTGATTTGTCGTCTCTTGTTTAATTGATTGCCTCGCGTTAGGCTAAGAAAACTGGCTAGTTTCTTATATGTGTTAGCTTGAACGTCTTAGAAAACGCAACCGTAGAGTGCACTATTGGTTTTTATCGTTGTATTTATTGCGTGAATTGCGGCTTGTAGATCCTAGAAAACTTAATAGATTTTAAGGATTTTAGGGAGACTAATGTTCACTTCGGCACCTCCCCACGACCAATATTAAGGAATACAACGCTTCAATTAAAACAAGGACGTGACAATTCGACAAATCAGTATGAGATAACTAGGGAGTAAAGAAATCTAAGTGAACACGCTTTCCCTATCATAAGAAGTCACCAATTTACTTTTCTCGCATATTAGTTAATTTAGTTTAATTGTAGTTTTGGGTTAGTTAATTAGTAACTAATTCCGCTCACTCTTTCAAAATCCGAGATTTTTACTTACTTTCCATAAAACATAAAAATACAAAAAGAATCATCCCTCACCTCTAGAACTATCTCAACATACATCTTGACCTAATGACACTATTCCCCTAAAGAACGATCAATCTCCCGGACTTACCTATAATACACTACAGCAGTTAGGTACACTGCCTAGGAGGATTGTAAACCGCATCACCTAACTGCTTAGCCTGACTCACTTGGAACAGATTAACCTCAACATCATTAGGCTCCTGAAAAGTAATATCCTCATCAATAAGTACTAATGCAGGATCACTGTTATCACTAACATCACTATCAAAACAAGCATTCAACTCTTTTGCATTTTCAACAGGTTGGCTGGCAAAGGACATGTCAAGGGTTGAAAAGACAGGCTCTATTTCTGGAAACTGACTTGATTCCCCAATACTATTGACGTCCAAAGATAGTTGTGTTAGTTGCAGAAAAGGCTCTAGTACGGGCTCATTATCAAGGTCATCTAAAACCAATCGTCTACAACATGATTGGATAGTAGAACTAGCTACTTTTCTACTTTCTTCATCCATCTCCCTAAAAACAGTATTAATTGATTGTGGGGACATTTCATTCAACTCTAATCTTGTCTTACCTATTTCAACATAAACATCTATCAACTTATGCTCTTTGACAATATCTTTCAAAAACTCAAGATTCACATGCTCACGGAAGCTACACAAACCATCATCCAGTGTACTACCAGACTTAACAAAGTAGTAGTAATTGGTTTGTCCTTCAGCATAACCAATTTGGACCATAAGAGCATCCATTTCATCAACAGAGTCCTCATTCATTATCAACATAATCAACAATACATTCCTTACCTCCTTCGTATATTCTACCTGGAGAGTTTCTGAAAATACCATTGTGATGAACCCTCATGCTAAACCGACCTGATCAACCAGTTGTTTAAACTAATAACAAAACACTGTTAAGATTATGTTACCTAAACGGAAAATACCTTAAACAATCGTACGAACATATCACTAAAAATGATTATAAGCAAAAATCTTACCATATCTCATCGTTACAGAGTTTTGTTCTTTCACATGGCCATCCATAAAAGGTTGTACTCTAACTTGCCATAATGTAAAACCAAGGTTGGGGTATTAATTTGTCACTTGGAAAATTAGATTTCACGGCTGACATTGCATTAGGGTTTTTTGGCTAAGCTTCCAAGACAAGTTTGGGGATGAGCAATGAGTACATGGCTTAGTTATATTAGAGCTCATGGCGGGAAAACGGATTAGAATTTAGACAGATCCTACCCCTACCCCAGGATAAACCCGGGAGTAGAGAGATTGCTTCTAACGAGACCAACGAAAAGTGCAGGTGTGCGGTTGAGAGAGAAAAGAAGTGAGAGCAAAAATGTCAGTAAACAACATGCAAAAAGCAGACAAAAGATAGCAAGCAATACAAGCAAACAGAGTGGAAATAAAACAAGGAACCCGAAGAAAGGCAATGAGGCAAGGGGACACGGGCAAAAGCACAAGCAAAGGAATACAAAAGCAAAGCCCAAACAAAACAAAGAGCCAAGGCACTAAGAAAAGCAGACAAACCTAAGGGAGCAACACAGAGCATAGCAAAGCAACGCACGGGGCCTAAAGCTAAGGCAAAGCAAAAACGAGGCACCAAAAACCAAAACGCACGGGGCAAGAAAAAGCAGGCAAGCCTAAGGGAGCAACACAAAGCAAGGCAAAGCAACGCACGGGGCCTAAAACTAAGGCAAAGCAAAAACAAGGCACCAAAAACCAAAGCGCAGGGGGCAAGGCAACAAAGGGATGCCTAAAAAGCCTAACACCCAAAAACTACCTAAACCCACTAAGCACCTAGCTGGGACTACCCGCAGATTCTAATTCTATCTCTCCACGCCTTCCTATCTGAGGTCATGTCCTCGGACAAGAGAAGCTCCTTCATGTCAAGCTTAAGTCTATCCTCCCACCTGAGTTTAGGTCTACCCCTTATTACACCATCTACTACTAGCGCTTCGACTCTTCTTACTTTCGTTGATTGTGGCCTCCTCCTTACATGACCGAACCACCTCAACCTTCCTTCTCTCATCTTCGAGACAATATTCTCGACTTCGAGCTTTGCTCTGATAACTCCGTTCGGGATCATGCCAAGCAAGGTTTTACCACAAGTCCATCTTCTACCATAGTACAATGACAAAGAGAAATTTTCGTCACACAAAAAGGACGCCTATACCCTCAAACCAAAACGGTTAACGGGATTTGACAACAGATAACGGGAGTTGACCCGAAAAATAATAGGTCAAGGGACTCATCTTAAAAAAATCAAATAATAAATAAATAAAAATTAAAAAAAAAAATTAAAAAAAAATAAAAAAAATAAAAAAAATAAAAAAAAAAAAAAAAAAAAAAAAAAAAAAAAAAAACTCACGGTGACGAAAATACCAAGGTACAACCCATGGTCAGAGGCGGCTCTAAGGGTGGCCGGGGAGGCCAACCGGCCAGGGCCCGATTTCGCGAGGGCCCATTTTTTTAAAAAAAAAATCATATATATATATATATTATGTGTATTTTTTTAAATATGTATTAAACATTTAAACTTGGGCCCAATTAAATTCCAATCTTATAACTAAATCTATAACCCATAATAAATTTATAAGCCCAATAAGGGGTCTAAGGGCACATTTTTCAACGGCTCGGATAAGGCCCGTAAATCCTCGGAGACGCCTCTGCCCATGGTGATGTTTTTTGACAAGTTAAGGGACGAATGGTATATTTTACTCTATTATCAAAAGCTGAAACCAAAATAAGGTTGTTTGCAGACGTTGGAAATATCCATGTAGTAGATTACAAAAATAAAACAAGTGGTGGAATTTATTTGTTTCAAGTCTTTAACTTTAAACAACGGAATAGAAAACAAGAAGTAAATTTGTTGGTTACAAAAATGAAAAATGATTTGTATGCCTAAAACCTAGATCTAAATTAGAACTAAAGATGTGATTGGTGCATTTGAAAAATTAATTGGTGAGAAATGATGAAAGAGAAAAATTGCATGACACTTGTCAAAAAATAAATGAAGAAAATTTAGAGTAAATCTATTAGTAGGTCTAAATATTACAACTCAAAAGTAATAGTAGCATTTTGTATTAGTTTTATTTGGAGTTTCATCAGTAATGGTGGGACCATATGGAAACTAGTACTCTACTAAATTTAAGTAGATGTGGCAAAACGGGCGGGCCGGCCGGGCACGAGCAACGGGCTTAAATGGGCACGGGCCAAACGGGCACATGTTATACAAATCGCTTTATAGAAGACCCGAAATGATGAAATAAATTCCTTAAACGTAATACCTCATTTATATTTAAAAAATTAAATATATTAAATATATAAGTTTTTCTTCAAACGTATAATGTTCTCAAATTGAGAGAATATGTGCCCGTTAGTGCCCATTTAACTTTTAAATGGGCTAAATATAGCCCATTTCAAAAAAAATTGGGCTAAATGTGCCAAATCTTTAACAAAGTAGCCAAAATTAACCAATTTTTTTTATTTTTGACACAAATTGCCACCTCTAAATTTAATGGTAAATTGCATTTTTTATGTTTATGGTTTTGCCAAATTGAAGGTTTCGTCCTTATCTTTTGAAAGCGCAAAGCGCAGCATAGTCCCTATTTTGAAGTTTGTATAATAAATTGAAGGGTAAATTGCATTTTTTATCTTTGTGGTTTGGCCAAATTAAAGGTTTAGTCCCTATCTTTCGAAAGTGCAACCATAGTCCCTATTTTGAAGTTTGTATTGCATATACAGTCCCTTGATCGAAGTGAAATGACCAAATTACCCTTGCATTCTTCTTTATAAATAAAAAGTATTTGTCATTTAAATTTAGCCATAGACAAAACATGTAATCCAAATTCCAAGAACCAAAAATGCAATTTACTCTAAATTTAAAGTACAGTTGGCAGTGGTGAGTAAAAAAGTTGGAATGACTAATTTATCCCCATGTGCATACTTAAAAAAGCCAAAAAAGGTGACTTTAACGAGTTTTAGTGAAAGACCGTTAGTGGCAAGGACTAACAACGAATAACGTTTGGCAGTTAGAGACCAACAATGCATTTTTTTCGATCAAGGGATAAAAGATTGCAGTCAACACAAACCACAAGGACGAACAGTGTAAATTACTCTACTACTACAAAAATAAAAAAATAAAAAAAAAATAAAAAAAAAAAAAAAAAATGGAGACTACAAAACAAACATATCCAACACAAAATGACAAAAACAAGAACAAACTAGAATCCAATGTTTTTTTAAAGTAACAAGACACAAGAGTTTTTACTAATAAAGATAGACTTTCTTACAACACATGGACAAATTTAATTAAGTGGCATTCAAGAGAAGCATCCATGTGATAAGAGAAGGGTAATGGAGTGTCTTTTTTTCTGTCTTCATAAGAAACTACAGGCTATACAACAAAAACCTTATTTAAATAAACAAATACTGATTAATTTTAAGTAAAATATATATACCCCGGACATGAGCAAGCTCACCTTTGGTGGTATCATCATAGTCTCGGGTGGCGCTTTCATGGGCTCTGGAAATCCCACACCTAGTGCATGTATGTGCTATGCGCCACTCTTGACAAGGCCTCACTTCTGCCATCAGCTCCTCGGGAGATAGACGCTCCAAGTCTAATTTTGTAAACCAGAAAAGGTTAATATTATTGCATAAAAGAAGCAAACATACTGAAAAGAAACTCAGAGGGACAATTTCTCTTACAATCGTCAGCATACCAAGCTGGAGAAGATTTTTGGAATTGATAATACCCTGTGCGTACAAATGCAAGTAAATTGGAACCAATTCAATTGGAACATAGACTGTTGGAAGATTCTTATATTAGCAATATAAGACAATATATTGAAAATAAAGAGTTAAAGTGATTGCCGTGTGCCCGTGAAGACAACCAGAAAAGAGAATCAACATATTGAAAATAAGGTAAAATCAAACGTACCATCTTCATCAATATCCTTCTTGTTCTGCTCTTGAGGATCAGATAATGACATCTTTTGGAGTTGGTTTATTCCTGAAAATATAATTGTTGACAAATAAAGATTTGATGCTTCTTGGCACCTATAATTTCTAGAATAGTTACCGAGCAGATATTTTTGGGCCTCTTACAACTCAAATATTACTCTTTTTTAAACATATATTGGGCTCTGTGAATTTGAGGCCCTCTAGTATTTTGGGCCATGTGCGGTGATATTTGGCCCTGCTCGTATCAGTCAAGGTCACATAAGAGCAGTGTTATAAAATCGGCCTAGGCAGCCCGATTAATCGGCGACTAGGTGCTTGGTGGGGACGAACAACCCGGATTAAGAATAATCGGCCTTACTAATCGGATTGGCAAAAGTTCGGTCAACATACCGATTAATCTGATAAAAATCGATCAAATCGGGCATAAATCGGCCATAAACTCGGTTTTCGAGAGTCAACATTTTCCAAAAATTAAAATTGAGGTTTTTATTTCAATATACCTCCGGTTTTTTCACAAAAACAGTCGACACAGCTATTTAAACGCACCTCGAGCAATGATTTAACATAAAATGTGAAGGTATGCTCGTTTTTTTTATTTCAACTAAATGTTAACGACAATAATTGAATTCAGAAATTGATTTCTTAAAATTAACCGAACCACTTGAAATTTGAACCTAAAAGTATTTTGAAGCACTTCATTTATGTTATACATATAATTTCAAAAATTTATTATTTTATATATAAAAATTCCAATCCAATTAAACCCCGATTAATCTCCGCCTAACCGATTAATCGCTCGGTAGTACCGGCCGCCCCGCTAGCGCCTAGCAATTTTTACAACCTTGCATAAAAGTCGGGGTCTGAGTTGGGTTTGGGTTTTAAGTGAAGCTAAAAGTCAAAGTTGAAAGGAAAATGGGACTTTTAGAGTTTTCATGTAATAAAACGACCTTATTTGGTGACATACTAATTTAAATTATCCTTGTTTCATTCACAATTATCAAAATTAGTATCATATAAGAACCTTCAAGTGGCTCTTTCGATGCAGCATTCTTCAACCGGGTGATAGAATGTTCTTGAAAAAAATAGTCTAATCTGCTTTCATTCTCTTTAAGGGTCATCTCAGATGGCTGCAAGCAACAAGCAAAGCCATGATACTTGATTATAAAGATACAAGTCGTTATAAAGATATGATACTAGTCCAAAACGTTTTGTGAAAGATCAACTCGCCTCAACATCTTTATGTTCAACTAATTTCTTTTGACCTGGTCGCCTGCAAATACACATCTAAGTAATTAATTTGTATTGTATTATCAGAAACGTATTTTGAGGAAAAAGAGAAACAAACACACCTCCACAATCCTCCTGCGGCTCACTCCCTGTCTCCTGATGCCATGGCGTGCCACGGTTGGAGCACCACTTCCTGAAACACCAATAAATTCTGAAAGCTTTTTACGCCTGACATCGTCAAGCTTCTCCAATGGCATATTCAAAAGCTCCGTGCCAACTGACTAAAAAGAGGAAAGGAAAAAATAACATTATTGGAAAAAAAAAAAAAAAAAAAAAAAAAAAAAAAAAACTGTCAGTCCAAAACTATAGAAGAAAAACATGAGTTATACCTTTGCTATTGCTACCAAGACTGAAAACGCAGCATCCCGACTTGAGCTGTCCGGTCATTAAGACACTACAAATACCAAATTATATTTTTAGACTTGAAAAAGCCAAATAAAATGATGGAAACTATATACGAGAGCTGCAGCCAGTTCACTAACCTCCAAACAGATCGAAACGTAGTCCTTGTGCACGTTAAGAATGACTGCCTTGTTGCTCGAGTCGATGCAATACATTACCCAATTCAAAGTCCGTGAACACACATGTGAATCTTCACTTTTGACAGCTGCTATAACATCTGTTACAAAACCATTTTAGATGAAAAAAATAGCCATTAAAAAAAAACATGAATCTTAAATTCTTAATCGTAGCTGACAAAGATACATTAACAATAGGACCTTACCAGTTAGAATGCCAGCAAGAGTGACACATCCAGCCTTGTGGATTGCTTCAAGTGTATTGGTGAGTGCTTCCGTCATGATAGGTTTTTTCTCCCTCAACTTTGCCTATAAATAAACAAAAAAAACTAGTTTATGATACAAATTAACATAACATTTTGACGTCAAGACATGTTAGCTCTTACGACAAAAATCTAAAACATCATAAATGTAATCTTACAAGTAAAACAGGCAGCAAAATGTGTGAACATCTCGAAAAACTGACTCTTAATTCCAGTGCAAGATTCCCAATGGCTCGGACTGCTTCTACCCGAACAGAAATACTCCGATCCGTAATAAGCTAAAAAGAGAAGCAATTTCAAAAATACAATTTAGGTAGATTTAGTCACATATTCTGGTATACCTTCTTAAGTATACAGCATAATTCTGTATAATCTCCAGAAGCAATCCTCTTTGTTGAAGCAAGCTCAGTTAATTTAGCTACAGCTTCTTTCCTCTGAGTCCATTTTCTAGATTTCTGTAAATACAACATAGCGCAGATATTCATAAAACATAATAAAAATGGTTACTAACTTCCACAAAATATGGAGCACGTGCACTGACCACTTTATTCCAAAACCCTGATTTCTCTAGAGGTGTTAAGATATCAACAGGGTCAACGAGTGCTGCCACACAATTTTACATCAGTAAATATATACAACCATCAGAAAGATATTTTATAGAAACCCATTTGAGTTGATCACATACTTTCGGCAGCAGATTCTTCTGAAGGGAAGATATCGAGGAAACCACATAAATTCTGTTCAGATCTGAAATAAATTAGAAAAATGTTACTATTGGGTCTATTGACTAATAGAATATCCATTAATAAAGAAATTGAGGAAATCATGCTATAAAAGAGAACCTTATTCTGCGAGGAGGATCAACAAGCAGCTTGACAATGGGAAGCTCAATGTCAAACTCTTTTTTCTAAGAAAAATCAAAATAGACAATTAAGCTTTTTTCTTTCAAAATCAACAAGTAGAAGCCATAAGAAAAACTGCCACTATGCTTACCATTGTATCACTCATCTTCTTATACAATTCGGGATCAATAGGGTTTATACCAACCCAATGATAAATCTCAAGTGTTAGCCCTTTAAATGAAGCACAGACACTTTGATCTTGATGATCCACCTACATTCATTTGTCCCTTGAAGATCTTCAAGTTCCACCTACACGAAAAACAAGTTGATGTATTAGAAAGATAACATGGGTCGCTTATACTTACAACTTGGATAAATAGAGTAAATTACTTATTACATACCGGGAATTTAAGAGCCGTGTCTTAACACTTCAAGAAAGAAAGGTCTTTCTTTCTTTATCACAAACGTTACCCCTAATTGTACCATGTGAGCGTCTTTGCACACCTTTGCGTGTTCAATTAATGTTATGGCAAATAGTTTTGCACTTGCTTCTCTATCATCAAATTCTATTGATTGCATCAGATATTCAACAAGCCACCTTCTTCTCGCCATATCTCCATCAAAGACCTCGAACCACTCATCAAGATCTTCTATAACATCAACCAGCCCACCAAAATCTATGCCTAAATTGCTTTGAGATAAGCATTCTATATACCCCTTTAAAATATCCAAAAGGGTGAGTGGCTCGCACTTATTATGATGAGTATATGTTTCATAAGCTGGAACTATTCTTCTAATGTTATGTACTAGTCCTAACGAAACCATAAACTCACGTATTGCAGTCCTAGCATCCTTATACTTACCAAAAGATATTAAAAACCTAATATACCCAACCCAATGATCATACAATAGCGTTGTACTTGTCAACACTGGGACTAACTCATATAAACTCAGGTATTGCGGTCCTAGCATCCTTATACTTTAATGTTGTGTATTATGTGTTACTCAAATGTTTATATGAGTTAGTCCCAATGTTGACAAGTACAACGCTATTGTATGATCATTGGGTTGGGTATATTAGGTTTTTAATATTTCTTGGTAAGTATAAGGATGCTAGGACTGCAATACCTGAGTTTATGGGTTCGTTAGGACTAGTACACAACATTAGAAGAATAGTTCCAGCTTATGAAACATATACTCATCATAATAAGTGCGAGCCACTCACCCTTTTGGATATTTTAAAGGGGTATATAGAATGCTTATCTCAAAGCAATTTAGGCATAGATTTTGGTGGGCTGGTTGATGTTATAGAAGATCTTGATGAGTGGTTCGAGGTCTTTGATGGAGATATGGCGAGAAGAAGGTGGCTTGTTGAATATCTGATGCAATCAATAGAATTTGATGATGGATAAGCAAGTGCAAAACTATTTGCCATAACATTAATTGAACACGCAAAGGTGTGCAAAGACGCTCACATAGTACAATTAGGGGTAACGTTTGTGATAAAGAAAGAAATACCTTTCCTTCTTGAAGTGTTAAGACACTTGGCTCTTAAATTCCCGGTACGTAATAAGTAATTTACTCTATTTATCCAAGTTGTAAGTATAAGCGACCCGTGTTATCTTTCTAATACATCAACTTGTTTTTCCTTGTAGGTGGAACTTGAAGATCGTCAAGGGACAAATGAATGTACTCGGTGTATAAACATCATTTGTACGGTCGATCCACAAGACATTTTTCCATAATTGCATCACATACTTCCTTCGCATACCTATACCAGTACATACTACAGTGTGAAAAATCGCCAACAAATCCATACTTAAGACATAAAATTTATGAAATATACCTCCCAGCGACATCCGCATCAGCGGCTTTTAAGTAAGCAATTAACACGTCTAACGCCTTATCTTGTACAACGACATCTGAATCACTAACCGTCTTCTTAAAAAGAGAACCTAATAAATCATCAATATAACATAAATACATTACTAATGAACCTAACAACAAATATAGGAACGTAAAAAAACAGGAAATTGCTAAAGTTTAAGGTATTCAGACACGCATTAACGGCTTGTACTATCCAATGTTGCAAAAATCGCTAGGCGCTAGTCGGGCGGTCGACCACCTTCGAGGCGGAAATCGCCTAGGCGGATTGGAATTTTTTATATATAAATATTATAAATAATATTATATAACATAAGAAAATACTTCAAATTCAAATAGTTCAAACTTCATATAGTTTGAGTTTGCAAAATAGACACATTAACATAACAATTCAAGTAGTTAAAACTTCAAATACTTAAAACATAAATATTAGATTCATGATATTGTTCAATGATGTTAGCTCCATCCGACTCGTATTCAACCTCCTCATCCACTTCCTCCTCACTTTCCGACACACTAGCCTATGTCCAACTTTAATATTCCTATTAATTACCAAATTTATTATACCCACTTCACTTGTAGTTGTCGACCAAATGACCAATTAAACTCAGAAACAATCAAAAATTATACCAACAACCAAAACTCAAAAAAACCAGAGTCAATAAATCACCAAAACTCAGAAACAATAAAAAAAAACACTTGTCGACCGACTGAGCAATTAAACCCACAAAACACCCAATGATTTCAATCAAAAAATCGAAACACACAATGATTTCGGAAATAAAACACCAATTAAACCCACAAAACACAATCAATAAACACAATCATCTCAATCGGCTTCTTATCAGATTTGGAAATTAAAAGAGTGGTTTTGATTGAAATAAGAACATACCTTTGCCTCTTATCAGATTTGAATCTTTGATTAGTGGTTTTAATTGAATCTTTGATTAGTGGTTTTAATCATCTAATAGTGAAAGAGGCGGGATATGAAAGGTATGTGTGTGAAAAAAGAGGCGGGTTATGAAAAAAAAACCCTAGATCTGAAGCGTTGACCCATTTTTTTAGTTGACAGACCCGACCCGCCTAACCCAATTTGACCCCTAAACGCTTTGTTGACCGCCTTTTGACCAAAACGCTTAATTTGACCAATTTTGTAAAAAGCGGGGCGGAATAGGCCCGAACAGCGCCTAGGCGCCGCCTAAACGGCCGCCTAGAATGATTTTTACAACACTGGTACTATCAATAAAGAAAAAAATAAATAAATACTTATTTCAAGAATACGATGATCTTTAGGATCAACAACAGAATCACATAAGAGTTTTAGGTCAATATTTGCAGCATACCGATAACCTCTTTGATTCCTTCAATAACTTAACTTGTTTTGACGACATTATTAAATAATTAATTAATTAATTATAAATATTGTGTTTTCCCCCAAATTCTAAAGAAAGATAGGGGGTCTGGTCTTTTTTTAGGGTTTGAAAATGAGTGGCGTTCGTCTAATCCAAACCCATTCATTATTCTCGTGAATGGGCCGACACAGGAGTATCCATTCTTATAATAGACTACCAATTTAGCCCAATACTCACCATTCCTTATATGAGGGTGTGCGAGCTGTGCTGTCGCACAGGGCCTCAAAATTTTTATATGATATGTATATAATAGCATGGTACCCGCGCGTTCGGGCTCAAGCCCGTTTGGCCCGCGCCCGTTCGGGCTCAAGCCCATTTGGCCCGTTGCCCGTTCGGGATTGAATACTTGTACAATGTGCTTTATTATTTGTATTAGTGACATTTAATACAGGAATTGTGTTTAATTTGGTTGTACAATATGTTTGATAATTTGTATTTCTTATGTAAGGGGTGTTTTAATATCTGTATTAATTATATTTATTGACCAGTTAATTAACTGACTACATTAAATAGCAATAATGTGGTGTTTTGTTTTTTTTAATATGTGCATTAAAGCGGTGTACATTATGCTTCTTGTCTTGTACGTCTGAAAATTATGTGTATTAAAGTGTTGTACATTATGCTTCTTTTCTTGTAAGTCTTAAAATTTGGAGAGAGAGTCATCCCTCTATTATATGAAGTATAGATATCCTATAAAAGTGACTTCATGTATTTAATTTAGAGTGTTACATTCAAATCACATAAATCAAATACTACAAATTTTAATTTATATTGTATATAAATGGTTGTAAAGTAATTTATGTGTATTAAAGTGTTGTATACTATGCTTCTTTTCTTGTAAGTCTTAAAATTTGGAGAGAGAGTCATCCCTCTATTATATGAAGTATAGATATCCTATAAAAGTGACTTCATGTATTTGAATTAGAGTGTTGCATTCAAATCACATATGTCAAATACTACAAATTTTAATTTATACCGTATATAAATGGTTGTAAAGTAATTTATGATATTTGTGAAAGAGTTAGGGTGCATTTGGTTTGTTAATGGGATTGGAATGGGATTTGGATTTAGTATAAGTTACTCCCCGGTTGCGGCGCCAAAAACATATTCGATTGTAGCACGGGCCAGTTTTAATATTTGTATTTCCCGTTAGAACTAAAGTCACTTGAGGACAAATGATAGTTGAACTTCCGGTTTCGTATTCCTCGATGAGATTTGAATTGAAAATCACGTTATGTCTTTTGTTTAATACTTGATTGTCAAAATATTTTAAACGCTGGATAGATAAATAAAAGAAATCTACAAGCAAAACACTAATATAAGAACTAAAATGCGATAATAAATGATATGCTTGTCAAGTGTGAATTATCGTTTAAAGTTGTGAATTAATACCCGTTAAAAGAAACTATTTTCTCACAATGTTGATTTATTTTGAAAACAATCATTTCTCTTGGTAATAATCACTAGATTTAAATAATTAATTATCCTAACGGCTTTTGCCAGTTAAAACAACCAACTAAATAGATCTAAAATAATCCGGAAATTATTAATTAACAATCTTAAATACCCGTTTAAAAAACTATTTTCTCACAACGTTCGTTTACTTTGAAAACAATTCTTTATCTTGGTAAAATTACTAGATTTAATTAATAACCCTAATGGTTTTTGCTCGTCAAAATAACCAAAATCAATCCAAGTAACCAAATATTATTAATCAATAATTTCTAAGTTTTTCACACTTAATTCTCAAATCACAACCCACTTAACAAGCATATAAAAACCTACCCACTACTCATATTAAATAAGCTAACAAATCCAACATTAATAAGCATATTTCTAAACTAAATATTTAAGCTAAAGAAATAAAAAAGGAAAGAAAGTAGAACCCGATCCAAGAAAATGAGACGAATAAAACCACCCGATCTTATAAACTTATCAAACACTAGAGTTTATTTCTTTATTAGCTTTTATATTACCAAATAGTTAATAAAGTTTGTGACTTTACTCACTACTTAGTTTTATAAAAACTAGAAAATCTATTAACTTTAAGTAATAAGCAAGCTTATAAGACCCTTAAGCTCCTCGCCTTAGGATGTAGGATAAGATGAATAAAAATCAAACTTTAAAAGGGTTAGTACAATAAGCAATATAATAAGCTAAAAGAAAGACCAAATAAGCTACGGAAAAGCTAACTTGATCTAAAAGCACTAGTCTTTAATCAAAATAGCTATGGAAAAGCTAATTTAATATAAAATCACTAGTCTTTAATGAAAATAAACTATGAAAAAGCTAAAAGATTATAAAAATCACTAAACTTTAATCAAAATAAGCTAAGGAAAAGCTAAAAGATTGAAACTTTAAGATAAAAACTTAATAGATCTAGATCCACCCAAAACTAAGTTGTCCACTTCGAAAAGTAGGCACAGATTGGGAATATTTAAGGATTAGATCTAGAAAATATGGTATAGAAAAACTTATTAAATTAAAACTACTAAAGATAAAAACTTTATGAAATAAAAGATTGAAAACTATTTAGATCTAAAACAATAAAGTAGATTTGCAAAGAAAATAAAATAAATAAAAATTGCTTATTTGAATAAGCTATGAAAAAGCTTATCCAAAAAGCTAATCTAAAT
Organism: Artemisia tridentata subsp. tridentata; assembly: GCA_021014915.2. Lineage (NCBI taxonomy): Eukaryota > Viridiplantae > Streptophyta > Magnoliopsida > Asterales > Asteraceae > Artemisia > Artemisia tridentata. Next base: position 490,550,051 of record CP139508.1, on the reverse strand, counting down.
AATCTAAAAATAAGCTATAAGGATGAGCTAGTTTTAGACTAAAAGAAATGAAAAGGCTTATAGTGAATAAGCTATGAGAGAGCTTACCCCCAAATAAGAAAATCTAAGTAAACCAAAAATAAGCTATAAGGAAGAGCTTATTTGGCTTATTAGATAAAGAAAAAGAAAATAAAATAAGAGGATTAGAGAAAGAAAGTAGGCTTCAAACATCTTCAAAATAAATCTTCAATCTTCATAATATTAAGCTAAAAAGTTGATTACAATAAGCACTTGAAATAAGCTAGACTATTACATTAATAAGCTACCCTACTGCAATAATCTATACTACTCCTACTCCTACTATTTTTGGTAGCAATGCTTTTTATAAAGATATTGTCACTTAAAGTGAATTGGACTAGATTCATAGCAAGTAGTTGTTACACCCCGTGCCCGCTTAGACCAAAAATTAAAACTTTACACGCGGAAACGCTTGACTTTTACGGACACCCTGTTACTCTTTTGACAATTTATAAAAATCCATAAACATTCAGACCTTGAGGCTATTTTTAAATGAAACTAGACTCAATTACCTTCAAAACGACGAGTGACGCGACCCGTAACGACTTACGGTTTAAAAGATATGATTTTTCGAAAATCGCCAAAAACTGAAAACACTTCCCAACCGCCGGTTGGGGTCCAATTCTGGTCTGAACCGCCGGTTGAGATCCCAACCGGGGCGGTTCAGACCTGTTGTTTGCCCAGATCAGTTTTCAAGTCCCGCGATTGAAAACCCGACCTCCCGAACTCGGTATTTCACCAAACCTTCCAGATTTACTTAGTATATCATTGAGCTCATTTTCATACAAAAACATTTACCGTTTGACTCCCCGAAATAGTACTTTACAAATTAGACGGGTTATGCATTAAACCCCCTTTTGACCCATTTTCACTACATACAACCCATACGACTTCCGTATTACATCAAACTTGGCCAAATTCATTAACTTAACATAACAAACATGTTCCATGATTACATGACCCGTTTACTTTTCAAAATGGGTGGAAACATACATATACCAAACACCCCTTAACGAGCACTATAACATTTCTAAACATAACACAACATAACATCCTTGACCCAACTAATTACATGACTCGACCATAACTATTTACCAGGACTTAAAGACACCAAAAAGACCCATATTAGATTAATGTGTTTTACCAAAAGAGGATGGCACTTGGGGCTTTCAACTTTCAAATAGCTTGATCCAAGAGATGAATTCTTCTACTTACCAAGTCCACAACTACACTTCTAATAGCAAATCGTCCTACGCCTTCTCCTTACCCTTACTAGCTTCACCGGTACCTATCAAGAAAACATCACAACTAAACACGTAAGCGAAACGCTTAGTAAGTACATGGTATAACAAGCTAAAGATCATATACATAAATCATACCATAACCATAACTAGTCTACCACTAGTTAAGCTAGCGATATAGGGGCACATACCTCACGCCAACATAGTCGGCCTAACGCGATCAACCCCTAGGGTTGAACCTCATACCATAGTTAGCCCAACGACTAACTAAGCTAAGCCTAGTAATGGATCCATAACTAGCTAACGCACCCTATACCCTATCCTTCACCATTACCATGTAATCAAACATGATAAAGCTAACAAACATAAACCATTATCATACATAACATATGATAAAGCTAACAAAACATGTTATAACCATATACTTACCTTGATTCACAATTATCACTTCACTAGCAATAGCTTCCAACTTCCTACATGCTTCCTATATCACAATCATCTCGAATTAGGGTTTAATTTCAACACTACCATGTCATATCATCAATCTTTAACCTCTATACTAAATCTCATCATAAACCCTAATTCACAAATTTAGGGAAAACACTTACTTGAGGTGGGGATTATAAATTAAAGCTTCCTAGTGACTTGGTAACCCTTGAAGATGATCAAAATAGCTTGAATGGTAACAATGGAGTTTCCCTCCTCTTTTCCCTTCCTGGATCGACACACACTCTCACACTCTCAACTTTTCTGGAACTATCTTTATCTTTCTATAAATTAGATATTTATCTAATAAACTTTGCCCATTTGGCAAGACTAGTCCTCCATGTTTTATTCTTTCTTCATTAACCACACATATATTTACTACTTATCTCTTAACACATAATACATAACATATTATATACATATATAGTACCTTATCGGGATATGGGTGTAAGAGTAGTACCCACAGGGACTACTATTGACTAAATGGCAAACATGTAATGTAATAGGGCTATAAATACCCCTCATGACTCTCCATGAGGGGTGTGGGAATTCATTGTATCATTCTTATTTCTTAAGCTAGTATACTAAGTGTGTTTTCTCCACCTTTCTCTCTCTACTTTCTCTCTCTAGAACAATGATGTATTTTGATCGACCTCGACCTCCAGAAGGTGTTTCTTGTTCATTACAATTGGCATCAGAGCTAACTATGGGCGAATCGTGGGGTTTTGGGGTGAAAAAATGTAATTTTTGGTGTATTTTTTGTGATTCGTTAATGTACACTCTCGGTTTCTTCGAGTAAGGCACAAAACCTTCGAGTTAGAAGGGCCTTCGAGTTAGGAACCGAGTTAAGGCCAAAATCCCACTACAAAAAAACAGTCTTTCAGATACTGAATTTCTAGGGACTGATGTATCAGTCGCTGATACATAGCATCGGTAACTGAACCATCAGTTACTGATACTTTTAAGGACTGACCTTTTATTGACTGATTGCGGCGACTAAAAATCAGTCCTCGATTCAGTGACCTCATATCTGAGACTAAATTTCAGTTACTAATATGTCTGTACGGGAAAGAAATTTGGAGGAAAATTTGTTAGTGACTGAATAAGGGTGACAATTCAGTCCCTAGTACATGTACATCATATCTAAAACTAAATTTCAGTTACAAATATATTTGCGCAAGAAAAAATTTTGGCGGAAAATTTGTTAGTGACTGAATTATAGTCACAGTTCGGTCCATAATAATGGAGATCATAGCTAAGACTAAGTTTCAGTTACAAATATGTCTACACAATAAAAAGGTTTGGAGGGAAATTTTTTAGTGACTGAATTTCAGTCACAGTTGCGTCCCTATTACATGGACATCATACCTAAGACTAAAATTCAGTTACAAATATGTTTGCGCAATAAAAAAAGTTTGGAGGAAATTTGTTAGTGACTGAATTTGAATCACAACTCAGTCCCTAATACATGGACATCATAGCTAAGACTAAAATGTATAAAAATAGATTAAAACGGACTAAAACGTTTAAAAAACGGACGAAAACTTATAAAAATGGACGAAAGCGTTTAAAATCAGACGAAAACGTATCAAAAAAACGGACGAACACGTATAAAAATGTTGTATAGTATTTGTCTTTGTTTACAAAACCTAATGCACATGACCCATGACCCATGTGAATTTGGCATTATCACCTGTCATGCATGAGTTCCATTACACTATAAGCGCCACTAAAACCCAATGCACATGATCCATGACCCATGTTAATTACCCATTGTCGATCACCAGTCATGTATTGGTCGATAACATGACACTATAAGTCACTAAAACTCAATGCACATGACCTATGACCCATGTTAATTACCCATTGTCACCGGTCATGCATGGGTTCCATTCCACTATAAGCCACTACAACCCAGTGCGCATGACCCATGACCCATGTTAATTACCCATTGTCGATCACCAGTCATGTATTGGTCGATAGCATGACACTATAAGCCACTACAACCTAATGCACATGACCCATTACCCATGTTAATTACCCATTGTCAACAGTCATGGATGTGTCATAACATGACACTCTAAGCAACTATAACCCAATGCATATGACCCATATGATGTCAAATACCCATTAATGAATGTGACCAGTGATAACCTAATGCACATGACCCATGACCCATGTGAATTAGCCATTATCACCGGTCATGCATGGGTTGCACCGGCTTGGTAGGTGTATAGTTATAGTGTGAAGGTTATATGAATTCTATTTGAAGTTATTAAAGGGGTCATGCATGGGTTGCACCGGCTTGGTAGGTGTATACCGTTTGTTACATACAATAAGAAGCAAGTATCCAGGGACCTCCCGATCATGTTATCCGGGATCGAGAAAGTTTGAACTCGGCTTGAGCTTGACTTGAAAAGCTCGATTTATTTGTAAAGATGTGTTTTCTTACACAAATTAAAATTGAAATATACCCTAAGAATCGAATTCGTTCGACTTCAGCTCGAAAAGCTCGATACATTCATAAATAAATATTTACACTTAGTACACTTACATACAAAATATATAAAAAAAACATATGTTATATCATTTACAAGCTCGAAAACTCAACAATAACTCGAGTCGAACTTATATAAGGTTGAGCTCAACTCATTAAACATTTCGAGTTCATTTGATAGGCTTGAGCTTGAGCTCAAAGCTCGATAAGAATCAGCTCGAACGAACTCTAGTTACTCGACAAAAGCTCAAATCATTTACGCCATATCCTTACCTATTTTACTTTAAAAAAAAAATTAAAAAAAAATAATAAAATAAAAAATTGCAATCTTTTCCCCCAAATTCAATCTCCCGCTCAAGATCCCGCCCCTTTTTCCCCCAAAATCAAAACCTTAACACTTTAGCATTATCAAAAACAGATAGTCAGATCTATCTTCTCTCTATTCATCTCTTCTCCTTCTTTCTAGAACCGACTCACACCACCGCCACACTTCACCGCCTTATCTCGCCGTCGCTCCACCAACCATCGATCCTCCACGCCATCACCATCATCAAGACAAGGGAGGCAAGGGGTGAGTTTGTTTGCTTCGGTTGTTTGGTTCGAGATAACCACCACCATCACAATCGAGCCACCATCACCCTCATCTCACCTATCCTAATCTCATCATAGGTATGCACAAACACATATTTAATTTATATATTTTTAAATGTATAATCGAATATAAAATGATTTATATTGATTTTTGTTGATTAAAACTAGCCTAAAACATGTTTTTGATTATAAATTCATGTGGTGGTAATCGTTTATGTTGTTTGATTTAATTATTTTGCAAATGGGTCGGGTCAAGAAACCCGTATGGGTTTGGGTCGAGCCCGTTTGGTCCCTGGTTTTGGATTGGATTTGCTTATTGTCTATGCATATGGCTCATTTGGTTCTTAATAAGCTGAGCTTATTTGAGTCTGATTTTGGGATTGTGTTTGGTTTCGGTTTACAAGAGAAGCCGAGAGAGTGTTTGTTGTTGTTTTTTATTGTTTTTTTTTTGGTTCACGGTATAAACAACAAAGAGAGTTCACACAACTTTAGCTGCTGGCCTCAAACACCGTTGGTCTTGTATTATCTTAGACAGGCCAGATAAATTAAATTAGGTGAAGGTCGATTGAATCACATAGGTAGAGTGAGTCAAATGGGTGAAAATTTCCTGAAGTCTATTTGATGCTTACAATCCTGTTATCGTACTTTTAAAAAATTTAGGCTGTTGTTGCAATTTTGTACTTTTCTAAGCATATTATATTGAGAATGTATATTCAGAACTGATTGGTACATTTTTGTCAATACATTATGAGTTACTTATTTCCGATGATATAATGCTTAAGTAATCTGATGACTTCGATGATTGTGTATAACTCAGATTATGATCAACATCAGCGACTTGGGCCAAAAATTTATGATATATCCAGTAGGGTGAGTGATGCGGTCAATGCAAAGCATGTGACCATGTTTATGATTATAATTGCAGAATTCATAATCATTCACTGTAAACGAACTAAAGACGAATGTCCATTAGTTTGCTGACACATCAAAGTCTTTTAAAGCCATTATGAATATCAGATTTAAATTATCAAGCTTAATTTCATATGGATCAAACCAACTGAACTGGTTTTATATCCATCTATCAACCTTAATAGTCATTTTGAAACATGGCATCTGGATCACCATAGTTGAATGAAACATATTAAATGAAGTTTTAATGTTAAACACTTATCATGGTATTGTTCAGTTTATTACAAAAAGAAAACTCTTACTAATATTGTGTTATTTTTTTGTGCAGGTTTGATGGAGATGGGTACATGTTATTTGTTCCTTCATCTATATTTATACAATCCTTGTGTATGATATGCACCACTCCATGTCTGTATAGTAGCTAACGGAAGCCTGTGAAGGATTGGGTTGATCATTCGGATGCTTCTAATAAAGATTATATGGTGAAACAAAACTATTGTCTGAACTACTTTATTTTGCAGTATGATCCATAGCTTGCGCATCAAAGATGGTAAAGCAACTTATCTCTTGTTAGTGATTTTGAGTCACTAATGTTATTTAAGTGTAATGGATTGACTTAGATGACCAATGTTAATCATAGTAAATGTTCAACAAGTCGGGGTTGTGTGGAGTACACACTTGTTTGACGTTATTATGGTTATGGATGAAGGAACTGCTGGCTATGAATGAAGGTACTGTTAATATACTGAGGTACTGTCAGTATATTAAAGTACTGCTAAGGTTCGGCCAAGGTACTGCTGGTACATTCAAGGTACTGCTGGTTACATAGCTGTTTATATAATGCTATAGCAGCTATGGAGCAGTTATGGATATTCATCAATTACCATTGATAACTGTTAAATGGTTAATATTGCAGTTATGGAGCAGTTATGGCTGTACATCAATTATCATTGATAACTGCTAAACGGTTATGATTGGTCATATGTATTTATGTTACAACATTCATGTTGTGAGGGACATAGAAAGATATACATAAATACACACAAGGTTTTGGTTCAGGCATAACAAATATAACACATTCAAGTTTCTAACTCTGAGTTTTATCCGATTTAAGATTTCGATAGAACCATCGAAATACTTCAATCTGAAAGTGTTTACACGACTCTCAGATTACTATTGTTGTGATCATATACCCGAATCCCCAACAAAGATTGAAGTATTTCGTGATCATGACAACCAGTCAATCCGTGAAAGACATGACGAGCAAGTTTGATAAGTTGGACAAGTTTGAAGGGCAAGACTTTCGTCGATGGCAAAAGAAGATGCACTTTCTTCTTACCACTCTGAAAGTTGTGTATGTTCTGAGTACACCCAGTCCTGTGTGGTCCGAGGATGAAACTTTGGAGACAACTAGGAAAAGGATGAAGTGGGAAAACGATGACTACATATGCCGTGGTCATATTCTAAATGGTATGTCTGATTCCCTATTTGATATTTATCAAAACTCTGAATCTGCAAAGGCTCTGTGGGAGTCTCTAGAATCCAAATACATGGCTGAAGATGCTTCTTCTAAGAAGTTTCTTGTTAGTAATTTTATGAATTACAAGATGGTTGATACCAGGCTAGTTATGGAACAATTCCATGAGATGTTAAGGATTCTGGGACAGTATGTCCAACACAATTTGATGATGGATGAAGCCATCTCGGTTGCAGTTATTATTGATAAACTGCCCCCTTCCTGGAAAGAGTTCAAACATAGTTTGAAACATAAAAAGGAAGAGTTAAATTTGGTTCAACTCGGAAGTCATATCCGAATTGAGGAAGGATTAAGAAATCAGGAACTTGATAATAATCCTAAAGGAAAGAACCAAATTGGGTCATCTTCTGTCAACATGGTTGAAAGAGATGGAGCCAAGAATTTCAACAACAATAAGAACAAAAGGAAATTCACCAGTGGTGATGATAAGTATGCCAACAAGAAGGCTACTTTGACTTGTTGGAAATGCAACAAGCCTGGTCATATGAAGAAGGATTGTCGCTCTAATAAGGGCAAGAATGGCGCTGGTTCAAATGGGTCTAAGGATCCTGGAAAGCAACAAGGTTTTAATTCTGGTCTTATGCAGAATTTGTATAATGTTTTACATTATGTTTCTGTTATTTCTGATGCATTTTATGTACAGGATGATGAAGTTGCTTGGTGGGTTGATTCGGGTGCAACCATTCATGTTTGCAAGGATCTTCGTTGGTTTCAAGAATGTAAATCAATTGAAGATGGATCATTTGTAAAGATGGGAAACGTTGCAACTGAACCAATCAAAGGAATAGGGCGTGTTTTATTGACATTCACTTCTGGAAAAACTTTATGTTTAGATAATGTTTTATATGTACCTGGGATTCGAAAGAATCTTGTTTCTGAAATTGTGTTGAATAAGTGTGGCTACAAACAAGTGTTGGAAAGTGACAAGTATATCTTGTCAAGACATGGGTCGTTTGTTGGATTTGGTTATGTTTGTAATAGCATGATTAGATTGAATTTGGATTATCCTTTGTTTAATGCTTCTGCTTGTATGATGTCTTCTAGTAATAGCAATTATTTAAACAAATTTGAATTGTGGCATGCTAGACTAGGTCATGTTCATTACAAGAGAATGAAAGATATGTCTAAAATGAGTTTAATACCTGCTTTTGACATGACTCATGAAAGTTGTAAAACTTGTATGTTAACCAAGATAACTAGACAACCATTTAAAGGTGTTAATCGGGAAAGTAAAGTGTTGGATCTCATTCATAGTGATTTGTGTGATTTTCATGCTAATCCATCACTTGGACATAATAAGTATGTAATCACTTTTATTGATGATGCCTCAAGATACTGTTATGTATATCTATTGCATGCTAAAAATGAAGCTCTTGATAAGTTTAAAATTTATAAACAAGAAGTAGAACTTCATAGACAAGGTTTAATAAAAGTGTTGCGTACTGACAGAGGTGGTGAGTATTATGATCCAGTTTATTTCCAATCAACTGGTATAGTACATCAAACCACAGCCCCTTATACACCACAACAGAATGGTGTGGCTGAAAGGAAGAATAGGACTTTAAAGGAAATGGTGAACTCCTTGTTATCCTATTCTGGACTCAGTGAAGGGTTTTGGGGTGAGGCTATGTTAACAGCCTGCTACATCCTGAATAGAACTCCAAACAAAAACAACAAACAAACTCCTTATGAAATTTGGACCAAGAAGGTGCCAAATTTGACTTACATGAGGGTTTGGGGATGTAGAGCAGTTGTGAGACTAACTGAACCCAAAAGGAAAAATCTGGGTGAAAAAGGTCTTGATTGTATCTTCATTGGGTATGCAGAGCATTCCAAGTGTTATAGGTTTTATGTTATAGAACCTAATAAATATGTGTCTGTAAACTCTATCATAGAGTCAAGAGATGCTATATTTGATGAAGAACGATTTACATCTATACCTAGGCCACGAGGTATGATTCAATCATCATCTAGTAAGATGGTTGAAGAAGATGTTGAAAGTACTGCTGAAATACCTGAAGGTACTGCTGATGTACCTGAAGGTACTGCTGATGCAATTGAAGGTACTGTTGATGTACCTGGTGCACTTGTTCCTAGGAAAAGCACTAGGACAAGAAAGGCAAAGTCCTTTGGTGGTGACTTTCAACTTTATCTAGTTGAAGGAACAAGAATAAGACTTTATCTCAACATGAATATTGTTTCATTATTGAGGAGGATCCAATGTCTTTGAGTGAAGCAATGGCTTCAAGAGATGTTTCCTTTTGGAAAGAAGCTGTTCAAAGTGAGATTGATTCCATCATGCATAATGATACTTGGGAATTAACTGATTTACCTCCTGGATGCAAAGCATTAGGATGTAAATGGATCCTTAAAAGGAAAATGAAAGTGGATGGTAGCATAGATAAGTATAAAGCCAGATTGGTTATCCAAGGTTTTAGACAAAAGGAGGGTATTGACTTCTTTGACACTTATGCTCCTGTTGCAAGGATTTCCACTATTAGATTATTAATAGCTCTTGCAGCTATACATGATCTGGTTATTCACCAAATGGATGTGAAAACTGCATTCTTAAATGGTGAGTTGGATGAGGAAATTTACATGAAACAACCTGAAGGGTTTGTGATGCCTGGACATGAAGGCAAAGTGTGTAAATTGAAGAAATCATTGTATGGTCTGAAACAAGCACCAAAACAATGGCATCAAAAGTTTGATGATGTTGTCTTGTCTAATGGGTTTTCTTTAAACCAAGCTGACAAATGTGTATATAGTAAATTCAATGCCTCTGGTAAAGGAGTAATAATTTGCTTATATGTGGATGACATGTTGATCTTTGGTACTGACCAAGATCAAGTTGATAAGACAAAGGAATTCTTGTCATCTAACTTTGATATGAAAGATCTGGGGGAGGCTGAGGTGATTCTTGGTATTAGAATCAAAAGAGGAAACAATGGAATCTCTATTTCTCAATCTCACTATATTGAGAAGATACTGGCAAAGTTTAACTTTGCTAATTGTACTCCTGTTCGAACCCCAGTGGATCCTACTGTGAAGTTTCGAAATAATAAAGGAACTCCAGTGTCTCAACTAGAATACTCCAGTGCTATTGGATGCCTTATGTATGCCATGATTAGCACTAGACCAGACATAGCTTTTGCTGTGGGAAAGCTTAGTAGGTATACTAGCAATCCTAGTACTCTACATTGGCAAGCTTTGGGTAGAGTATTTCAGTATCTGAAAGGAACCATGGATTATGGTTTGACTTATGGTGGTTATCCTTCTGTGTTAGAAGGTTATTCAGATGCCAGTTGGATTAACAACATGGAAGATCACTCATCTACTAGTGGGTGGGTATTCCTCCTTGGAGGAGGTGCTATTTCTTGGGCTTCAAAGAAACAGACTTGTATTACAAGCTCAACAATGGAGTCTGAATTTGTTGCATTGGCTGCAGCTGGTAATGAAGCTGAATGGCTAAGGAATTTGGTTTATGAAATTCCTTTGTGGCCTAAACCGATATCTACCATTTCTATCAGATGTGATAGTGCTGCTACTTTGGCTAAGGCTTATAGTCAAGTGTACAATGGAAAGTCTAGACACCTAGGTGTTAGACATAGCATGATTCGTGAGCTTATCATGAATGGTGTGATATCTGTGGAGTTTGTAAGAACTCAGTTGAACTTAGCCGATCATTTAACCAAAGGGTTAGCAAGAGATCTCGTGTGTAAGGCGGCTAAGGGGATGGGTCTAAAGTCCATTTAATTAAATCCATGTATCAAGATACCCAATTCCCATTTAACGCAATGTTAAATGCTGAATTCAATGTGGAAAGCTTGTTATGATTGGATTGGAACACATAATTACTTCATCCCATGGTATGTGTTCGGAACTGCAAGATAAAGGAGGTTGAAATTATATTTCTTAATGGTTTTTTGAAAAATTACATGTGCAGGTGCAAGAGTAAAAAACCACCTATATAAGCATGAAGTTTAGCTGCTTCAAGAAGCTTGGGACTTGGTTTTGATATGCTTATTGAAGGATAGGACACAAGCTAGTAAAATATGTGTCAGGAAGAACAAGTGAATGTGTAAACTGGTGTGTATATTATCTTCATGTATTCACTATGAATAGAAAGAGTTCAATCCTTAGTGACACTCTGATATTCGAATATTTGGAATGCTAATGTACTAATGTGAAATTCAATCGTCTCGATATTTCATTTATGCATCAGTTTGGTGTTTGTTATGTGTTTGCTTTAAGTTAATAAGATTACACTTAAATGGGGGAGGATTGTTAGTGATTTTGAGTCACTAATGTTATTTAAGTGTAATGGATTGACTTAGATGACCAATGTTAATCATAGTAAATGTTCAACAAGTCGGGGTTGTGTGGAGTACACACTTGTTTGACGTTATTATGGTTATGGATGAAGGAACTGCTGGCTATGAATGAAGGTACTGTTAATATACTGAGGTACTGTCAGTATATTAAAGTACTGCTAAGGTTCGGCCAAGGTACTGCTGGTACATTCAAGGTACTGCTGGTTACATAGCTGTTTATATAACTGCTATAGCAGCTAGGGAGCAGTTATGGATATTCATCAATTACCATTGATAACTGTTAAATGGTTAATATTGCAGTTATGGAGCAGTTATGGCTGTACATCAATTATCATTGATAACTGCTAAACGGTTATGATTGGTCATATGTATTTATGTTACAACAGTCATGTTGTGAGGTATATAGAAAGATATACAGAAATACACACAAGGTTTTGGTTCAGGCATAACAAATATAACACATTCAAGTTTATAACTCTGAGTTTTATCCGATTTAAGATTTCGATAGAACCATCGAAATACTTCAATCTGAAAGTGTTTACACGACTCTCAGATTACTATTGTTGTGATCATATACCCGAATCCCCAACATCTCTCGCGTTATGTGAAGACATCCCGCTTGGAACAGGAAGAATATTTTGGAGGAGCAAAGTTTATGAAGGTATTCCTCTAAAACTATTACCAAACATTTTTATCTTTTTTTTTTCTCGGGTAACCATGGTTTCCGACCTTTTGGCCGACTAATCCATAGGATTTGAGCCCACCACCACACAGACTCAAATCCGGTAAAGCCTTCCCCTTTTCAGGAAGGTTGGCGTTGAACATGTTTATCTTTTCTGTTGTCTGCTATAGTTTTTGTCGGGCAATTAACACTTCCAGTATATATAACAACCCATTTTTCATATTATTTGTCTAAACATATTGTTGAGGTTATATCATCAGCATGAATGTTCTTGCATAGTTTGTGGAACTGTAAGGTAACAAGTTCTCCTGTTTCTTTTTTATTTTGACATAAGGAAACAACGATTTGTGTATGCAACTAGGCTTGACAGCATTGCAAAGGTTACTGGGATTGTAAAGTTCGATTTACATGCAGAACCCGAGCCTGGAAAAGAAAAAATCAAAATTGGACGAAATGTTCAAGGCATATATGATCTGGGCCCCGGTAGATATGGTTCAGAGGCAATATTTGTTCCTAAGCAACCAGGAGTTGACGCAGAAGAAGACGATGGCAACTTGATCTTCTTTACACATGATGAGAACACATGGTATACATTTAAAATTTAAATATCATGCATTTCTTTATATCATGTCAGAGAGCATTGAAATATATGATTATGATAATTGTTTGTGTTTACAGGAAATCATCAGTAACATTTATAGATGCGAAAACAATGTCTCCAGATCCTGTTACACGTATGGCAACGTAAGTTTCTTTAGACCTATAATTTTTATAGGATTATACACATGAGGTTTGTTTTTGTAGGGCCGTTTCTTTTATTCATTTAAGCTCTCATGATTACTACTTATAGTACTGATGATTATGGATCTTTGTTGCAGTAAATTCTGGATAGGGTGGTATCAGTGGAGTATGCTTTAAGGGACGACGGTGAGAGTGGATCCCGATCAATCAGCCCTAGAAGAGAAAATGTGCCAAGTATTTATGATGAGGCGAAAAGTGTACCGCTTTTAAGGGGTCATTTAAGCCCGAAATCGTATTTATTTGATCAAATATTGCCCTAAATCGTTCCTTTTGTCATTTTAGGTACTTTTGAGGAGAAATCTGGAAAAGGAGGCATTTTGGACGTTTTTGGAGCATAAAAGTGAAGAAAACGGCAAAGTCTCAAGAATCGGCTAAAAGTTACTCTTGACGGCGTCACAATTAACATGGGACGGCGTCATGCCTTGGCAAGAAAAGTTGGATGTGAAATTTACTCATGACGGGCCAGTGAGTTTGCATGAGAATTCTGACGGCGTCACGCTTTAACTAAATCAAGGGCGTCACGGCTTAAATCATAAGGGGACGGCGTCACGTTCAGGATCCGACGGCGTCAAGCCTTGATAAGCCAGAATGGATTTTGGTAGAGCTAAAGAGGACGGCGTCAAGATGGTCATCCGGGAACCCTAAAAGCGGCGAGGTGACGGCGTCACAATGCATAAGGTGACGCCGTCAGATGTCAAAGTCTATATATAGTTTTCTAATTTTTTGTCATTAGAGGAGAGCTTAGTGTGTGGAATTTTGGGATAAAACCCTAAGACGATTTTAGCTACTTTTTCAGGGCTTTTTGCCCTGAGATCTTCCATGTTTCATTGAAAGATAAGTTATCAATTAATCATTCAATATGTCTATGTGTTGTTTGATTCTATCTTATGCTTGTCTTTTGTTTAACATGTTAGGCTAATTTTATCTTGTGTTTGCTTAGATCTAATGAAACCTAGCTATTGATTATTGGTTGTTAGTGTGTTGTTAGTTGTATTGGATGATTGTTTATCTATGTTAGGCTTAAGAAAACTGGCTAACTTCCTATTCGGTAACTTGCTTGAACGTCTTAAGAAACATGAACCAAACGCGTACTAAAGGTTTTTATGGTTGTATTTAATGCACAAGCGAATTCTAGTGATCCCATGTTAGGAGCTTCCTAGCCGGCTCGACATAGGAGTGAAGTAGGAGCTTGTAGAGTTTGGGGAAGTAAGTACGCCACCCCACGAATGGTATTAAGGAATACACCCGTCATCCACGCGACTAATACACACTAATTAACCGGTAAAAGATAGTTAGGGAGTAAGGAAATCTAAGTAAACACATTTCTCTACACATAAGTTTCTCACCACTTTTCATTTTTGTTATTTTATTTTATTTGCATTTGTAGTAATTTGGGTTAGTTGACTAGCAACTAATTCCGCCCACTCCTTCAAAACCCGAGATTTTACTTGCTTTCATAAAATTATAAAAACATAAAAAGAATCTTCCTCAACCCTTAGACCTAATTAGAGTAGCCTTTCACACCTAACGAACACTATTCCCTGTGGAGAACGATCAATCCCCCGTACTTACCGCTACACTATACTACATCGGTCAGGTACACTGCCTGGTGGGGTTGTAAGCCTCTTGAGATCCCTCGAGAGGTAAAACCTGTTGTAAGGTTGCAAAACCCACGCATCAAGTTTTTGGCGCCGCTGCCGGGGAATAGTTATTGTTTAGGTTGAATTTTTATTTCTATTAGGTCTACTCACTAGATTCCTTTCTAGTGAGATTTTTATTTTATTTTTCTAGGTTTTCTTTAGTCTATCTACTTTCTTTGTGTGTTTGTTCGTAATTGGTTCGTCACTATGGATAGGGAGATTAAGGCATTCAATGAGCTTAATGAGTTAATTGATAGAAAGAAGAGACTCACCCGCCTTAGCACGAGCAGTGAGATTGAGCTTAGAGATGACTTAAGGTTAGTTCACAATTCCTCACCAATTCTAGAAGGATTAAGTCACCATAAGTTTATCTTTAAATGTCCTTGCCCCGCTAAAAATCGTAAGTACCCATGGATTAGAAAGGGGGGTTATTTTAATGTGAAGGTTCCATGCATGATTGGTCACATGTTTAGGGAGCATACCTATATTGATCTCAAGGCACCAATGAATTTCATGTCTAGGCTTTACTATAATTGGATCATGAGCAATGAGCTGAACCCTAGACAAGACCCGTATGACCCCAATCAGATGTGCAATTTTGTAGGTCTAGCAAGTGGTTTACACGTCTTTATCGGAGATTTCGTTTACCAATGTGATTTTGTGATCTTAGAAGATATAAGGGGGATTATAGATCCGTATTTAGGAGAGATAGTTTTAGGAGAACCCTTCATAAGAACGTCCCAAGCAATTTATGATAAGGATGAAGGTAGTGTGACATTCTCCAGCGAAATAGGATGCATCAAGTACCTGATGCCCCATAATGTATCTCGTTTCTCTAAGTTCGAACCAAAATTTAAAGGCATTAAGGGCTTGGATGTCGATAATATCCCAGCACTCGAGGTTGATAACAATAACCAAGGAAGGGCTAGAGTTAAGTATTCGATGTGTTTGGCCTTAGGTCCGGAATACAAGTGGGATGAAAGAGTGATACAAAGCTTTAAGACCATATTTTTTATGCAAAATGGAGTCACGTAATGTACGTGACTTTGAGTCTAGCTACAAGACTCGTTAATAAAGAAAGGCGCTTCTTGGGAGGCAACCCAAGCTTTATTTGTTTTATTTGCTTTGTGTGTTTATTTATTTGTTTGTTTGATTTTATTTGTTTCCGTATGTGTGTTTAATTTTTATTCTTATTGATTCATGTTCAAAACTAATTTGTGAAAATGCTTTATTTTGTTTTTAACTTCGTCTTAACTACATATAAAGGTATTTTGCAAAAGATAAGTGTAAGGGAAATCTAAATCGGTTTATTAGAACACAAATGAACATGAATCGTAATAATAATAAATTAACATACATATCCGTATTTGTTTGAGTCAAATGCTTGTATCGAGTCATAATGATGTTTTGCAGGATTTCCAGGAAGTAAGGTAAAGGTTTTTCCAGAAATTTTCCGGAAACTAAAAACGAAATATTTTGTCAGGTCATTTCTGACGGCGTCAGGGGTTATAACCTGACGGCGTCAGATTTAATTTTCAGAAATTTTTGAAATTTTTGTTTTTAAAAAGTTTTTATTAAAATCTCCAACTTATAATCTCCAGGAATCTGCAAAATTATCATTCCACAAGCATTATATCCTTATACATAGATTTTATCCCGCCGATGTTATGCAGGTTTTCGTGTTTGTTTTCTCAGGTTCAACAGGTTATTTTGGACAAGGAAATGTTTTGAATCAAGCTTATGGCGATGCATTAGTCATGGAGCTTCAACATTCTCTTTGGAGGAAGATTTAACCGTGTAATTTCATTATCCAACAAGCGAATCAGGGGAGTATTTGATTTCATTCTTTTACTTTATGCTTTTACATTTGTTATTTGAACATTGGGACAATGTTCATCTTAAGTGTAAGGGGAGGGTAAAAGTACGATTTTTGAGAATACAATTGTGCTTGATTTTTGTTTGTTTGATGGTAGATGTGTAATAAAACTGAGAGAAATACTTGTTAAGGTAATTTTAGTGCCAAATTTAAAATTTTTTACAACATATAGGAGTGAAACTTTGATCCTAATAAGCGTCTCATGGATAGGAGTTATATGACTAGCACAAAAACCGTACCACTAAAAAATTTTTCCACCCCCAAATATGTGAGGTTCGCCCCTAGAATTGGTAGGAAAAGCATTTATGCTATGATGTGTGTACCGGTAGCACTTAGATTCTAGAACTTGCGTTAGGACCATTCCAAGGCCACAAGTGAGACTACATTCGTGTAGTTAGATTTACTACATGATAAGAGGCATTAGGACTAACCCATTGTTTTACACCTGTGTTTTTGTTATAATTACATTGGCTACATTGGTCAAGTAATTCTCCCACACCCTTTGCGTTGTACTCATTTTTAGTACACGATACCCCTAGTACACCCCTCAGAGCCTATCTTTTCGTTTCGACCTTTAAGCATTTTACTTGAAGGAAGAATTTGTTTACACCCCACTTAAATGTACACCCAAATCGCCTTAGCCTACCTTGTATGCACTCATCTTTAGTGCATTATTGTGACAACATTTGTTTAAACCCAAGTTAATTATCTAGTTGATTACATGGTTGCTAAGTCGAGTCATATCCTTGTACATATTGTTTTGGGACGATTGGGACTCATGGGTAAAGTACTAGTGTAATGGAGTAATGGGGAAGAACATCATTTATTACCCCCATATGTGCTAAATGTTTTAAAAGTACTCCAAGTTTTTCAATTATCTTAATTCGAGTCATTAGATTAGTATTTGTAAAGTTATGTAAAAGTTCAAGTGTAAGGGGATGCAACGCTCCTATGATGTATTATTTTGGATGGTAGGGTAAAAGTGTATGCAAAAAAAAAAAAAAAAAAAAAAAAAAAAAAAAAAAAAAAAAAAAAAAATCGAAAAAAATCAAGAAAAATACAAAAAAATGAGAAAAAGAAAAATAAAAAAACATACGGACTACCATCCCGTTTTATTTTATGTTTATTTTATGTTTATGTTATTTTGTTTCTAGCTTAAGATCGAGTCTAGTCTTGGCTTAGCAACATTGTATAGTACATGTAATTGATCAAGATCTTTAACTCGCCACCAGTAAAATATCCCGTATCCAACAAAACCGTGTTTTCCTTTTCCCTACACCTAACGTTATAACCCATTTAAAAGCCCTCTTTGATAGTTTATCTTAGGTGCTTACGCCTAGTGGAGGAGGTTTTCGATCCTTTCCCAAGCCTATGGTAATCTATTTGCTATGACAGGTAGTGAGAGATATTTTCCGTTTTCATTTATGAGATTTATTTTGATGACACTTGAGAGATGTGAGTATCTAAACACTACTTGTGAGGTGCTAGTATATAATCTCCGTGCTTATTATGATTGAAGTGGAACGATTATTTGTTGTAATTACTTTTATGTTTGCATTAAATGACCCCTAACTTGTATTTTGATTGGAATAAAAGCGCATTTGCTTGAGGACAAGCAAATCTCAAGTGTAAGGGTATTTGATGAGGCGAAAAGTGTACCGCTTTTAAGGGGTCATTTAAGCCCGAAATCGTATTTATTTGATCAAATATTGCCCTAAATCGTTCCTTTTGTCATTTTAGGTACTTTTGAGGAGAAATCTGGAAAAGGAGGCATTTTGGACGTTTTTGGAGCATAAAAGTGAAGAAAACGGCAAAGTCTCAAGAATCGGCTAAAAGTTACTCTTGACGGCGTCACAATTAACATGGGACGGCGTCATGCCTTGGCAAGAAAAGTTGGATGTGAAATTTACTCATGACGGGCCAGTGAGTTTGCATGAGAATTCTGACGGCGTCACGCTTTAACTAAATCAAGGGCGTCACGGCTTAAATCATAAGGGGACGGCGTCACGTTCAGGATCCGACGGCGTCAAGCCTTGATAAGCCAGAATGGATTTTGGTAGAGCTAAAGAGGGACGGCGTCAAGATGGTCATCCGGGAACCCTAAAAGCGGCGAGGTGACGGCGTCACAATGCATAAGGTGACGCCGTCAGATGTCAAAGTCTATATATAGTTTTCTAATTTTTTGTCATTAGAGGAGAGCTTAGTGTGTGGAATTTTGGGATAAAACCCTAAGACGATTTTAGCTACTTTTTCAGGGCTTTTTGCCCTGAGATCTTCCATGTTTCATTGAAAGATAAGTTATCAATTAATCATTCAATATGTCTATGTGTTGTTTGATTCTATCTTATGCTTGTCTTTTGTTTAACATGTTAGGCTAATTTTATCTTGTGTTTGCTTAGATCTAATGAAACCTAGCTATTGATTATTGGTTGTTAGTGTGTTGTTAGTTGTATTGGATGATTGTTTATCTATGTTAGGCTTAAGAAAACTGGCTAACTTCCTATTCGGTAACTTGCTTGAACGTCTTAAGAAACATGAACCAAACGCGTACTAAAGGTTTTTATGGTTGTATTTAATGCACAAGCGAATTCTAGTGATCCCATGTTAGGAGCTTCCTAGCCGGCTCGACATAGGAGTGAAGTAGGAGCTTGTAGAGTTTGGGGAAGTAAGTACGCCACCCCACGAATGGTATTAAGGAATACACCCGTCATCCACGCGACTAATACACACTAATTAACCGGTAAAAGATAGTTAGGGAGTAAGGAAATCTAAGTAAACACATTTCTCTACACATAAGTTTCTCACCACTTTTCATTTTTGTTATTTTATTTTATTTGCATTTGTAGTAATTTGGGTTAGTTGACTAGCAACTAATTCCGCCCACTCCTTCAAAACCCGAGATTTTACTTGCTTTCATAAAATTATAAAAACATAAAAAGAATCTTCCTCAACCCTTAGACCTAATTAGAGTAGCCTTTCACACCTAACGAACACTATTCCCTGTGGAGAACGATCAATCCCCCGTACTTACCGCTACACTATACTACATCGGTCAGGTACACTGCCTGGTGGGGTTGTAAGCCTCTTGAGATCCCTCGAGAGGTAAAAACCTGTTGTAAGGTTGCAAAACCCACGCATCAATTTACTACTGCTAGTTATTACAATTCTAAACAACACAAATATATCCAGATGCTTGCTTCTACAGTTTTCAACTGATAATATAATGCCTCAAATAATGCTGCATTTATGCTAGTTTCACGTTTGCTTAAATCTTGTTTTCTTAAGTATTAAAGAACCCAAAGAAGAGATAACTGACTAAAAATAACTATTACTATGCCGGCAGGTAAAGTGAAGCTTGATGTAAGTAATGATGGAAAGGTTACGATTCAGAGACAAGCCATAAAAAGTGTTTGTGGCCGAAAGAAGACAATACAGTCAGCATGGGAGGTGGGTGTTGGGCTAGTGATGAGGAAAAAATATTATTGGATGAAAGAAGCATTGAATCATCTCAACAAGCTGACTCAACACCTAAACAAAACTCGACTGAGATTAATGAATTGAGAGCAAAGGTTAGTGAACTTGAACCGTATAAACGTAATTATGAGAAATTGGCAAAATTCTTGAGCAAAAAATTTCCAGACTTCGAGAGCACAATAGACTCACCAAATACTACTGAAGGTGATGGTAACGGTGATGGTAACGATGATCCATTCACCGATAGTGATATATAGGACGTTTAAATTTATTTCTATTGAATTTGGTTTTATTTTTAAACATATTGAATTGTAAACTCTTGTTATTTGGATTGGTGATTATTATGCTTTAAAGAAATATTGTTTATGGTTTGGAGTTTTATATACTATTGTAAGGGGTCATGTATGCATTGTGAATGGGGACTGAATTAAATTGTATTTGCCATTAACTTTTAGTTTATAATAGAAATATAATGGAACGGCGCCATCATATTGGAGACTGATTTGAATGTTATTTTGTATCGATTAACATATATTTTGAAACTAATTTTCAGTCACTAGAAAAACAAATTAAGGACTAATTCATCGGTTTTTTGTGACTAACAATCAGTCTTTAAAGCCTTTCATCGGAGACTAATCAGTTTTTAAATCCTATTATTAGAGACTGATTTGGTACAGTAATCTATAAAACAACGAAACGTATTAGGGACTATAAACAATGTTTATGGACTAATTTTCAGTCCCTAAATCCATGTGTTAGTAACTGATCTAACATAGTATTGGCGACTGACTTTTCAGTCGCCGATAATATGCATTGGGGACTGAAATAACATGATACCAACCCATAGAAATAAGGACTGACTTTTTTATTTTGGTGACTGATCTCTGGTCCTCGTTGGTTCGATACAACAAGGACTGAATTTCAGTTGATAACGTCACTTTCCGTAACTAAGCTTCTATCACTGATTAGTGACTAGCAAAATCAGTCCTTGATAGACCATCCGTAACTGATCATGGTGTATCAGAGACTGATTTTTCAGTCTCTGAAAGCCTGTTTTTTTTGTAGTGTCCTTCGAGTTAGAAGGAAACTTTCGAGTTAGGATCCGAGTAACTCAAAAACTTCGAGTTAGAAGTTCAGTCTCCGAGCAAGTTTGTCCTCCGAGTTTGCCTTCGAGTAAGGCTTCGAGTTTGCAACACTTCGAGTAAGGCTTCGAGTTAGCAAACTTCGAGTAAGGCTCCGAGTTAGCCTTCGAGTAAGGCTTCGAGTTTGCAAAACTTCGAGTTAGCAAACTTCGAGTAAGGCTTCGAGTTAGCAAACTTCGAGTAAGGCTTCGAGTTAGCAAACTTCGAGTAAGGCTTCGAGTTAGCAAACTTCGAGTAAGGCTCCGAGTTAGGCAGAAAAAAACCGAGTAAGGAATTTTGCCAAGAAGATTTCCGAGTTAGCAAGTATATTTTCGAGCAAGGAAAACTTCGAGTAAGGAGTTATGTTTCCGAATTTCTAGGGTATTTACCGAGCATCAAGGAGTGAGATTCTTCTGTGTTTCTTAAGGTTTCGCAGAATATCTAACATACAAAACCCTAGTTTTCGAACCCTAGTTCGATCCGCGGAACAGGGGGTATCTAAAGAATTAGGGCATATAACATACTCACCCTTCACACCAAAATCACAAATGATATTATTGGTCTACACCTTCAAAACAAACCACGTATAGCTTAAAAGATCCTGATCAAGAATCACAATCAAATGACAACGGCTAGTATCGGAGTTTTTTGTGACTACGGGGTTTTTGTACGGTATTATTGATTTGATTTTGAAGTGACATTTCACGGGTACTTATTTATCTTTGAGATATGGTGTTACTCTCAAGATAACTTGTCTGGGCAATTTTATTCATCGTGATTAAGAATGGACAATCTAGTTATAACTGATGTAAGGAGTTGTTATCCCTAAATCAATCCTATCATACACACTACTTATCAATAAGAATCAAAGAGAGAAGAGTGGTTTTAGATCTAGTGAGAGAAACTAGAGAGAGAAATATTATAACACACATTAATCTCTAATACAATCCCTAAAACACCAACCTCTACAAGTGAAGGAGGAGGTGTTATTTATACTTTTTCACTAAGGGATGGGCTTGGACTTTCTTTTAACTAAACTTTAACCTATTAGATTACATAAAAACCCAATGACTATTCTAATTAATAAATACACAACGACACATTACAAAAATATAATAACGACAAATGACCATCACTTTTTATAAAAGCTAACAATCTCCCCCTAAGGGATGGCCATTCACATGACGCTCCTAGTGATTGGGTTTTTCGTCTTCATTGTCTCGAGCTTTGTGTCGTTGTAGAATAGTCTTGAATCTTTTGTTCCTTCATGCTTTGTGATCTTCAAAGTAATCGTCTTTCGGTTGTTCTTGCCTTGATCAACATCTTCATGTGTTTACAGCGTCGTATCCTCCAACATACTCATACCTCTTGAGCTTCATACTTATGTCTTCCTCACTTGATACATGAACTTGTTCTTGACATCTTGATTAGCTTTTTGACTTTGTCGTAACACTTTGTCTTTAACTTGATCCTTTTGTCTTGAACTTTTACACTTGAGCTTTGTTGAGGATGATCTTCATAAGTATGAGTATGCGGAGGTGAAGATGTTTGATGTATCAAATGATGATGTACGGTCATTCTCCAGGGGACTTTCTTTAGTAACTGCTGCGTGTTAAATGAACTCACCAATCGATCATGGTGGACTTTTCTTAGAGAATCGACCACTACGATTGTTTTACTGATGAATGTCTTGATTTCATTCACCTTGGTCGGGCAAATCAGCCGTCCTAATCCCGTTAGGGACAATTATCATTACATTGGATAAATCCAAGTAACGACCCACGTCATAAGGACTCAATTCATGAAAGGAATCTCCTTGGCGGGATTTCCAGCACTTACAGGCTCAGACTTTGAGAAAATCAACAGCATAGTGTGAAAACCCTCTCTAATCCTTACAAAGGCTGTTCCTGAATTGGATGCCCTTAAGAAGGCTTACAACAGATATACCGAAGTATACCCATAATCCAGGTGAGCCGCTGAAGTATACCGAAGTATCACTCCATGACTGTAGACCGTTTGAAGCATAGTAACCATCATGATATAAGGCAAGATCTATGGATCTCATTCAGACTCTTGTACACCTTGTGTCCTTTTTGGCGAACACATGTGTATTATAATGGAAGTGTTCCTAAGAGATCTTTTGATGAATCTCATGGCTCTAGACTCGATAATGTGCGTTTTGGTTTTATTAGTCGGAGGCATGGAGCAAAGTGCCACCTTTTCAATATCAACACATCTCGGAATGAGAGGCCGATAGATTATGCAGTATTCTCCGTGAGAAATGAAACAATTATCTTTTAATAGATATCTGAGTGGCTAGGAGGGGTGGTGTAGCGCATCACTGGGTCCATGACGTCTTGTCTTCAATATTAGTATCAACTTTGTGATTACCGATAACAGATGTATTGACCCGGTTTCTGCCCTAAGTTTTCATGGAGGGCTATTTCTTTTCACCCTTTCATAAAATTTTCTTTTTCATTCTTCAACCATTTCTTTCTCCTTTCTCATTTTACTCTTTTTTTTCAATCTTACCTAAGGACTTCTAATTCTAATCTATTGGGATCGTCCTTGGGTAGATCCCTCCGGCTCTGGCGGATCATAGGACATAACCTAACCATAATCACCTTATTAATCCATGATTATCCTAGATTTTGTTGATATAAATAATGCCTAAAAACATTATTAATACTTCTTGATATCTCTATGTTTTGATAATCACAAAATGTAAACTCATTAAACATAAACTTATTAAATAAACAAGTATTTAGTTGTAAATATTCATTTCTACAACTCAATCACTTAAGGTATGAATAAACAAATGCCTAATGCATTATATGATCAAAGGAACATTTTCTTAATCACTTGATTTTTTATAAAATGACACAAACATTTTATATCTTTTAGAAAATCATTTTTGGTATTAAATAAAAATGTTTAATCCATTATAAATTTATGAATTCAAATTTTTAACCAAAAATGGCAAAAATGTTTCAGAAAAACCTTTCCCACAAAAAGACAAATCTGAGCAACGTTCAGATGGGCGGCCCCCTTAATTTTACTAGGCGGTCCCTTTAATTTTAAGGGGGCCGGCCACCTATTTAAGGGGACCGCCCCGCTCCTCTAGCTCCTCAGATTTGCCTATAAATACTGGTTCATCTCTGGACTTTTTCCTCACCTTTTGCACCCCAAACCTTCTGTTCTAAATCTCTTCTTATCCTTCCAAATCCTTTCTAAATCCTTTGATCATATATTCTTAAGCATTGGTTTTCAAGTGATCCAAGCTTCTACCATTCAAGTGCAAAAGAAGAATACTCCTTCAACAACTAGAGAAGAAGTATTGCAACTTAGTATCGTCTTGCTACCTAAGTTGTTTGTATAATCATTCATTCATTTTTGTATAAGTTGTGTATACTTGTTAGATAGGTGTGAGCATAATTGCTTAGGCTAGATTAGTGTGTAAGTAGTGAAGTTGTGAAGAAGTTAAGGTGTGTAAGTAGTGAAGGTGTAAAGAAGTAGAAGAGTACATAAGTAGTGCTAGGTTGTGAAGTAGTTGTGAAGCCGGTGTGAAGAAGTTGTGAAGAAGTCGTGAAGAAGTTGTGAAGAAGTCGTGAAGCCGTTGTGAATAAGTTGTGAAGAAGTTGTGAAGAAGTCGTGAAGAAGTTGTGAAGAAGTCGTGAAGCCGTTGTGAATAAGTTGTGAAGAAGTTGTGTAGAAGTTGTGAGATTGGTTCTAGCTACGATTAGAACCCGACATCTAGCTTTGTGTCGTTAAACCGGTGTAAGCAAAAGTTGTGTAAGGTTTTCTCCGCCATAAGGGAGCTTGTTGACATAGTGAAGAAAACTCTCGAGTTAGGTGCTCGGGGAGTGGAGTAGGGCAAGGAAGGTGTCCTTGTAGCCGAACCACTATAAATCTTTTGTCTCGCGGTTAGATCTTTCCATCTCTATCTTTCATTTCATTTCATTACTTTACTTGCATTGTTTATTTAGATTTACTTATATTTGTTCATATTGTTCAAGAGTTGAGTTCACATAAATTCGAATCTAAGTTTTTAAAAGTAAACAAAGTTTTTATAATAAATCAAAAAGACGTAAAACTATTCAACCCCCCCTTCTAGTTTTCCACAATTGGTATCAAGAGCCACGTCAAACAAGATTTTTAAAATAAATTGTATTTTAAAACTTGAATCGATCTATGGAATCGGAAAAATATTTAGAAGGGCAATTTTTGCAAAGACCACCGCTATTTGAAAGTGATGGTTTTCTTTATTGGAAAAATAGATTCGAAACTTATGTGAAATCAAAAGATCTTGATCTTTGGCATGTTATTACGTATGGTGATTTTCCCCCTATTCAAAATAATTCTTTAACTAAAAGAGATGAAATTGTACCTTTTGAAAAACAAAATGAGGACTTGAAAAAGAAACTAGCTAAAAATAACGAGGCAAAAATGCTTATTTATAATGCGTTACCACGTAAAGAATACGAAAGGATCTTTATGTGTGAAACCGCAAAAGAAATTTGAAACTCCTTAATAATAACTCACCAAGGTAATAGTCAAGTCAAAGATAATAAAATAGATCTTCTTGTTCAACAATATGAACAATTTACGATTCCGGAAGAGGAATCAATAGATAATGCTTTTGCTAAATTTAACACTATTATCACAAGTTTAAAAGTACTTGATGAGACTTTTTCTAGCAAAAATTGTGTAAGGAAATTTCTTAGGGCATTACATCCAAAATGGCGCGCGAAGGTCACGGCTATTGAAGAATCGAAGAACTTGATGACGCTATCGCTTGATGAACTTATCGGCAACTTAAAGGTCCACGAAGAAATTATAAAGAGAGACTCAGAAACGGTCAAGAGCAAGAAAGATCAAATCAAATCTTTTGCGCTAAAAGCCAAAAAGGAACTTAGTGATGATGACGATTCGAGTGACGATAGTGAAGATGAAGAATATGCAATGGCCGTAAGAGAGTTCAAGAAATTTTTCAAGAGACGAGGAAGATTCACAAGACAACCACGAGATGAAAGAAGATCGCTTCATAGAAATAGGAATGATAACTACGGGAAAAGAAAGAGTTTTAGATGTGGAAGCCAAAACCATCTCATTGGCGAATGTCCAAAGCCACCGGGTTATAATTACCAAAGCGCCTTTGTTAGCGGAGCATGGAGTGATAGCGACAAAGACGAAGCGGACAAAGCAAACGACGAAAAATGTCTTATGGCAAAGACATCAAATGAGGTACTTTCCAAAATCGAATACTTTAGTGACAAAAATCAATCATTAGACGAAAAAGACCTAGATAATGAATATAATAGGTTATGCAAATTAGGTCAAAAAGTCATAGATAAAAATAAATCACTAAAACATATTAATAATCGATTAGAAAATGAAGTACTTGAATTAAAAATTAAACTACAACATTTAGAAAAAGGAAAAAAAGTTTTTATAGAATGTAAAACATGTCTAGAGGTCAAAAATGAAAACGAAAAACTTAAAGATGAAATTTCCAAACTTGACAAGTTTAAAAATAGTAGTAACTCACTTAAGAAAATAATAAGTGTTCAAGGAACTTCAGGAGATAAAACCGGTCTAGGATTCAACTCAAATAATGTTTCAACTAGTGAAAATAAAAATGTAAAGTTTGAATGTCAATCTAGTAAACAAAAACCATTAGAGTCGAAACCTAAGTATATACTTATAAAAGATAGAAAAATACCTATTGCGAGTGATGAGGAAGTAAAAAGTTTTTATAAACCATCATTGAAAGCCAAAACCGGATTTTCTAAACCGAAATTAAGATCTAAAACTCCACCTCCAATTAGACCAAATAATCCTCATCCTCGGTCTAAAACCCCTCAACCTAGAAGAAATCAAAGTAGACAAAACTTTCCTAATAATAATAATCACCCAATGTGGAATTATTCACTTCAACCAAGTTTCAACCCTTGGGGAATACTTTCACCATACATGCAAATGCAAACCATGTTTGGTTCAAATAATTTTGGACAAATGGGACAATGGGGACCAAGTGGCTAAATCGTCACTCATTGAATAATTCGGAAACTCATCTATGGTTGGCTTCCATAAGTCAATATGACACCTTGAAGCGTTTGAAGAAAAATCTACTGAAGACTAAAAGGTACGCTTTCCTTTTAAGTTTATTGCTATAATATATGCTTAGATTAATGACTAGTTATTTCATGCCTATTTAGCTCATAATGCCTAGTTATATATATATATACACATAATAGCTTATATGAATCTACTTAGAACCTAGAATTACTTGTTCTTTTCCCTTTGGCCCTCTTAAGCTATAACGTTTAAAATGGAAATCTTCTATGTCCACTATTAGAAAACTCATGGTGATGAAGTGAAATGAGTTAAGTGGATTAATCATTAACATAGAAGTAAGATTAGATTTCTCGTGTTAGAAAACTATGGATGAAACAAGCTCTCGTAGACTATGGCATCAAGTTAGATAAGTGTGCGACAACAAAGGAGCTATAGAAGTTAGGTTATACCCCATTCAACACTC
Organism: Artemisia tridentata subsp. tridentata; assembly: GCA_021014915.2. Classification (NCBI taxonomy): domain Eukaryota; kingdom Viridiplantae; phylum Streptophyta; class Magnoliopsida; order Asterales; family Asteraceae; genus Artemisia; species Artemisia tridentata. The sequence continues at coordinate 490,522,264 of CP139508.1, read as the reverse complement.
TCGCATCAAACATATAGAAGTTCGTCATCACTTCCTTATGACCATAGGATTTGTAGAAAAGGGTAGCATGTGACAATAGCCTTAACCAATTCCCTTGAGCATGAAATTTTTTTTTAAACAACCATTTTTTTTAATCTAGGATTAATGGTATTTGTTGTCAAAAATCGAGTATCTTTAAAAATATACAGAAACTTCACATTTTGGAAAAATGATTTTTTTAAGGACTATTTCACTTTTCTATTAACATGTTTTACTATCTCACCTTTCTTCCTAATCTATGTCCATAATTCTGTTTCGATCAAAGTCAAAGATTGGGATTTTTTTTTCTTACCCATTCTTCATAAACACATTTTTTGAAATAAACTCAATCTATTTTATTCAAATAACTTTCACATCTACATAAAAACCCACTTTTAAACATTGTTGAATAATGCTAAAGACATTTCCTTAAATCATGCATGGTGATCTCATATTTGTCATCTATACTTATGTACATGACATTTATAAGTGAACTAAGTCAAATCAAGCGGACCATGGTTTGTCTATTAAGATTTTGTTTGTAACAAGTCTAGAAGTCCATGCTATCTTAAGTTCCCATTTATTGCACATAGGCACACATTAGGATCCCTCAAATAGTTCATTAATCTTCCCACTTACATATAATTTAGAAAATACTTGGTGTAGTTTATTGTTTCCTAGTCCATATAAATTACTTGCTTGATGAGTATGTTTACATGCTAGATGAAATTACTTGTTTGCTTAATCTCTTTAATTAACATGTTTTGCATAGATATCTATTACATGCTTAATTGCCTCAAAGAGTTGGACTTGCTTGAAACTAAACCCAAAAACACAACCCTTTCTACAATTTTTTGCCAAAAACTCATTTCCAGTAATCTGGGAACCTACAGATGGGCGGCCCCCTTAAATCATAAGGCGGCCCCCTTAATGTTTAAGGGGACCGGCCATCTGATGGTCGAAAGTGCTGTCTCCTTTTCTAATTTTTAGCCCATTTCATCCTACACTTCCCAAAATTCACTTCCAATCCATCCAACAAATTTTATCCATTCCTTAATCCCATCAATCCTACACTATAATCACTCCCATTCCTCCTAATCTTCCATCATCTCATCATGCCATCTCCCATCAAACCAAAGCCAAAATCCTCAAGGTTAGCAAGGATAACCGAAAAACCCGTTTGGAGAAGAAAACCAAACCCCCGACACAAGTCCATCACAACAAATGATGTGGCTAAACAACCAACACCTCCACCCACATTTGTTCTCAATTATACTCCCAATCCTCAAGCTCATTCCAATGAACCCTTTCACAAACCTCATCATAATAACCAACCATCCATCTTTACTCCTGAAAATACACCTTCATCTCACTCATATGATTCATATGAAGAGCATGATCAACCCCAAAACAACAATCCCAATCTCATTCACAACACCTCTCATCTTATTCAACATACCAATGAACCATCCAAAACACTCACCACTCTTGGAATATCCTCTTCTTCCATATCTCCATCCTCATCCACTCATGATTACCCAAGCTCACAAATGTCTCCACCACCAAGAGTATCACCACCATCTCCCACCAACTCACATGCTTCTTCTATGTTGCATATCCAAACATCCATCCCAAATAACAACCACACTCCACCATCATAACCTTCTTCCAAACACTTGAAGTTCATTGAAGAACTTAAAGAAGCCCATGAGCTTTGTGCTCTTCTTGCCTTACACCTTGCTCAACGCAAGATTGGATCAACTCCCTTCTAGCCTGTGAGGATCTTGTGTATACACGGTTAAGGTGGTTAAACCTTGTGTCTTTGTGTATGAGATATATTGACTTAATATGATTAAGCACGCGGAATTTACTTAACCACACTTAGAAGGTTATGTATGTTATGGAAATGGAAGAATTATGTTTGTTATTTAACAATGAACAAAGAAAGTATTTCACTAAACGATTCAATATTATTCAAAATAATACGAGTGATCTTGAGTTTTTCACTAGGGTTACAAAACCTTGAATCTTATGTTACAACTTGTGATTTTTGTTTGTTCTATGTCTTAACAGTTATGAGTCTCTGTTATGCATGTGTGTTCTATATTGTGTATCCAAAAACTAAGTCTAAGATCTCTTTTATAGTTGCAAGAGATCTTTACAAATTTGCTAAAAGTCTTGACCGACTTACTTGGTTAACTTATTCATATTGGTGTCAGTACATAAGATACAACATGTATCTATGTATACAACTTGTTAACTAAGCACATGGAGTAAGATATTATCTACCGTATATGTTTGACCAAAATACAATAAATATCTTTTCGATCTTATCCTATGAGTCACTGATCAGCAGTACTTTGATGAAGCAGCAGTACTTTGATCATGAACTAGCAGTACCTTGATGTACTAGCAGTACTTTGATGTACGAGCAGTACCTTGACTTAGAGTAATTTCTAATACTCTAATCTTCAGAATATTTAATTCCCAACAATCCTCCCCTAAACATGTGAATCAATTCAAACATGTTTTCTGAATTAAATGAGGACTTGTGAAGATCTTTCAAACACTTCATGAATCTGAACTATTCTTCTATTCTGAACTCATCTGCTTTGTTCTTCTTTGACTTCAGCAATTCAAAACATTGTACCAAAAGATGGTGCAATTTCCTTGGATGGAGGAATTGTAAGAGGCAATGATGCTGTGTATCTTGGATGCTTGTTTCAACAAGTGAAATCATCTAACCAGCATGTCTTTGAAGTGAAATTGAAACTTTTCTTCGTTTGATCTAGATAGAACTTTCTCCTTTAGGAATGCTTCATCCCTTCTAGATATTTGATCTGTTCTAATCATTTTCAACCTCTACATCATCTTGTATGCTCTTGTCTTCTCCTTCCATATATTGGTTTACTCTTCCTTTTCTGGGCAATTATTTCCTTCTCTGAGATTATAACCTCCCCTGAAGCAAATAACTTTTGTTTCCTCCCCTTGTTTGGAAGATCTCACTATGTACTAAAGAACTTCTCTTCATATCACCTGATCTATCAGTTTGAACTTATTTTCAGACAATATTGTACATGAAGCCATCAATTCCTTAAGAGTTTAAGTTGCTGTCCTCATCACTTCTAGGTGTGTTAACTCCTATGAGAGGTGAATCAGTGGACATTTTGATTCATAATCCATAAATGAATGGTTTTTCTGAATCCTTGAAAATCCTTTTAAGAAATCATTTAACTTAGTAGTATGTTCATGATTTTAGAATTGAAAAATCATACTACATTCAACCATTTTGAAAGAATCAAGTGTGTAACAGACACCTAATCAAAATTTCGGTTTAAAAATAACCTCTGGTCGTGTGAGAACCAATGTATTTCAGTTATCACTAACTGCCTGTGAAAAGATAAATCTATTCAAAAGATTTTCTTGACAGGGTTTCCAGCTCATAGCAATTGTTACCTCCAACACAAGTGTTAGATTCACTTTCACTAGCTGTTATTTCTATCAGATGTCCTTAGACTAACTCATTATACTTGAAAGTATAAAATGATAGAAAGTGAGTTGTATCAGTTACTATCTGACAACGCTCCTTTTTAGGGGTCGATACGTCAAATATAGTATAGAGAGTTTTCCAAGTATTGCAAAAGAGATTGCAAACCCGGGTCGTTTTTCCAACGAGGTGTGACGTTCTGAAATAGATCGAATTCGTGATCGGGTGAATATTGAATGGAGAAGGGATTTTGATTTTTGAATTCTAAACTACGATTGATGAACGTAAAATAAAAATGAATTAAAAAGGAATAAAAACGATTATCTAAAAGATACGGAATTAAAAACGTGAAAGAAAAATTAAAAAGATAAAATCTATTAAATAGAAGCTATCACTATTTTTATGTTTTCGTTTTTCTTTAAATCTAAAAATGGGTACAAATACAATAAAAACTAATTTTATAAAAGAAAAATAAAAATCTGCAAAAGTTATGGGCCAAAAATGTAAAAATTAAAACTTTAAAATTACTAAAAACAAAGAGAGGGACTGATCTTAACTTTTTTGAAACTTATTTATAACTAAAAACGGATTTAGAATAAAGACAGGGACTGAATGAAACTAAAATGAAACTACTGGACTAATTTGTAAAAAGGAAAAACTTAAAAACGTTTTTTAACTAGAAAAAGCCCATGTTCGAACCTAGCTTACTACACTTTTTTTAAAACTATTTTTTTTTATTTTCTTTGAACAAACTAATTAACAACCGACTAAACAAGCTTATACAATTAATATAAGCTTTTCCTAATTCGAAATAAGCTCAAAATTAAGCTCAAAGTGAGCTCAAAAACACAGCATGTCTGCTGTTCTATTCGAAGCACAGGGCAAAAAAAAGGGGCAACTTCAAGGCCTGAAAAAGCTTGGATAAGCTACTCTAAAAAATCTACAAAAAATACCTAAGATGCATGAGCTGGGGGACTACAATAATCCAAAGTTACAGCTAATAAGAGCTTAAATTGAGACCACTAGAAAATGCTAAAAATCTGCAAAAGTCTGAAAATACAAAATATAATTTGACTTTTTACTACTCTTGATTATGTTGACTTATTCGAACTTTGATCCTTCCTAATTGATTGAAATGGATGTAATAAGCTACTAAATGATTAAAACAATCAATCTTAACAACTTTGCAACTGATTTGGATGATTTTGAAACCTCCAATCCCAACAGTGCAGCTGAGATGAGGGATACACTTGATTTTGACTTTTTATCTAATGACACTGAGTTTTTATGTTTGACCTGACCTAAATAGACCTAATGAGATATGCTTTGACTAAATTTAACAACCAACAACAACAAAAACACAACAAACAGCACTGATCCAAACACCCCTTAAATGTTGTCTGATTTTTGATTTCCAAGGCAACTTGATGATTTAGACTACAATACTGATTTTAAAGCTTATATTATCATTAAAACACACCAATTACACATAACAATCCTATGATAGCAGCCTGAAACACAAAGATCAACCATATGCTAGTGTAACTGTGAAAATGGAATACTAAGCAACCATGAAATTCAAAACACAAACACCTAAGATTAAGCTACAAAATAACTCAAATATACTAACTAATCATGCAAACACAAAGACTTAAGCAAATTAATGACTGAAGTAGTGAAATGCCAAAAATTGATAAAAAAGCTTACAAAATGGAAATAGGACTGAGACTATGAACCAATGGACAAGGTTACACCTATTAGCTTCCCAACAAGCTCCTAATACCCAATCAATCCACAATCAATCCTGCTCCAAGCTTCTTCTTCTTTCTTTCTTGATTTTTGATGTTCAAGCTATTTTTGTGATTTTTTTTTTTTTGTTTTTGATTTTCTGATTAAGAACTGAACAAAAGGACTTAGGAAGCTTTTTAAAAGCTTCAAATTAACTTATATGAGCTTAAATGAACACTGGAATAACTTTTAACAAAGATTAAGTAAAATTGTCAAGTTTACTTAAAATGCTAAATTCGAATTCAAACTTAGAAACTGAAACTAAAAGACTTTGAAATTGACTTTCATTAACATAAAACCATGATACAACTTGAAATTTAAACTGAATTTAAAAATACAATGGAAATTAAAATTCGACAGTAATTTAAAAGTTACACTAATAATTGGTCTAAAAACTGGTGACACCTTGTTTCTTCTGTCTTCATTTTCTTTTATACATCCAATAAGCTTCTTTGACCTTCTTGACTCTTTCCCACTCGTTGGATTAGGTTGAATTGATCTGGTTCGTCCATCTTGAAATTGGCGGGAAAAACAGACTAGTGGGTTTTGGCTTTATCTTGCACGTGTGGGTTGATTGGTGGGATTAGCTAAGGAGTAGAGGAGGGGGGTTGCTTGTTTCAGGGAAAGGTATGGGGTGATGGTATTTTGTCAGGAGTGGGTAGGGATTAGTGGTGGTATCCTGGTATTTCTTTGGCGGGTTAGGGGTTGAAGATGGTATTGGTTGACCGGGTTTGACCATTGGGTTAACTAAATAAAAAAACAAGGCCGGTGGTGGGTTGTGTTTATTTTTGGGTTTTGGTGGGTTGTGGGCTTGGTTAGGATAGGATAAGAAGTGGGTTTTATTTTAGTTTAGTTTTAGGAATTATTTGTGATAAGGTAAATAGTTTAGGGACCAAAATTGCCAAACTTCAAACTGCCGGGACCAAACTTGTAACTTTTCAAAACTTTTTACCCAAAGATCAAATTTTTAATATTTTGATTTTCAAAAGACTTGGGTTGACTTTTATTTTAAAATAAATGCATAGGGACTATTTTTGACAAATTTTGAAACTCGGGGGACTGAAACTGCCAATTTTATAAACTTTGCTCGTTTTTCAACTGTTTTCACTTATTTTGCATCTGAATCATATAAAACACAATTTTTGGGTATTTTCTGTATTTTGATGCATTTTTGAGCGTTTTTGAATGTTTTGCAGTTCAGATTTAACCAAAAATGATGAGTATTTGAGCACTCATCAATCCCCCACACTAAACTATTGCTAGTCCCTAGCAATATTTGATGAAAACTTAATGGATTTTTCTCTTTACCAGATATCCATCATTTCTGGAGTAGCCAAATGTTTTAGTTCAAGTAAGAACTATGGTACACCGATAACCATGTGATTTTGAGCAAATCACCAGCTGCCAACGGTTTTGATTTGTCTTTACCAGAAGCCGTTTGCTTCTGGACTAGCCAACTCTTGATGGACAAAGTCAACATCTTGGTGAGCTGATTACCAATTATGGTTTTCCACTGCCTTTACCACAAGCCATAACCTTGCGGGCTAGCCAACTCTTCACTTATAAAAGATATGGTGAGTCGAATACCATACAATTTTGGGCAAATTGCAAGCCGTCAACGGATTTGATTTATCTTTACCCAGAGCCGTTTGCTCCGGGATTAGCCAATCCTTTTGTGGGTTAGACATGGCGGACTGATAACCATTTGTCGTGTAAGTGCAAACACTTACACCAAAAAAAAATTTTGGCCAAAAATGGGGGAATTAGATGGTTTTATATACGTGATGAAATTCGTGAGAATCCCCCCCCACACTTAGAAATGAATATTGCCCTCAATATTCAAAGTACCGGCTGTTATGCCGAAACTGAGAACGTAAAAGGGAAATACTACGGGCCATTATTTTATTTTATAGACACTTTTTTTTTTTTTTTTTTTTTTTTTTTTTTTTTTTTTTTTTTTTTTTGAAATTTACATATATACAATACAACATGTGGGGCATCTCCCCCACACTAGGGTGGTAGAAAGTAGAAAGAAGTCAGAAATATGGGTGAAAACCCATATGGTGGGCTAATATTTTTGATAACCGAGTCACTTAGCTCGACTCGACCCCACATTGAGTTGATTCCTCACGAACAGTCAGGTTTATCACGCAAGCTAACCGCTTGTGAACGGCCAACTGTAACAAATTGTTCCTGAACAGCCCGGAAGAAAAAGCAATTTAAAAGTCCATGGGGAAGTAAGTGGAAGAAACCATCTTCATCGGACTTTCGTTCAAAATGTTTGGATAACCAATTGAACATAAGAAAGTTCCACACCGATGAGATAAATCCGGCATTTAAACCAATGTTAGATGGAAAATGCCGGGATCAAAGGTAATATCCTCACTCCCGAATGAGTGAAAGATAGGGGAAATCACCGGGTAGGTGAAGGGAAGAAGAGAGATCATAATAGCACTTAAGATAAGAACTTCCTCCTCAAGAATTTCATATTCAAGTGGGGGAGGCAAGTTCTTAAACTTGATCTCTGGAAATTTATCAGTTTCCTCAACTGAATTGATTTCCTTTTTATGAAGTTGTTTTGGTGGAAGAGAGGGAGATGAATCTTCGTTTAACAAATTCTCTAGAAAAAGAATGTCCCCCTCAGGATCAAGATAGTTATCATCAACCTCATGCGGAGGTGAACTATCTATAGCAAGAAAAGCCTCGACTTCATCCCAAAAGGAATCACTTCCCTCAAACGGAGTGAGAGAAGGGGAAGAGTCGGCTATGATAGGTTGAGAAGATGTGGTGGGATTACCACTCACAGAATTATGAAGATAACCAACACTTTCTTGAGAGTACTCCTTTGAAGTAATATCAATGACATCGATTCGGTTAACCGATGCAGATTCATAATTTGAGGAGTACCTCGAAGTTTGATCATGGTTAAAGGTAACAGCTTCATTACCCACACGCAATGTGATCTCATGCTTAAATACATCAATAAAAGCATGGCCCGTTTTTAGGAATCCTCTTCCAAGAATGAGAGGAACCTTTTGATCAGCGTCGAAATCAACAACCACAAAGTCAGCTGGAAAATGGAACTTTCCTACTTTCACAAATACATCCTCAGCAATGCCGCGAGGAAGAGATATGGAACGATCTGCAAGCTCAAGAGTCATGCAGGTAGGAGTAAGTGCCGGAAGAGAAAGTTTCTTCCATACTGAATAAGGCATCAGATTGATGCTTGCGCCAAGATCGGCCAAGGCACAGCATTCAATCATTCCCGGAAATACACAAGGTATAAGAAATTTTCCAGGATCTCCAAGCTTCTCGGGAAGCTTTTTTAAGATAACTGCTGAGCAGTTTTCGTTCACAGGAGTTTTAGCCTTTTCAATCAGCTTTTCCTTATTGCTTAACAACTGTTTGATTGTTGATGCAAACTTGGGCATCATAATGAGAGCATCCGCAAAACTGATGTCAAAATGTAATTCTTTAAAGATTTGAAAGAATTTGTCCATTTGTTGACTATGCTTTTCACGTTGCTTATGCTCGTTTAAGCGTGATGGGTAAGGAATGTAAGGTTTGGATTTAGGGACAACAACTTCAGGAGTCTCAACAGATTCAAAGACAATTCCTGGTTTGGATTTTTTAGGGACAACCGGAGGGTGGACTTGTGCTGTACTTTGTGGGCTTGGAATTTGCACTTTGTCCGTTGTAGCCTCCGTCTCTTTCCTCGTTTCATACAACGGAGGAGGAATAGGACCAGCGGGTCCCTCATAAGCAACACCACTACGAGTGGTGATAGCTTTGATGAAATCGGAATCTTCATCATCATCACTGTCATCAAGAACACTCTTAGGATTTGCAGCACAACACTCAAACCATTTGTTCGATCCAGGATTGATTTGCATGGTCTTGAGCTCAGCACGTATTTCTGACGTACTCTTGACCGTGAATCTTGAAAGGTTTGGATCAATTCTTGATGGTTGAGGAGCAATTTGGGGTGTAGGATTTTGGACGATCTTAGGTTGGACGTATTTAGCACTTCCGTTATAAGCGGGAAGTACCGGGTCCTTTGTCACCTTGATTTCATGTTCCACTACCTTAGGAAGAGAAGAAGCGGTAGTAGGAATCTTGGGTCCATCATGAGCTTTATCACTACGTGTAGTGACAGCTTTGAGTTCACCCCTTGGGTTGACAACAGTGTTACTTGGGAGACCTCCCGAAGTAGAAGGTGGATTGATGTGGTTCATGATACCAGTCAACATGTTCTCAATTTTGTTATGAGACTGTGCAAACTCATTTCTCAGCTCATGGCCTTGCTGGGCTATTGAAGTTTGAAGTTCACTCTTCAAATTAGTGATTTGAGTTTGCATTGACTTCATTCTGGTATCATTCACCCTGATGTGATTATCAAGATCATTTGGTTGAGGTCCTTGGTGAATAGGGGCTGAATACCCTTGATTACCCCTTTGGGGTGGGTATTGATTCTGCGTGTTTTGCCCTCTTTGCTGGTTAGGGTTGAACCTATTAGCATTGTTGACTTGATATAATCCGGGCTGTCCCCCTTGGGTGTTAGCACGGTAGTTTGTTTCCATTTGAGGATGGTATTGGTTACCTCCTTGATTGGAAAAACCGGCTAAAGCATTGACTTCAAATGCATCGCCATCGGTGGCGGTACAATTGTAGTAGGCGTGAGGACCACCACAAGTAACACAAACTTCTACCTTTTTAATTTCAGCAGTGTGAGAAGTTTACGGAGCGGACTCTTTATTTTGTGTGGCGAGAACCAAAGATTGAATAACCTTCGTGAGTTCAGCAAGCTGAGTATCATTATTAGACTGACTCACGGGAGATGAAGTAGAAGGACCAGCACTAGCCTGAGAATTATATGGTCTGGCTCGTGCAGTGCGGACCTTTGACTTATTTTCAATTAGTGCAATGGCCTCCTTGGTGGATTTGCTCAGAAAATTACCTCCAGCTGAGGCATTGAGAGAATCTTGATCAGATGGGTTTAACCCATTGTAGAAAGTGTCCATTTGCATCAAATCGTGTGAAACCGTGATGAGGACATTTGCGGAGCAATTCTTTGAAACGATCCCAAGCCTCTCCAAATGGTTCATCAAACCTTTGAGAGAATTTCATGATTTCATTCTTGAGATACGTGGTTTTAGAAGGAGGGAAGAATTCATTCACGAACTTTTGAACCAAATCTTCCCATGTTGTTATCGACCGAGGGGGTTGTTTGTCAAGCCAAATCCGGGCTGCCCCATCGATGGAAAACGGGAAAAGAAGAAGTTTGATTGATTCTGCCGGGACATTTTTGCATTTGATGGTGGATGTGATTTTATTGAACCACCGAATGTGATCTTGAGGATCTTCCCTCTCAAAACCAAAGAATTGTCGCTGGGTTAGAAGATTTATTAACCCAGTCTTAAGCTCAAAATTCTCAGCCACGATGGCTGGAACAACAATGGCATCTCCGTACCCAGTGGTGGGAGCTTGGAGAAGCTCATTCATGGGACGGTCTTCTGCCATGATGACAGGGATATCAGGATCAGTTCGTATCTCGGGTACGACTGACGAAACAGAACGTCTGCGACGTCTTCGAGGTATGATTCCAAGCTCACGATGAGGGCTTGATGACCTAGAAGAACGAGTGCGCATGCACTAAGACGAGTCTAAGAATCCATTAGAGTGATGGAAACTTAGAAAAGGGTAAGAAGATTCTTTTTGGATTTTATATATATATTTTTTTTTTATTTATTTATTTTTTTTTTTTTTGTTGTTTTTGTTTTTGAAAAGTGAAAATGAAAACAAATCCAATCAAAACAAGATCGAGGCAAAACGACAGTGAACTTAAACCAATAATCACAAGATGAATGGCTTCTTTGAAAAAGGTACACCACTCACAAGGATACAAAGGCAAGTTTTAATCTTTAGTTTGGGAACTTATTATGGTCGTACCCCCAGTTAGGTAGTACTCAATCTTGGTTTTCGATGGTAAATTTTTATTGTTGTTATTATTAAACAAAGAAAACGGAAAATCTTTTTGTATTTTTATCTTTTATCTTATATATATATATAGAAACAAAAGAAAATATTTTTGTGTTTTATATGTTTTATGGAAGATTTGAAATACGATATTTTTGGTTTATCGATCTGTCAAACGAATTAACTTCACGATAATTTTTTTGGTTTTATATATATATAAGAATATGGACAAAGATGGATAATATACAATGGATGAATATCCAACAATCACTGATTCTTCAAAAACGATCTACGCAGCACACCTCCCCGGCAGCGGCGCCATTTTGACAACGGTCCTTTTTAGGGGTCGATACGTCAAATGTAGTATAGAGAGTTTTCCAAGTATTGCAAAAGAGATTGCAAACCCGGGTCGTTTTTCCAACGAGGTGTGACGTTCTGAAATAGATCGAATTCGTGATCGGGTGAATATTGAATGGAGAAGGGATTTTGATTTTTGAATTCTAAACTACGATTGATGAACGTAAAATAAAAATGAATTAAAAAGGAATAAAAACGATTATCTAAAAGATACGGAATTAAAAACGTGAAAGAAAAATTAAAAAGATAAAATCTATTAAATAGAAGCTATCACTATTTTTATGTTTTCGTTTTTCTTTAAATCTAAAAATGGGTACAAATACAATAAAAACTAATTTTATAAAAGAAAAATAAAAATCTGCAAAAGTTATGGGCCAAAAATGTAAAAATTAAAACTTTAAAATTACTAAAAACAAAGAGAGGGACTGATCTTAACTTTTTTGAAACTTATTTATAACTAAAAACGGATTTAGAATAAAGACAGGGACTGAATGAAACTAAAATGAAACTACTGGACTAATTTGTAAAAAGGAAAAACTTAAAAACGTTTTTTAACTAGAAAAAGCCCATGTTCGAACCTAGCTTACTACACTTTTTTTAAAACTATTTTTTTTTTATTTTCTTTGAACAAACTAATTAACAACCGACTAAACAAGCTTATACAATTAATATAAGCTTTTCCTAATTCGAAATAAGCTCAAAATTAAGCTCAAAGTGAGCTCAAAAACACAGCATGTCTGCTGTTCTATTCGAAGCACAGGGCAAAAAAAAGGGGCAACTTCAAGGCCTGAAAAAGCTTGGATAAGCTACTCTAAAAAATCTACAAAAAATACCTAAGATGCATGAGCTGGGGGACTACAATAATCCAAAGTTACAGCTAATAAGAGCTTAAATTGAGACCACTAGAAAATGCTAAAAATCTGCAAAAGTCTGAAAATACAAAATATAATTTGACTTTTTACTACTCTTGATTATGTTGACTTATTCGAACTTTGATCCTTCCTAATTGATTGAAATGGATGTAATAAGCTACTAAATGATTAAAACAATCAATCTTAACAACTTTGCAACTGATTTGGATGATTTTGAAACCTCCAATCCCAACAGTGCAGCTGAGATGAGGGATACACTTGATTTTGACTTTTTATCTAATGACACTGAGTTTTTATGTTTGACCTGACCTAAATAGACCTAATGAGATATGCTTTGACTAAATTTAACAACCAACAACAACAAAAACACAACAAACAGCACTGATCCAAACACCCCTTAAATGTTGTCTGATTTTTGATTTCCAAGGCAACTTGATGATTTAGACTACAATACTGATTTTAAAGCTTATATTATCATTAAAACACACCAATTACACATAACAATCCTATGATAGCAGCCTGAAACACAAAGATCAACCATATGCTAGTGTAACTGTGAAAATGGAATACTAAGCAACCATGAAATTCAAAACACAAACACCTAAGATTAAGCTACAAAATAACTCAAATATACTAACTAATCATGCAAACACAAAGACTTAAGCAAATTAATGACTGAAGTAGTGAAATGCCAAAAATTGATAAAAAAGCTTACAAAATGGAAATAGGACTGAGACTATGAACCAATGGACAAGGTTACACCTATTAGCTTCCCAACAAGCTCCTAATACCCAATCAATCCACAATCAATCCTGCTCCAAGCTTCTTCTTCTTTCTTTCTTGATTTTTGATGTTCAAGCTATTTTTGTGATTTTTTTTTTTTGTTTTTGATTTTCTGATTAAGAACTGAACAAAAGGACTTAGGAAGCTTTTTAAAAGCTTCAAATTAACTTATATGAGCTTAAATGAACACTGGAATAACTTTTAACAAAGATTAAGTAAAATTGTCAAGTTTACTTAAAATGCTAAATTCGAATTCAAACTTAGAAACTGAAACTAAAAGACTTTGAAATTGACTTTCATTAACATAAAACCATGATACAACTTGAAATTTAAACTGAATTTAAAAATACAATGGAAATTAAAATTCGACAGTAATTTAAAAGTTACACTAATAATTGGTCTAAAAACTGGTGACACCTTGTTTCTTCTGTCTTCATTTTCTTTTATACATCCAATAAGCTTCTTTGACCTTCTTGACTCTTTCCCACTCGTTGGATTAGGTTGAATTGATCTGGTTCGTCCATCTTGAAATTGGCGGGAAAAACAGACTAGTGGGTTTTGGCTTTATCTTGCACGTGTGGGTTGATTGGTGGGATTAGCTAAGGAGTAGAGGAGGGGGGTTGCTTGTTTCAGGGAAAGGTATGGGGTGATGGTATTTTGTCAGGAGTGGGTAGGGATTAGTGGTGGTATCCTGGTATTTCTTTGGCGGGTTAGGGGTTGAAGATGGTATTGGTTGACCGGGTTTGACCATTGGGTTAACTAAATAAAAAAACAAGGCCGGTGGTGGGTTGTGTTTATTTTTGGGTTTTGGTGGGTTGTGGGCTTGGTTAGGATAGGATAAGAAGTGGGTTTTATTTTAGTTTAGTTTTAGGAATTATTTGTGATAAGGTAAATAGTTTAGGGACCAAAATTGCCAAACTTCAAACTGCCGGGACCAAACTTGTAACTTTTCAAAACTTTTTACCCAAAGATCAAATTTTTAATATTTTGATTTTCAAAAGACTTGGGTTGACTTTTATTTTAAAATAAATGCATAGGGACTATTTTTGACAAATTTTGAAACTCGGGGGACTGAAACTGCCAATTTTATAAACTTTGCTCGTTTTTCAACTGTTTTCACTTATTTTGCATCTGAATCATATAAAACACAATTTTTGGATATTTTCTGTATTTTGATGCATTTTTGAGCGTTTTTGAATGTTTTGCAGTTCAGATTTAACCAAAAATGATGAGTATTTGAGCACTCATCAAGTTGTATCAGTTACTATCTGATCAACTAAGTCATCAATTCAATGTGAAATATCATAACTAGATTTCAAGAAAGAAGTTTTAAGGAGGTTTAATTCCTAAACTCAGTCCATCATAAATCTACTATGGTCAGCAATTTAATAGGCATTCTGCTGTTCCCATTTCACTTGAAATATCCTTTGTGTTTACATATTCATACCTGAAATAGTTAGTCTAAAACCAAAAGAACAATGTACAAAGTACTTGTCTTGCATTAGATTAATCATAAAACCAACTGTATGAATAACACAATTCAAATTTTGATATAGCAGTACCTTAGAAATCCAGCAGTACTTTCAAAAATTTATGTACAAAAACACATCATATTGAAAATTTAAAGATTAAGCATTCCAATACTTGCTATTAAGTACTGAAACCTTGAAACATCAAAAGCTTTTGTTAACAGATCTGCAAAATTATGCTCTGAAGCAATTTTAAGAACTTGAATTAATCTTTTCTCATTGCAATCTCTTATAAAGTGATGCCTAATTTCAATGTGTTTTGTTTTAGAGTGTTGTACAGGATTTTTAATAATACAAATTGTACTACTATTATCAATATAAATAACAGTGTTTAAGAAATTGTACCCATAATCAAGGAGTTGGTTTTGAAGCCATAGAACTTGACTAGAGCAACTTGCAGCAGCTATATATTCAGCTTCAGTTGTTGAATTTGCCACACTTGTTTGCTTCTTACACTGCCATGAGACAAGTCTACACCCAAGGAATTGACATCCTCCAGTTGTTGACTTTCTGTCTAAGCTAGCACCAGCATAATCACTATCCGAATATGCTACCAAATCAAAAGGAGATTCTCTAGAATACCATATACCCAACCTTGGTTGACCTTTAAGATATCTAAAAATTCTCTTGACTGCAGTTAAATGAGAAACCTTTGGAGTAACTTGAAATCTTGCACAGACACAAACAGGAAACATGATATCAGGTCTAGATGATGTAAGATACATCAAAGAGCCTATCATAGATCTGTAATTGTGTACATCTACATTTTCTCCATCTTCATCTTTCAGAAGGTGCTTCTCTGAGTCCATTGGTGTGCTTGCTATTTTTGAATCAGCAAATTGAAATTTTCTAAGTATCTCTGCAACATATTTGTCTTGACTAATAAATATGCCTTCAGATGATTGCTTAACTTGCAAACCCAAAAAGAATGTAAGTTCTCCCATAGAACTCATTTGAAACTTATCTTTCATAAGCTTCTCAAATTCTAAACACATTTCCTTCCTTGTAGATCCAAAGATAATGTCATCCACATACACCTGCACTAACAGAAGATCCTTCTTGTGCTGTTTGATGAAAAGTGTCTGATCAATCTTTCCTCTTTGAAATCCATTTTCTAATAAATAGGAAGCAAGTGTTGCATACCAAGCTCTTGGTGCCTGATGAAGGCCATAGAGAGCTTTCACTACTCTGTACACTTTGTTTGGATGTAATGGATCAATGAAGCCAGGAGGTTGTGAAACATACACCTCTCTTTCAATTTCACCATATAAAAATGCGCTTTTGACATCCATTTGGTAGACTGTGAAGCCTAAAAATGAAGCATAAGCTAGAAACAGCCTAATTGCCTCAATCCTTGCTACTGGAGCATAAACTTCATCATAATCTATTCCTTCTTCTTGTGTGTACCCTTGTGCTACTAATCTAGCCTTATTCTTGATCACAATTCCTCTGTCATCCCTTTTGTTCTTAAAAACCCATCTAGTGCCAATTAGCTTTTCACCTGTAGGTAAATCAGCTAGCACCCAAACCTTTTGAATCTTGAACTGAAGAAGCTCTTCTTGCATAGCCTCTACCCAGCTTGAATCATCTAGGGCTGTAAGAATATTCTTTGGTTCCTTTTGAGAGAGAAAACATACAAATAAACATGAGTTTGAAAGTTCATGTTGTTTTGAAGCATAAAGGGCATCAAGAATCCCTTGTTGGTCTGAAGAGACTAGTTGTCTTCTTGTCTTCACACCAGATTGTATATCTCCTATCACATTATCTAGGGAATGAACTTTGTGAATTCTTGTGTGTGGGGTAGTGGGAACATGATAAGATGATGAAAGATTAGTCAAATCCACTTCATCTTCTTGAAATTCTGCATCTTTTGAGTGTGAAGGACCAGCAGTACCTTCAACTGAACTAACAGTTCCTTCAAATGAACCACCAGTACCTTGAGAAGTACTCACAGTACTTTGCTCTGTCTCAACAGTACTTTCAATATTCAACATATTGAGTTGTTCCTCTGTTCCAACATCTTTTCTTTGAGCCTCAACATCCTCTTTTGCTTTATCAGAAGAAGATTCATCATTGTTTTAAAGCTAAATCCACACTGGTACTTGACCACAATGGCATAATGACATCAGATTGATCTTTATCTAACTCCACCTCATTTGTTGCTTGTGAACCTGAAAAATTATTAGTTTCTGCAACAACAGGTAAATAATTCATAGAGTTTGTTAGATAATCAAGATCAAATATCCATTTTGGTCCTTGACCTACTACATTGGATTTGTTTTCCTGAAACTCCACATGTAGTTCTTCTTGAACTTTCTCAGTTCTTAAGTTGTAAACTCTAAAAGCTTTGCTAACAAGAGAATATCCAACTAAGAAACCTTCATCTGCTTTACCATCAAATTTTCCTAAATGGTCTAAGGTATTGAGAATTGTCACATGACATCCAAAAGGTCTAAGAAATCCTATTGCAGGAGTTCTACCATTAAAGAGTTCATATGATGTCTTATTGTGAGGCTGCACAACTAAAACTCTATTTTGAACATAGCAAGCAGTGTTAATTGCCTCTGCCCAAAAGATTATTGGTAGCTTAGAATCAGCTAACATTGTTCTAGCAGCTTCAATTAGTGTTCTATTCTTTCTTTCAACCACTCCATTCTGTTGTGGTGTTCTAGCAACACTATATTCTCTCCTAATACCTTTTTCTTTGCAGAAATCATCCATAACTCTATTTCTAAACTCTGTCCCATTATCACTCCTAATGACTTTGACTTTCTTGCTTACTTGGTTTTCTATCAGTGTAATGAATTCCTTAAGAATGCTTGATGTCTCATCCTTAGTGGCTAAAAAGAAAACCCATGTAAATCTGCTATAGTCATCAGTTATAACAAGAAAATATTTTTTATGTTGTATACTCCTTACTGAAACTGGTCCAAATAAGTCCATATGCAGCATAAACAATGACTGATTGATAGAGTTAAAAATTTTGGGCTTACAAGTGGCTTTGTGTTGTTTGCCTTTTAGACAAGCAATGCATGTATGATCATTTTCAAATCTTTTGTGAGGTAAACCTCTTACCAAACCATTCTTAACAATTTTATTTATGGTTTTGAAGTTAATATGACCAAGCCTTCTATGCCATAACATTGATTCATCCAATGTGGCCTTTGATACAAGACAAGTTAAATCTTCTTTAGGAATGATATTCTTCATATCAACACTATACATGTTGGCCTTTCTAGGAATTCTAAGAAGTACTTGATTTTTATCAGGCATCTTAAAATCCTTAGATAGAACAAGACATTCAGTGTCAGTAAAAAGGACATTATTCTTTTTGTCACACATTTGTGAAACACTAAAAAGATTATACTTTAATTCTTGTACATAGTACACATTTTCAAAATCTAAATTTCCGGTTTTAATAGTACCTTTACCAGAAATTTTGCCACGAAAACCACCTCCAAAGGTAACATATCCTCCATTGAATTCTTGAAAATCTGAAAGATAAGACATGTTGCCCGTCATGTGATTGGAACATCCACTATCTGAGTATCCTTGATCTTGATGATCAATAGAATGTCCCTGCACACAAATAAGAAAGTTAGTTTTCTTTGGGGATCCAAGCCATTACTGACTTGAATCTGCCTCTTGCATCAATATAGTTTAATCTTTTAAGGACTGTTGATGCAACATTGGATTTTTGAATCCAACATGCTGAGGCCTTAACAGCATTTGCCCTATTACCCTTAGCAGCAGAGTGAGTAACATGTTCAGCAGAGTCTGCTAACTTTGAAGTCACACCCTTTGGTCTCCAAATTTGTTTGTGGACCACTGCTTTTGATTGAATGGGCCTTAGAACAGTTTTAGATGCATGTTTGAAAGTTGTTTTTGCATCCTTAGCTGTTGATTTTGGGTTAACAGTCATCAAAGGTCTAACAGTACCTTTATATTTACCAGTACCTTTAATTTGTTCTGGCAGTACCTTGTTAACAGTACCTTTTTGTCTAACAGGACCTTTGGGTCCAGACTTGTTTGAGACTGTTCTGGGTTTAATTCTATGAGTATTAGAGTGAAAAAGAGTTTGAGACGATTGCCTTTTGTAGTTCACTCTATTGTTTTCATACCCAGTTACCCTTTGGTTGCAGAAAGCTGCAAGATGGTCAAAACTACCACATGTATAACAAGCTTTATTATAAAATGCAAAGTCATCACCTAATTGGTTAGACTTGAGGTTGTTCCAATTCCTTTGGTTACCTCTGGGTTTGTTTGTAGTTCTATATTGTTCACAATATCTAACTGGTTTCCTAACTGTCTTAACATTTGACTTAGGCCTGTTAGTGTTGTGATTGACTATCTTAGGAAGACTTGTTCCTACTTTCTTAACCAATACAGGTTTAGACATAACCTGTTCTTCTTCACTATCACTATCAGTTGTGCAATCTTCAACAACTATAGTATCTCCTTTCTTAATAAAGGACAACTTGTCCTGATAAGATAAAGTTTTATCTAAACTTTTACTTACTTTTTCTATCTTTGGAGATTTAGTGACCTTAGAACCATATTCCATGATTGGTTCTTGAAACTCAGGTAACCCTGTGTGTGCTAAATCAATACCTGGAGGTGAATGAACACCTCTGTATGGTGGAGGTACAGACTTAAATCCAACACCAGAATTGACCTTATCAATAACTTGGGCTTCCCAAAGCTTATTGAATCCTTCTGAGGAATGTGCTAAAACATCCACAGAAACCTTTACATTTTCTCTTTCATTCTTATGTTTAGCTAATGATTCATTCAACTCAACAATACACTCATCTCTGATCTTAATGTCATTTTTTAGTATATTGATGTCATCAGCAAAATGAATTTCATTATTTTTAAAATGTAAGACTTGTTTTTCCAAAACACCTAGACCTCTTTTGTGATTAGCCAAATTAAACAAAGAATCAAGCAGCTCTTGTTTATGAGCTTCAAATCTCTTATTAAGGTCTTCATAAGCTTTAAGATTAGGACATGATTCAGTACAAGATGTAATATTGTTTACCTCTGAATCAGAATGAGCCATTAGAGCAAATTCATTGGCCAAAAGAGCAGCATTAGGTGGTGCATCCTCTTCAATAGCCATAGAGCTCCAATCATAACCAATACCATCAATAGCCAACATAGCCTTTGGCTCTTCAACAGTAACTTCCTTTTTCCTATCTTGCTTATACCATGTGTTTCTATTCTCCTGCTTTCTTGGGCTTCTACACTCCTTAGCAAAGTGTCCTAACCTATGACAGTTGAAACACTCTACTTTCTTTTTATCAAACCCAGCAGTATCATTACCATTTATGGTAATCTGCTTCCCAGTTCTTTGCCAATACTTCTTAGCCCTCATGCTAAGCAAAGCAACCTGCCATTTAATATCCATAGCTTCCAAATCATCACCATCTACCTGCTCAAGGTCTTCATGGTTGAGAGGAGAGCCATTAGATTGACTGGTAATAAAAGCATAGAATGTTGAATCTCCAAGACCAGCAACATCCTTGTGAGAACTTGTGGAAGGAGCACTTTCACCTTCATCTACCTCTTCATTCTTACTAATACTAGGAACTGACAAGAGTGCCACGTTTCCAGAACTAGTACCATAATGACCAGATTTCTTTAGACTTTGTTCAACAATTTTGAAGTTGTTGTACAAATCATTGAGCTTCATGGTTTCAATGTCTGGTTTGTTCATCCAGACAATAACATGAGTATGGAACTCATCAGGTAGACTTCTTAAAAACTTCATGTTGAGATCTTCCTTCTCTGTCTCAACACCCAACACAGCTAACTGACTGACAAGCTTATGTAATCTTGAGAATAGCTTATCAAGAGACTCATTACTAAAAGCAGTAAAGTTTTCAAATTGTTGCTTTAGTAATGTCTTCTGTGTCTTTTTGGTAGATTCATTACCACCAAAATATGCACAAATCTCTTCAAAAAGAGTTTTTGCATCAAGATACTTGTTAAATGATAGCATCTGCTCACTAGGAATGGTCATAAGCAATAAATTTCTTGCTTTCTGATCATTTCTCTTCAGTATCTTTTCTTCATTTGACACTGGTCCAGTATTTCTTTTTCTACTTGTTTTACCTTCTAGGACAACCTCTGAGTAGCTTGGTGAAAAGGAATCACCATATATAATTATATCCCAAAGAGTATAATCTTGGACCATGAAATATTGCTCAATTCTCATCCTCCATAACTCAAACTCATTGGGTTTGATTATGGGCAACTTTGCAGCAACATTTGTTTGAACATCATGAGCTTCCATTTCTGTTTCTTCTAATTCAAATATATCAACCTCTAGCTCTGATACCAACTGTGAGGATCTTGTGTATACACGGTTAAGGTGGTTAAACCTTGTGTCTTTGTGTATGAGATATATTGACTTAATATGATTAAGCACGCGGAATTTACTTAACCACACTTAGAAGGTTATGTATGTTATGGAAATGGAAGAATTATGTTTGTTATTTAACAATGAACAAAGAAAGTATTTCACTAAACGATTCAATATTATTCAAAATAATACGAGTGATCTTGAGTTTTTCACTAGGGTTACAAAACCTTGAATCTTATGTTACAACTTGTGATTTTTGTTTGTTCTATGTCTTAACAGTTATGAGTCTCTGTTATGCATGTGTGTTCTATATTGTGTATCCAAAAACTAAGTCTAAGATCTCTTTTATAGTTGCAAGAGATCTTTACAAATTTGCTAAAAGTCTTGACCGACTTACTTGGTTAACTTATTCATATTGGTGTCAGTACATAAGATACAACATGTATCTATGTATACAACTTGTTAACTAAGCACATGGAGTAAGATATTATCTACCGTATATGTTTGACCAAAATACAATAAATATCTTTTCGATCTTATCCTATGAGTCACTGATCAGCAGTACTTTGATGAAGCAGCAGTACTTTGATCATGAACTAGCAGTACCTTGATGTACTAGCAGTACTTTGATGTACGAGCAGTACCTTGACTTAGAGTAATTTCTAATACTCTAATCTTCAGAATATTTAATTCCCAACATAGCCCTCCTTCATCACAAAATAACCTCAACCTCCACCTTCGTTCCAAAATACACATCTCAACCTCAAACTAATCTCAATGAAACCTTTCAAAACCCTCATCATATTGGTCAAACATCCAACTTTACCTCAAACCACACACCTCAATTTCATCCACTTCCACCAAATGATCAAATCCACATTCTCACGGAAAAGAAAAGGTTCCGTGAAGATATAAACCAAATCCATGACCTTTGTGATCTCCTTGCTATACACCTCGAACAACACAACAAGGGCCAACCTCGATCCTTCATCCTCACTCTACTCAAATTGCTTACCTTACCCCCACAACTTGAATCAAGTTGATAATCATGTCAACTATTTTCCTTGT
This sequence comes from Artemisia tridentata subsp. tridentata, assembly GCA_021014915.2. Classification (NCBI taxonomy): domain Eukaryota; kingdom Viridiplantae; phylum Streptophyta; class Magnoliopsida; order Asterales; family Asteraceae; genus Artemisia; species Artemisia tridentata. The sequence continues at coordinate 490,500,019 of CP139508.1, read as the reverse complement.
CGTACCTCCACTCCAAACTCTAGCACAACACCTCCACTTGCACAACACTCTAACCCTCAATCAACCCACTCCGCTCCAAACTCTCTACCTCCAAACTCTCCACCTCCAAAAATATACCTCTATTAATCCAACATTGTTACCCTCACTCAACCAATTCCATCCCAAACACTCTACCATCAACCATCTAAGCATACTATATGCTTATGTTTCTCATTTTCCAAGCTTTCGTGTCGCAAGCAAGTCAGAAAGCTCTCTTTGGCAATTTAGGACCTTTAAATTAACGAATGTCTTGCTATGTGTTCTTAATATTTGTTTGTCATAATTGTTGTTTGCCATGTTTGTTATTCTTATATTCCATACTTTGCTATATATGCTTGTGCTTCTAATATTTTTCTTGCAAGTATTCCATATCTCGATTCTTTGATGCCCTCAAATGAGGGGGAGCACACATCAAGGGGGAGTTCTCGTCCCGACAAATTTCATATCTAAAACTTGTCGGCATAACCTTTTTGATTCTACAAAAAGGGGGAGAAGTGAATATAAACTCACTAAATACTTGTTCAAAAATAAATTTTTGGATTTAATGAGTTTAAGTTTTGTAATCATCAAAAAGGGGGAGATTGTTGATATACATAATGCCTAAAAACATTATTAATACTTCTTGATATCTCTATGTTTTGATAATCACAAAATGTAAACTCATTAAACATAAACTTATTAAATAAACAAGTATTTAGTTGTAAATATTCATTTCTACAACTCAATCACTTAAGGTATGAATAAACAAATGCCTAATGCATTATATGATCAAAGGAACATTTTCTTAATCACTTGATTTTTTATAAAATGACACAAACATTTTATATCTTTTAGAAAATCATTTTTGGTATTAAATAAAAATGTTTAATCCATTATAAATTTATGAATTCAAATTTTTAACCAAAAATGGCAAAAATATTTCAGAAAAACCTTCCCTACAAAAAGACAAATCTGAGCAACGTTCAGATGGGCGGCCCCCTTAATTTTACTAGGCGGTCCCCTTAATTTTAAGGGGGCTGGCCACCTATTTAAGGGGACCGCCCCGCTCCTCTAGCTCCTCAGATTTGCCTATAAATATTGGTTCATCTATGGACTTTTTCCTCACCTTTTGCACCCCAAACCTTCTGTTCTAAATCTCTTCTTATCCTTCCAAATCCTTTCTAAATCCTTTGATCATATATTCTTAAGCATTGGTTTCCAAGTGATCCAAGCTTCTACCATTCAAGTGCAAAAGAAGAATACTCCTTCAACAACTAGAGAAGAAGTATTGCAACTTAGTATCATCTTGCTACCTATGTTGTTTGTATAATCATTCATTCATTTTTGTATAAGTTGTGTATATTTGTTAGATAGGTGTGAGCATAATTGCTTAGGCTAGATTAGTGTGTAAGTAGTGAAGTTGTGAAGAAGTTAAGGTGTGTAAGTAGTGAAGGTGTAAAGAAGTAGAAGAGTACATAAGTAGTGCTAGGTTGTGAAGTAGTTGTGAAGCCGGTGTGAAGAAGTTGTGAAGAAGTCGTGAAGAAGTTGTGAAGCCGTTGTGAATAAGTTGTGAAGAAGTCGTGAAGAAGTTGTGAAGAAGTCGTGAAGCCGTTGTGAATAAGTTGTGAAGAAGTTGTGTAGAAGTTGTGAGATTGGTTCTAGCTACGATTAGAACCCGACATCTAGCTTTGTGTCGTTAAACGGTGTAAGCAAAATTTGTGTAAGGTTTTCTCCGCCATAAGGGAGCTTGTTGACATAGTGAAGAAAACTCTCGAGTTAGGTGCTCGGGGAGTGGAGTAGGGCAAGGAAGGTGTCCTTGTAGCCGAACCACTATAAATCTTTTGTCTCTTAGTTAGATCTTTCTATCTCTATCTTTCATTTCATTTCATTACTTTACTTGCATTGTTTATTTAGATTTTTTTATATTTGTTCATATTGTTCAAGAGTTGAGTTCACATAAATTCGAATCTAAGTTTTTAAAAGTAAACAAAGTTTTTATAATAAATTAAAAAGACGTAAAACTATTCAACTCCCCCTTCTAGTTTTTCACAGATTTGTTGATCACTTACCATAAAACCTTTTTGTGAAAATCTCTCAAAGTGTTTATGAATAAAACACATTTTAGTTGACACTTCGAGAGTTTTGCATTTTTCTTAAATACTCCCCCTTCACATGTTCTCATGCATTTTTAAGATAAATTTGCACATGTTGGGTAGAGTTCGCACATTTGAATTGATTGATTTTTAGTTAATATGACCATTGCGAGACACGTTTACATCACTAGTTAGACCAGCTTGAAATTATTACCCGTCCCGGTCATATTAAAAGAGAATCTCTTGAATTGGTACATTCTACTCAGGCAAGTCCTTTGCGAGACACGTTTACATCACTGGATAACCAGCTTGAAATTATTACCCGTCCCGGACAAGTCTTTTCGATTACTGACATTTAGTTTTCGTCAATTCGAGGGTTCTATCTGAGTCGAGCTCTTTTGAGATTCAATCCACGATCTTTAAACATTTTGATCACATTTTAATCATGTCTTCTCCCCTCAAAAATAGCATGTAGTGATATTTTTGATATCAATCGATTAAAAGAAAGCTTTTTGGAGAGATAGACGGATCTAATTTTAGCATGATTTGGAACATTTTTGTTTTTAATTTTTATACTCCCCCTTTAATAAAGCATGTTTTATCGGGTTTGGAGGGAGTTATCTTGAGCACAGAATTTTGAGAAAGATTTTGAAAAATCTTTTTGAAAAATCTTGATCATGTGCTCAAGAATTCTTTGTTTTGACATTGAAAATACGAGTCTTGATCAGATATAATCAGAAGTCATCATTGCAGCTCGGGTTTCGTACTGAAGTATACGAAAGCCATAGTGAAGAAATTTTGAGAAACGACATGTTTTAGAAAACATTTAAATGAACTCTCGCTCAAGCATCTATACATGTCCGTATCATTGTTGAACGAAATTTCTAGATACGTACAGAATATCGATTATACGAGAGATATGTCGTGAGAAGAATATTTTTGGTTTTTTTATTTTATATTGTTTTTGTTTTTATGAAATTTTTTCTATTTTTCTATTTTGTTTTTGTTGGTTTTTCAAATTTTGTATTTTGTTTTTTCAAAAATATTTACAGCGAAGCTTTTTGAGATAATATTCAAGAAGATTCGAGAAGACTTTCTAACTCTTCAGGAGTTAGGCTTCGCATGCCAATTCGTCGAACTAAGTTATCAAACCTCTCTTTTGGAAGGGCTTTAGTAAATAGATCGGCGAGTTGGTATTCAGTCTTCATGAAAAATAATTCAACAGTACCATTTTCAACGTACTCCTTGATGAAGTGATAGCGGAATCTAATGTGCTTGGTCTTTGAGTGTTGTACTGGATTGCACGAGATGGCTATGGCACTTTTCGAATCACAATACATAGGTATTCTGTCGAAAGTAAAGCCATAATTTGTGAGTTGTGTCCTCATCCATAGAACTTGGGTACAACACGCAGATAGAGACACATATTCGGCTTCTACGGTTGATAATGCTGTACAATCTTGTTTCCTTGATGACCAGCCTACTAGCTTTTCACCCAAAAATTGTGCTCCACCGGATGTACTTTTTGTTGTAACTTGGCAACCTGCATGGTCCTGATGCGTGGTTTTGCAACCTTACAACAGGTTTTACCTCTCAAGGGATCTTGAGAAGTTTGCAATCCCCACCAGGCAGTGTACCTGACCGTTGTAGTATAGTGAAGTGGCAAGTACCGGGGATTGATCGTTCAACTCAAAGAATAGTGTTCGTTAGGATTGAAATTAATCTAACTAGGTCTAAAGGTGAGGGATGATTCTTTTTGTATTTTTATATTTTATGGAAAGCAAGTAAAAATCTCTGGTTTTGGAAGAAGGGGCGGAATTAGTTGTTAATCAACTAACCCAAAAGCTACTAATTAAACTAATATGCAAGAAAAGTAAACTAGGGTTCTACAAGGGAAATGAAGCATGTCTACCTATGATATGTTACTCCTTGCTAGCTATCCAATTCTACCTATTGAATTGTCACACCTTGTTTTAATTGACGGGTTGAATTCCTTAATACCATTCGTGGGGTGGCGTACGTACTTCCCCAACTCTATAAGCTCCTACTTCACTCCTATGTCGAGCCGGCTAAGAAGCTCCTAACATGGGATCATTAGAATTCGCTCATGCATTAATTACAACCAAATAAACCTAGTACGCATTGGTTCATGTTTCTTAAGACGCTCAAGCAAGTTACCGTATAGGAGGTTAGCCAGTTTTCTTAAGCCTAACATCGATATCACCCAATCAAAACAAGAAACAATAGGAAGCAAGAATTATAAACTAAACCAACTAGATCTATTGAAGTTGTCACGCCCTAATTGATGGAGATGGACACACACATCAACAAGAAATCAATAAGATCTAATTATTTATATACAAGTTTCACACAATCATAAGTAGACACAAGGTGATTTAGCCAAGCATAATTAATGAAGAGCAATCAACAATAATCATAATTGAAGACATAACATAAGATTGAATCGATAAACAAACCATTACAAGATGTTTATGGCATGATTAGGACCCTCTAAGTTGCTGGAAAAACACCTACCTAAACCCTAGAATCGGACTTAGGGTTTAGGGCTTACAAATAATGAAGTTGTGATGTTGTATTTATAGGCAGTTTGCTGTCCGAGGGGTTCTGACGGCGTCAGACTTACACGTGACGCCGTCACATCCAATTTTTCACCAAATTGTAGATCTTTTCGTCCCGATCGCGTGGCCTTTTGAATCACCTAAATCCGAGTTCGTATGAGGATTTTATGGCCAAAACAGTAACAGCTACCACGCGCGCAAGTTGTGACTAGATAACACGTGATGGCCTTCTTGACGCCGTCTCCCTTTAAACCTCCAAAATCCGTTCTGGCCTATCAGAAGCTGACGCCGTCAGAATAAAGGCATGACGCCGTCCCTCTTTAAATTAAGCCGTGACGACCTTGATCACTCCAAAGGGTGACGCCGTCAGAATTCCCATGCAAATTTCTCTGGCTTATCATGAGTAATTTTCATATCCACCTTTTTCTTGCCAAGCCATGACGCCGTCTGGGGACATTTCTGACGCCGTCAAAGGCACTTTTCAGCCGATTTTGAGACTTTGTCGTTTTCTTCACTTTTATGCTCCAAAAACGTCCAAAATGCTTCCTTTTCCAGATTTCTTCTCCAAAGTACCTAAAATGACAAAAGAAACGATTTAGGGCAATATTTGATCAAATAAATACGATTTAGGGCTTAAATGACCCCTTAAAAGCGGTACACTTTTCGCTTCATCAAATACCCTTACACTTGAGATTTGCTTGTCCTCAAGCAAATGCGCTTTTATTCTAATCAAAATACAAGTTAGGGGTCATTTAACGCTAATATAAAAGTAATTACAACAAATAATCGTTCCACTTTAATCATAATAAGCACGGAGATTACAAACTAGCACCTCACAAGCAGTGTTTAGATACTCACATCTCTCAAGTGTCATCAAAATAAATCTCGTAAATGAAAACGGATAATATCTCTCACTACCTGTCATAGCAAATAGATTACCATAGGCTTGGGAAAGGATCGAAAACCTCCTCCACTAGGCGTAAGCACCTAAGATAAACTATCAAAGAGGGCTTTTACATGGGTTATAACGTTAGGTGTAGGGATATGATAAACACGGATTTGTTGGATAAGGGATATTTTACTGGTGGCGAGTTAAAGATCTTGATTAATTACATGTACTATACAATGTTGCTAAGCCAAGACTAGACTCGATCTTAAGCTAGAAATGAAATAACAAAAACATAAAACAAACATAAAATGAAACGGGATGGTAGTCCGTATGTTTTTTCTATTTTTCATTTTCTCATTTTTTTGTGTTTTTCTTGATTTTTCGATTTTTTTTTTTTTTTTTTTTTTTTTTTTTCATACACTTTTGCCCTACCATCCAAAATAATACATCATAGGGGCATTGCATCCCCCTTACACTTGAACTTTTACATAACTTTACAAATAACTATTCTAATGACTCGAATTAAGATAATCAAAACACTTGGAGTACTTTTAAAATATTTAGCACATATGGGGGTAATAAATGATGTTCTTCCCCATTACTCCATTACACTAGTACTTTACCCATGAGTCCCAATCGTCCCAAAACAATATGTACAAGGATATGACTCGACTTAGCAACCATGTAATCAATTAGATAATTAACTTGGGTTTAAACAAATGTTGTAACAATAATGCACTAAAAATGAGTGCATACAAGGCAGGCTAAGGCGATTTGGGTGTACATTTAAGTGGGGTGTAACAAATTCTTCCTTTAAGTAAAATGCTTAAAGGTCGAAACGAAAAGATAGGCTCTGAGGGGTGTACTAGGGGTATCGTGTACTAAAAATGAGTACAACGCAAAGGGTGTGGGAGAATTACTTGACCAATGTAGCCAATGTAATTATAACAAAAACACAGGTGTAAAACAATGGGTTAATCCTAATGCCTCTTATCATGTAGTAAATCTAACTACACGAATGTAGTCTCACTTGTGGCCTCGGAATGGTCCTAACGCAAGTTCTAGAATCTAAGTGCTACCGGTACACACATCATAGCAAAATGCTTTTCCTACCAATTCTAGGGGCGAACCTCACATTTTTGGAGGTGGAAAATTTTTTAGTGGTACGGTTTTTTGTGCTATTCATATAACTCCTATCCGTGAGACGCTCATTAAGATCAAAGCTTCACTCCTATATGTTGTAAAAAATTTTAAATTTGGCACTAAAATTGCCCTAACAGGTATTTATCTCAGTTTTATTACACATCTACCATTAAACAAACAAAAATCAAGCGTAATAGCATTCTCTAAAATCGTACTTTTACCCCCTTACACTTAAGATGAACATTGTCCCCAATGTTCAAATAACAAGATGTAAAAGTAAATAAGGTAAAAGAATGAAATCAAATACTCCCCTGATTCGTTCGGTGGATAAAGAGGTAACATGGTTAGATCTTCTTCCAAGAGAATGTAGAAGCTTCAAGACTAATGCATCGCCAAAAGCTAGATTCCACATACATCTCCTTGTCCAAAATAACCTGTTAATCCTGAGAAAACAAACAAGAAAAACCAAAGCATCAAACCGAACAAAGACAACTCACAACTAGGTGTAATTCCAGACTTAGAAATAAAACAATAAAAGATATAATGCTTGCGGAATGAATGTTTTGCAGGTTCCTGGAGTTTATAAGTTAGAGATTTAATAAAAACTTTTTATGAAAACAAAACTTTCAAAAATTTCAGAAAATTAAAACCTGACGCCGTCAGGTTGTAATTCCTGACGCCGTCAGAAATGATCTGACAGAATTCTCATGTTAAGTTTCCGAAAAATTTCTGGAAAAACCTATACCTCATTTCCTGGAAATCCTGCAAAATATCATTATGACTCGATACAAGCATTTGACTCAAACAAATACTAATATGTATGTTAATTTAATATTATTATGATTCATGTTCATTTGTTCTAATAAACCGATTTGACTTTCCCTTACACTTATCTTTTGCAAAATACCTTTAAATGTAGTTAAAACGAAGTTAAAAACAAAATAAAGCATTTTTACAATTTTAGTTTTGAACATGAATCAATAATAATAAAAATTAAACATACATACGGAAGCAAATAAAATCAAACAAACAAATAAATAAACACACAAAGCAAATAAAGCTTGGGTTGCCTCCCAAGAAGCGCTTGTTTTTGTTCGAGTCACGAGCCTGACTCTACCCTTATTTAACAAAAATAGGGGAGGTTTTCCCTACACTTAGGATTAAGTGCGGGTGAAAGTAGCGATACACACCCTTAGGGTGTGAATATGCCACGTGAGGTGAAGGGGGTGAGTGAATGGCTTCCTTCATCCTAAAACTACCCGGATAATATTGGTTGATGGGTGGGTCGGTTCCTCTTTTTTCTCCTAGATGTAAATCTAAGGATGAAAAGTTGTGTAAAGGTTGAGGTTCCAATTCATCAACACTAGGAAATTCCCTAGAACTATGAGTAAGGTCATCACTAAAAGTGTGCAAACCTATATCCTCTAGTTGTGCTTGGTCCAAGGGTTCTACCTCCATCGGGATTCCTAAAGTCTCTTCTACTTCTTCCGGGTAAGTCACGGGCGGTGCGGGTGCCTCAAATGATGGTTGAGTATTTTGTGGGCTTATGGTGTTTACCTCATTATTCCACGTGTCAAGATCACCTATATCCTCGTCAATTGTTTTCTTAGGTAGTGATAATAACAAACCTAGTGCTTCATCCAACTTATGATTTATTGATACGGCTCTATCCACAATTCCTTGGCAAACTAGGTCGCTTTTCCTATTAGCCTCACTAAAACAAGATCCTAAACATGGAGGTTGTTCATAAGAATCTATCCTAGGTGAAGGCTCATATGATTCATAAGTGTCTCTAAATGAGGTATTTTGAACTTCTTGGTGTTCTAGCCACTCAACCATATCTTGCAATCTTAGAAATCTAAGTGAAAAGTCCATTTGAAGCAAATTACAAACAAAATCACAAAGAAAAGATAGACTACGAGAAAGCTACAAAATAAAAAGAAAATATCTCACTTGATAGGAATCTTGTGAGTAGACCTAATAAAAATAAAATTTCAACCTAAGCAATAACTACTCCCCGGGCTGCGGCGCCAAAAACTTGATGCGTGGTTTTGCAACCTTACAACAGGTTTTACCTCTCAAGGGATCTTGAGAAGTTTGCAATCCCCACCAGGCAGTGTACCTGACCGTTGTAGTATAGTGAAGTGGCAAGTACCGGGGATTGATCGTTCAACTCAAAGAATAGTGTTCGTTAGGATTGAAATTAATCTAACTAGGTCTAAAGGTGAGGGATGATTCTTTTTGTATTTTTATATTTTATGGAAAGCAAGTAAAAATCTCTGGTTTTGGAAGAAGGGGCGGAATTAGTTGCTAATCAACTAACCCAAAAGCTACTAATTAAACTAATATGCAAGAAAAGTAAACTAGGGTTCTACAAGGGAAATGAAGCATGTCTACCTATGATATGTTACTCCTTGCTAGCTATCCAATTCTACCTATTGAATTGTCACACCTTGTTTTAATTGACGGGTTGAATTCCTTAATACCATTCGTGGGGTGGCGTACGTACTTCCCCAACTCTATAAGCTCCTACTTCACTCCTATGTCGAGCCGGCTAAGAAGCTCCTAACATGGGATCACTAGAATTCGCTCATGCATTAATTACAACCAAATAAACCTAGTACGCATTGGTTCATGTTTCTTAAGACGCTCAAGCAAGTTACCGTATAGGAGGTTAGCCAGTTTTCTTAAGCCTAACATCGATATCACCCAATCAAAACAAGAAACAATAGGAAGCAAGAATTATAAACTAAACCAACTAGATCTATTGAAGTTGTCACGCCCTAATTGATGGAGATGGACACACACATCAACAAGAAATCAATAAGATCTAATTAGTTATATACAAGTTTCACACAATCATAAGTAGACACAAGGTGATTTAGCCAAGCATAATTAATGAAGAGCAATCAACAATAATCATAATTGAAGACATAACATAAGATTGAATCGATAAACAAACCATTACAAGATGTTTATGGCATGATTAGGACCCTCTAAGTTGCTGGAAAAACACCTACCTAAACCCTAGAATCGGACTTAGGGTTTAGGGCTTACAAATAATGAAGTTGTGATGTTGTATTTATAGGCAGTTTGCTGTCCGAGGGGTTCTGACGGCGTCAGACTTACACGTGACGCCGTCACATCCAATTTTTCACCAAATTGTAGATCTTTTCGTCCCGATCGCGTGGCCTTTTGAATCACCTAAATCCGAGTTCGTATGAGGATTTTATGGCCAAAACAGTAACAGCTACCACGCGCGCAAGTTGTGACTAGATAACACGTGATGGCCTTCTTGACGCCGTCTCCCTTTAAACCTCCAAAATCCGTTCTGGCCTATCAGAAGCTGACGCCGTCAGAATAAAGGCATGACGCCGTCCCTCTTTAAATTAAGCCGTGACGACCTTGATCACTCCAAAGGGTGACGCCGTCAGAATTCCCATGCAAATTTCTCTGGCTTATCATGAGTAATTTTCATATCCACCTTTTTCTTGCCAAGCCATGACGCCGTCTGGGGACATTTCTGACGCCGTCAAAGGCACTTTTCAGCCGATTTTGAGACTTTGTCGTTTTCTTCACTTTTATGCTCCAAAAACGTCCAAAATGCTTCCTTTTCCAGATTTCTTCTCCAAAGTACCTAAAATGACAAAAGAAACGATTTAGGGCAATATTTGATCAAATAAATACGATTTAGGGCTTAAATGACCCCTTAAAAGCGGTACACTTTTCGCTTCATCAGGTCCGCATCTGAAAATGCAATTAGTTTAAACTCCGAATCCTTCGGATACTAAAGTCCCATGTTAATGGTTCTTCGTAGGTACCGAAAGATCCGTTTAACCTCTTGGAGGTGCAGTTCGGTAGGCCTTGCCTAAAACCATGCTAATAAGCAAACAACAAAATGAATATCGGGCCGACTAGCAGTAAGATACATGAGAGACCCAATCATGCTCAGATATTTCTTCGGATCCATGGGTTTCCCAAATAAATCAGCACCTATTTTTGGTGAAGTGACCATTGGAGTGCCAACAGAGTCACAATTTTCCTTTCCATGTTTTTTCAAAATCTCAATTGTATATTTAGCTTGATTGATAAAAATACCACGAGGGGATTGATGTATTTGTAAACCAAGAAAGAATTTTAGTTCCCCCATCATGGACATTTCAAATTTGCTTTTCATGAGATTTTTAAAGTGTTTTGAATGTTTCGGATTAGTGGACCCAAAGATAATGTCGTCCACATAAATCTGAACAACCAAAATGTCATCTTTGAATTTTCTAGTAAACAGGGTAGAATCAACTGTGCCTTTTGTGAAGTTATTCTGGATGAGGAAAGATGATAGTTCTTCATACCACGCCCTTGGAGCTTGTTTTAAACCATAAATGGCTTTCTTTAGCTTGTAGACGTAGTCTGGATGATCTTTGTCGACAAATCCGTCTGGCTGACTCACGTACACCTCTTCTTTCAGAGTTCCATTCAAGAAAGCGGTTTTGATGTCCATCTGATAGACTGTGATATTCTTGTGAGCTGCATATGCTAAGAAAATCCTGACTTCCTCAAGTCTTGCTACTGGCGCGAATGATTCTTCGAAATCTATCCCCTCTTCCTGTCTGAAACCCTTGGCCATGAGATGAGCTTTGTTACGAATGACAGTCATTTCTTCATCCTTTTTGTTCTTCCATAACCACTTAAGATCAATGACAAGTTTGTCAATTGGTCTTGGAACTAAATCCCAATTGTCATGTAACTGGTATTGGAGAATTTCTTCCTGCATCGCTTCTATCCATGCATTGTCTGCCATCGCCTCTCGAATGTTCTTTGGCTCTTTTAAGCTGACTGAGCAAACGTAGATACACATATCGGGATCGGTGGCGAGTTGTCTTCTCGTCTGAATTGGCCATGAAGGTTTCACCAATAACGTGTTCTATTGGATGGTCTTTAGTCCACTGTAATGTAGAAAGGTACCTTGGGTTTAACAAATGCGTGTTAGATGGTTCATGTAACCGTGAAGATGATTCAGCAGAATCCGTTGCAAATGGGTTTTCGAATATTTCTTCTTCTAACACAACATCGTGTTGATTATGTGTTGTTTCTTCTTGAAGTGGAGAATCGTGGTGTTGCTCATCAACTCTTGGTAGAACAATTTCAATTACCGGAGTTGCTGGAGTAGATGTTGGTGATGTTGAGGGAGTTGGTGCGTCAACTTCGATTGTTGTTGATGCATCTTGTGAGGGGTTGATGGTTTTGAGCGGGTGCAGCGGAATGTTGTTGTGATGCATTTGTCGAAGTTCCACCATAGTATTCATCAAACATAAACTCGAAGAAATTTTCCAGTTCTTGATTTGTTGGTTTTTCAACGTTAGTTGACTGAGCTCCTTGGGGTACGAGTCCTGAACTAATATGTCTAGAAGTCTGAATGTTTGGTGCGGGTCCTAATCTGTTATGATTAAAAGCCATCGGGTTAAGCGCAGGTTCTAGAGCGAGTCTCTCAGAAGCCATTTGTGAAATCTCGTCAAACTTTACATTCATCATCTCCATTATCCTTTTAGTTCTTCTGTTATACACCCGAAATGCCCTCGAGTTTTCTGAATAGCCAATGAAGATTCCAATATCACCCTTACCTTTTAGTTTCCCTAGATCTCTGTCGTTCGTTGGATAGCACAAAGCGCCAAATACGTGAAGGTAAGAGATATCTGGTTTTCTATTCTTCACTAGTTCATATGGGGTTTTATTGAATCTTGGATGGATTAGGGATCGGTTCTGAGTGAAACAAGCAGTGGCAACAATATCAACCCATAAGAATAGTGGTGCACTAGAATAAATCAGCATCGTGCGAGCAGCTTCCACAAGATTTCTATTTCTTCTTTCAACTACCCCGTTCTGTTGTGGAGTTCTAACAGCTGATGTCTGATGTGTGATACAAGCATCTTCAAAGTAGGTTCTTAACTCCTGATTTGTGAATTATGTGCCATTGTCGGTTCTTATAATCCTGATTGGAGCTTGAAGTAGAACTTGAATTCGCTTCAGAAAGGTGATGATGATGCCTGGTGCTTCGTCTTTTGACCTCAGAAACTTTACCCATGTATATCTTGAATAGTCATCGACGATAATAAGAATATACTTCTTCCCATTGATGCTTTCAACTCTCATTGGGCCACATAAGTCCATGTGCAGCATATGTAACTTATCGACCGAACTGGGTACGGTTTTAGGTTTATATGTTGCCCTTTTGCTTTTTCCTTGTTCGCAAGATGGACAAAGGTGATCTTTGGTGTATTTGAACTTAGGAAGACCGTTGACGATGTTGTCTTTGGCTAGCTTGTTGATGTTGTCGAAGTTGAGATGGGATAATCTTCGATGCCACAACCAGGACTTAGTTTCGCAAGCTCGTGTCATAAGACAAATTGGTGATGAAGAGGCCATTTGGTTTATGTCGATAGCATATAGATTGGTGCCACGATTCCCAGTTAAGAGATCATCTCCAACCAAATTCCTAACGAAGCATGTGTTTCTCCTAAATGCAACCTCTAAATCTGCATCGCAAAACTGCCCGACTGAAAACAAATTGTGTCCCAACCCTTCAACATAGTAAACCCGAGTGATTAAGTAGTTCCCAAACTGAAGATCTCCATAACCCAGAATAGCTGCTACATGATCATTTCCAAAACGTACAGTTCCTATGAACTTCCATACAAAGTTGATCAGCAACTTTAGATTCCCGGTCATGTGCTTGGAGCAACCCGAGTCGATGATCCAAAGAAATATTTTGATAACCTGCCAAGAACAGATGATTTTGCATTTGGAAACCGTTTAACATTTGGTTCCATCGGGTTAGGGGTAACAAACAAATCACACTCATAGAAGGTTTCTACTGGTTTTTTTGGAACCGCTTTTAATTTTTAATTCTTTAGTACTAACTTTCTATCCGTTGGTTTCCATGCACATAACTTAAGATAGTTCCTAGGCAATATAGGACTAGTGGTTGACCTACATCCGGCAATTAATCTTTGAACATATCTAGATCTAGCACTAGTTCCTGGAGGAACATCTTTCTGTTCAGGCAAAGCATTCACATTCACATTCTTAGAAACAATATCATCACAAACATTTTTAGATAACGATTTCTTGCACATTAAACAAACAGAGTTAGTACATGCACTAGAATCAGTACTTTTAACTTAACATTGAGATGACATTTGTTTCTTATTCGAAAGCGATAAATTCCTAGGGTGTTCTTCTACTTCTTCATTTTTATTCTTGCATCTACTCTCAGAGGCAGGCGAGACTCTATTGTTCCTTGTATTGCTCCTAGGCTTTAGTCTGCTGCTGATAACGCTCAAATCTAACATGTTTTTAGGAGCTTTATTGTGGATTTTATGCATATATATTGGTCACTTTTATGAACTTATGGTACTTAATTGAGTATAATTTATGTTTTAGGTTCATGGAAGCTCAAGTACAAGAAAACGGAGAAAAAATCGAAGAAATGATCAATAAACGAAGATTTATGCATGTACGAAGAATTCCCGACAAATGAGAGTCTCTTGGAGTTTATTCGAGAATATAAAGTCATGAAGTTTGTCACTCCAAAGACTCAAGAATAAAGCACAAGAGGGAAAACGATGAAAGAAATGAAGAAAAGAAGCTCAAACGATGAATTATTGGAAGACTCGTTGTTCCCGACACACCTCCACCATTTTGGCCATAACTTGAGCATACGAACTCGGATTTAGTTGATTCAAGCGGCCACGGAAAGCTAAGAGAAAAATCTACAACTTTGGTCTGGCCAAAAGGGTCCAACCGATCGGTAGTGCCCCGCAACCGATCGGATGGAGGAAGCTGTCTTCTCCAAGTTATGTTTTAATGTGTAATTAAGTGCCATCAAGTCCCATGACCGATCACTTGCCTCTAATAACTCATAAACCTGAACTTTTATGACCTTTATGCCCAAGTTATTTACTTGTTGGCTAAGGGTGGCTTCTACCTATAATAAGACTACTTTGGCATGGTTTCAATTGTGATATTCTAGCCTCCAACCTTAAGGACGAATTTCCACAAACTATTATCAACCCCAAAAGGCCACAAACCTCTGCCATTTCCAGAAGTAGTGCTCAAGTGCTTGACGAAGTGTTCGGGTGTGATTTTCCGGCTTGGTTAGAAGTTGTAGTTGATTGGAGGCTTGAAGGTTGCTATAATCCTTCACCTTTGCCTATTGTAATCCATACTTTGGGTAAACTTTGTTACTTTTATATTTCAAGATGTTTGTTATTGATATGATTTATGAGTTTATGTCTTTGGTTGACATGAGTGGTTAGTTTTATTTATACTTGTTTGGAATCATGTGAATATTGATATGGAGTGTTTGGTATTTTGCAATATAGAATTATGGTTTTGCTTATAAGTTTGTTTGAATATTAACATGTCTAAATAACTTGTTGATGAATCATAACCGGGTTTATAAGGTCGAAAGAACTTCTTGTTATGATTTGTTCCAAATGTTAATGCGCATATATGTTTGGCATTTCATAATTGACAACTATGAATAAACATGTTAAATGGATTTGTTGAGGTCGAAAGGGTTCTTATGAACAAATTGGTAAAACTAATATTTCTAACAAATGGTTTATAATGAATTGGTTTATAATAACAGGCCGAAAGGGTTAGACTAAACCATGATGTATGCAATTTCATGATATCACCCATTGAATTGGAATTGTATGAACTTTGATTTTGTTTGCTATTGCTTAAATATCTACCCGATACTCCATTCACTCCATTGAAATAGACACTAGTTCCAAACAAGTATTGTTTTTAATCTTATTGAATTCACATAATCATCATTCTTAGTGTTACTTGTTGCTTATATGGTATTTTTGGTCGTGACAACCAATTACCACCTTTTAATTGCTTATTGTTACATAGATTCTTCACAACTGAAAACACCCAAATCCCAGTGAACGACCTCGGCTTACCAACCAAAACTAGCTACATACGGAAGGGTCATACTTGCCCGTGTGTTCTTAGCTTTATTCGGTAATTCGTGTTATAAATTTAAAACTAGTAGTCGCGAGACACATCAAGTTTTTGGCGCCGTTGCCGGGGATTTGTTTGTGTTTTTGTGTGCTTTGAATCTGTGTTTTAATCATTCCCTAGTTGTGCCGCCTTTGCTTGTGATTTTTTTTCGAGCCAACCAACCGATCGGAAGTCCATCCATCCGATCAGTTTCCTTTCAAAAAAGTTTTACCGAGCCTTCTATCCGATCGGTAGTCCATCTAACCGATCGGTTTTCCCAAATCCAAATTTTACCGAGGAGACCATCCGATCGGATAACCCAAAATTTCATCTAACCGATCGGTACGAGCCCGTATCTGATTCGGCTAGACCGTTTTCGCCCAACAAAAATCCTTCAACCGATCGGCTGGAAGCCTATGCCGATCGGTTGAACCGTCCTGTTCAGAAACCAACAAAAATTTTTCTTGCTTTCTAAGTTTTGTTTATTTATTTTTCTTCTTTCTTTTGATTTCTAGTTTTGTTTCTTTTTCCGTAGATTTCTTTTACAAGTTTTATTTAGTTATATTTGTTTAAACATCTTTAAAAAAAAAAAAAAAAAAAAAAAAAAAAAGTCATAACTAGTTTATTTTTCAAAGTTTTCTTGTAGTAGCTAATAATAATAAATAATAGTCGCCTTTTTCTAAAAGTAGATAGTTTTTTTTTTTTTTTTTTTTTTTTTTTTTTTTTTTTTTTTTTTACGTCATCTTAAAAAAAAAATACAAAAAGATTTTCTTAATGTTCATTTTAATTATGTTTTTATTTTTCACTTTTTATTCGTAATTCTCAATGACTTTTTGCAAATCGCTCCGGGTTTGTATAAACCCGCGTTCTTGGGGTAAACAAATCGTTGGTCCACTTCACGAACTTAAACGTAAGTTCAAAAAGAAGACTCGTAAACCCGATAATACACCAAATGTACCCCCCGAGATCGAGTCATCCGAGCCGTTTTCTGAGATCGATTCATTTGAACCTTTTATCGAAATCAAGTCACCCGAACCTTACACCAAACAACCGTTCATCGAGGAACTTGTCGTTGTAATAAAACTCAACATATTTGAGGAGAAATTCGAAACTCCACCCGATTCCCCAACCATAATCGTCATTGATCCCGATGATCAACCCATGTGGTCAAGCACTGGGACCGTTGCATCAACACCTAGTTCCGCTATTATTCAACGCCCTCTTTCCAACAATTTCCATATCAAGGGTACCCACATACAAATGATTCGAGAGAATCAATTTGATGGGAGAATCCGGTCTGATCCTCACCAACACATCACTGATTTTCTTGAGATTAGTAACTTATTCCAATATGGTGAAAATCAAGAGGAAGCGATTAAATTGAGGACTTTTCCTTTCTCATTAACTGGAGAAGCCAAGATTTGGTTGAACGAATTAAATGAAGGAACAATTACTACGTGGGAAGACATGAGAAAAGCTTTTATTAGCCGATACTTTTCTCCCGCTAAGTTTAAACGTCTCCTGAATGAAATTCATAACTTTCACCAACTCGATCACGAAACACTCGTTGATGCTTGGCTCCGAATGAAAAATATGCTTCGCACTTGTTATGGACACGGTCTAACCAAAGGAGCGATAATTCAAACATTCTACCATGGTTTAGACGATCATACTCAAGGAATTCTCGACGCTGGAGGAATTTTCCTCTACAATACTCCCAACGAAGCATTCAAACTCCTCGAGGACAAGGTCCAACTCAAGCTCGATTTTTCGGAAAATATCTCTAATCGTGCCAAAACCAAAAACCGTTGTTTCCGCCGGTGGAAGTAACGTCAATTCCGATCATTCCTTATTGATGGAGAAATTGGAAGTTCTAGCTAGACATATGGACAATGAATTCAAGAACATAAGGAAAGAGCTGAAGGAGATACGAGATGCTCGTAGATACGATGAAGATGACAATGCTTCAGATTACCACACGGATGATGACATGCTGATGTTTGAACCTAATGAAGCAAGATATCACGACGGATATCACAATCAAAATTCCAGAAATTCGTACTCCTATTCAAGCCAAAACCCAAACCATGACCATCCTCACTTCCTACCCCAAGATGAAATGCCACATCCATCACAATATTCCAAAACCTCACCGGAGGAGATGATAGAATGGATGGAGGCAAATGAGAGTATGAAGAACCATGTGGTGGAAAAGAAGTTGGGTGATAAGCAAGAAGTCCATTGTACCGAATCACTTCCTCATACAACAGATTCCAATCCAAGACATGAATTTGTCTACAAACCACCATCAATCCGAAACGAGAATGATAAGGGTGATGTTGAAGTTATCGAGGAGGATGAAACTGAACCCATTCCAACCATGCCTCACCTGAGTCCAATCACATCTAATTCACCAACCGAGTCACCTTTTCTTGAGGATTGCACCGAGCATATCCCAACCACTGAACCCTTAGTAAGAGAGAAGATGTTTACACATGATGAATTCAATGCAACTGGAGGCGTTGGAAATGAAGTCTTGAAAGAGAAAGAGATTGAAAAGGATGAAAAAGGAGTGTCAAAGATACCCTACAGGAGTGGAGAATTGGAAAGAAAGCTAGTCAAGTGGTCTAATCAACAAAATCCAGAAAATCGAGTTTCTTCAAAACAAAACGGTAGGACTGATCCACCTCCTCCAAATCCTATTGAAAACGTGAATGACATATTCACGAGGAGTGTAAAGTCTGATGACCCTCTGAAAAATCAAAAAGATTCGCCACATGACTTCGTTTTTAATAAAATCGATCAAGCGTTCAAGATAACAAAAGGGATTATCACGTGGTCAAATCAAAAGAATTCCCGTCACTTGAGAAGTACATACCAAAGATCCCATACCCTCAACGTTTAAGAACCGAAATTCCCCATTTGAACCGTATCGTCAAAGAATCCTAATCCGGGGAAGAGTCTAGCTAATGACTCAGTAATAAATTAAGCGCTTCTCGGGAGGCAACCCGAGCTTTTACTTGTTTATTTGCTTATTTTCTGTTTTAAATAAACATGTACACCCTTTTTGCAAAAATTCTTTTCAAAACTTGGAAAATCTTAAGTGTGGGGGTGTTACATGCTAATATATTATTGCTTGCATTTTGTGTGTTTTGTTTGTTTGTTTTGTTTTTGTTTGAATAATTGCAGCAGGTGATGAAGGAAGATGTTTGGATCAGAAATAGATTGTTCTCATAAGCTTATGCTAGCATTTGCTTAGCACTTTATCATATGGAGTTCGATCACGATTTCTTGGCCCGGGAAGTTCGTTTCTCTTGGATTATTTATTTATTTATATATTTTTCCCTATTTTACATGCTTTGAAGTTTATTTTCACAATGAGTATAATGCGTAACTTAAGTGTGGGGGAAAGTTAGATGGTAAAAAAACGAAACTACTTTCCAATTTAAAATTGTGTATACTTGTTTGCCCTTGTGATCTAATTGTTTTCACGCTTTTAAAATAATATATTAGAATAACTAGATCAATCCACTAGTGAAATATGTATTTTTGAAAATTCTGAGATGTGTCTCGATTAATATTGCAATCCATTCTGGGATTGATAACATTTGCTAGCACATATTATAGCCCTTTCCACTAAATTGTGAGGATTTGAGCCTGTTCTATTTCATATAGCATACATCTTTTATGCTTGGATCTTTTGCTATGAGTGTGCCGGTGATTTTATTTATTCTAGAACTTGTACTTGTAAATCATTACCAGACCGCAGTAAGATCGCATTCGTGTGATATAAGTGTATTCGTGTGATAAAGAGGCAACCTTAGGAATAAAACCAAATGGCCTTCCGTTTACATCTAATGATATATTAGCTAGCCACATCGGTTAGTTAACCACCCATATGGACCCATTTGTTAGCGTTTATCTTTAACGCTAGATACCCTTAGTTACACACTTAGAGCCATCCTTTTCATTTTTGATTAAATCCAGAAAAATACAAAAAGATTTTACACTTTAAACCTTAGCCTAACCCTTTGTCAAGTCTAAATGGTTGGTTGCTAGTTGCTTGGTATGTTGGATTGTTTTTGATGATTAATAGTTAGCCACACTTTGTCATGCGTGTGTGTCATTCCGACAAAGACGAAGACTGCAGCTTCTTATTTGTATTTTTGTGGTGTATGCTTATGCGAAGTGTGGGGGAGATGTTAGGTATGAAAGGAGAAAGAAAAAAAAAAGTGAAAAGAAAAAAAAAATGAATAAGTCATCGAAAAAAAAAAAGAGAAAAGAAGAAAAAAATATGTGTGATGACAATTATAGCCAATGTGCTATATTATTATGAAGATGAAGGAAGATGAAGTATGTTTGAGATATCGATTAGCCAATGTGCTAAGACGTGATATACATATATATATTTGGTGATCGATATGTGAAGAGGAGAAAGTTGTTAACTATAATCATTTACGGGTTCGTGGATTGTTCGGTAACTAGCAACATGGGTATTAGACTTGACTTTAATTTTCTTTTAAAACCAATTTCATAAATACTCCCATGCCTTATCCCTACCCTTTTGGCTTTGTGAAAATATGTAGTGCATGGATATTGTAGTGACCATCCGGTTTTTGAATAGTTGAAAAACGTTGCTAGCGAGCTAGTGCGTGTTTTGGTGACCATCCGTTATGTAAGTAACGTCGTTAGCGAACCAAGGTACAATCTAGTGACCATCCGTTGCTTAGCTAGTCAAGAATTCGTTGTTAGCGAGCTATAATGTTCTTGTATGAAATATTTGCACAATAGCCAGGTAACCTTAAACTTTAAACCAGAATAAAAGTCCTCTTTAGATGTTTACACTTTGTGCTTACGCCATGTCGGTGGAGTTTTGTTTCTTGTACAAGCCTATGGTAATAAACGGATCATGACTGAGCGATGAGTGTGATTTCTCTTATATATACTCCACTACCTAAATAAATGAGTGATTGAGTGAATTATACTTCGTTTCTTTTTCGTGAGGTGTTTAGAAATGTTACTCAAGCAAGAAAATCTTTATACATCTCGGTTTTTCACCATGCGCTTAAAAATGATGAATCGTATCTTGTACTTGTACTTGGTAGATTTGCATCATAATTTTTATAATCATTTTTTTATGCACCATGTGGGATTTATTTTTCTTAATATTTGCTTGAGGGCAAGCAAACCCTTAAGTGTGGGGGAGTTTGCGCTCATTTTTCGCTTATTTTATCTTTTATTATTAAATATATATAAAAAAATATATAAATTTTTTTTTCTGTCCAACCGATCGGATGTGAGAGCATCCGATTCGGCTGGCATGCTGCATGTTTCTACGAATTGTCCATCCGATCGGATGGATGCCTCGTTAAAGTTTTTAAATTTTTTTTAATTTTTCTTTTCGTTTTGTCATTTAGATATGAATTTTAATTTTTCTTTTCTTAGATTTGCTTGAGGGCAAGCAAAGTTCAAGTGTGGGGGATTTGATAACGCTCAAATCTAACATGTTTTTAGGAGCGTTATTGTGGATTTTATGCATATATATTGGTCACTTTTATGAACTTATGGTACTTAATTGAGTATAATTTATGTTTTAGGTTCATGAAAGCTCAAGTACAAGAAAACGGAGAAAAAGTCGAAGAAATGATCAATAAACGAAGATTTATGCATGTACGAAGAATTCCCGACAAATGAGAGTCTCTTGGAGTTTATTCGAGAAGATAAAGTCATGAAGTTTGTCACTCCAAAGACTCAAGAATAAAGCACAAGAGGGAAAACGAGGAAAGAAATGAAGAAAAGAAGCTCAAACGATGAATTATTGGAAGACTCGTTGTTCCCGACACACCTCCATCATTTTGGCCATAACTTGAGCATACGAACTCGGATTTAGTTGATTCAAGCGGCCACGGAAAGCTAAGAGAAAAATCTACAACTTTGGTCTGGCCAAAAGGGTCCAACCGATCGGTAGTGCCCCGCAACCGATCGGATGGAGGAAGCTGTCTTCTCCAAGTTATGTTTTAATGTGTAATTAAGTGCCATCAAGTCCCATGACCGATCACTTGCCTCTAATAACTCATAAACCTGAACTTTTATGACCATTTATGCCCAAGTTATTTACTTGTTGGCTAAGGGTGGCTTCTACCTATAAATAAGACTACTTTGGCATGGTTTCAATTGTGATATTCTAGCCTCCACCCTCAAGGACGAATTTCCACAAACTATTATCAACCCCAAAAGGCCACAAACCTCTGCCATTTCCAGAAGTAGTGCTCAAGTGCTTGACGAAGTGTTCGGGTGTGATTTTCGGCTTGGTTAGAAGTTGTAGTTGATTGGAGGCTTGAAGGTTGCTATAATCCTTCACCTTTGCCTATTGTAATCCATACTTTGGGTAAACTTTGTTACTTTTATATTTCAAGATGTTTGTTATTGATATGATTTATGAGTTTATGTCTTTGGTTGACATGAGTGGTTAGTTTTATTTATACTTGTTTGGAATCATGTGAATATTGATATGGAGTGTTTGGTATTTTGCAATATAGAATTATGGTTTTGCTTATAAGTTTGTTTGAATATTAACATGTCTAAATAACTTGTTGATGAATCATAACCGGGTTTATAAGGTTGAAAGAACTTCTTGTTATGATTTGTTCCAAATGTTAATGCGCATATATGTTTGGCATTTCATAATTGACAACTATGAATAAACATGTTAAATGGATTTGTTGAGGTCGAAAGGGTTCTTATGAACAAATTGGTAAAACTAATATTTCTAACAAATGGTTTATAATGAATTGGTTTATAATAACAGGCCGAAAGGGTTAGACTAAACCATGATGTATGCAATTTCATGATATCACCCATTGAATTGGAATTGTATGAACTTTGATTTTGTTTGCTATTGCTTAAATATCTACCCGATACTCCATTCACTCCATTGAAATAGACACTAGTTCCAAACAACGTATTGTTTTTAATCTTATTGAATTCACATAATCATCATTCTTAGTGTTACTTGTTGCTTATATGGTATTTTTGGTCGTGACAACCAATTACCACCTTTTAATTGCTTATTGTTACATAGATTCTTCACAACTGAAAACACCCAAATCCCAGTGAACGACCTCGGCTTACCAACCAAAACTAGCTACATACGGAAGGGTCATACTTGCCCGTGTGTTCTTAGCTTTATTCGGTAATTCGTGTTATAAATTTAAAACTAGTAGTCGCGAGACACATCAGCTGCTCCTAGAGGTGCTTTCTAATCCTGTAGAAGGTAAGGCACACACATTAGAATTTATGTTGTTGTCCTGAGAAGTTGCTTTAGCAGTCCTAGACTCTTTTGGATTATCTTTTACACTCTTGTCTATCGCCCTATATGTTTGAGATGTTGAGGCAGACGCAGTAGTGGGACTAATCTATAAAGACCAGGTGCTATCACATTCGATGTTTTGACAACTGCTTTCCTCCCTTTATCAGCCTATTTTGCTTTTTCACTTTGTTTAGGCAAGGGTGTTGCAGTGACTGGATTTGTCAAATCAATTATCACATCAACTTTTGGAACACATTGAGAAATGGACATTTTTAGTTTTACAACCGGTTTGTCCGAAGTTGATGGTTTTGCAAACATAGTTTCCTCACCCTTCCCTTTTTGACTATCCAGTTGAGACCTCAAAAGATCATTTTGCTCTTTCATGTTCTTGTAGGCACGCTCATACGACAATTTGTCATATTTGCATTCATCGGTTTTTCTATCAAGTTGTTTAAAATATGTTACATTTTCTTTCTCAAGTTTTGCAAGAGCATTTTCATATTTTAAAAAATTGCAGAAGTCTCAGCTCGAAGTCTTTCATCATCTTCAACAGAATATTTTTGATAAATAATGGACATAATATCGGTCGACAAAGCTGCTTCGAAGAGAGAATCGTTGTGGTTTTCCAAAACTTTGATGCGTTCAATGTTTTCATTAGCTTCCTTCACCAGGAATTTGTGGTCCTTGACAAAGTCAGGCTGTTTCTTTTAAAAATTGCATTTTCAACATTAAGTACTCTCGCATGAATTGCAGTTAGTGGAGTAGTAATTTATGTTTCAAACACCTTTTTCATTTCAATATGAAAACTTGAATGCCAGTTGTTGATGCTAATATTTGTTTTGGATGCCACAATCATTTGAAGCGTTTCAACTCTCTTTTTAAGATCATCCAAATATCTTCTAGCGTCACTTGTGTTAAAAGGGTTACTAGAGGACATTTGTTCTATGTTTGAAAGATTTTTTGAAACAACTTTTTGTTTTGACAAAACAACTAGTTTTTTGAAAATCATTGGTGTTTGTTTTTGAACAAGATGTACTCCAGAAAGTGTGTTAAGCTTATTATAATGAATTGGTTTAATTTCTGGGTTCATTTGTCTCATTTTGATTCTACTCTCTTCTGCAAGCTCAATCGTTTCATAAGAATCCCGAACCTCGGGAGGATCATGTTTAGCAAATATCACATTACCATTATATAACACATTATGTTCTTTCTGAGCTTTCTTGAGATTATAAGGGTTTTCACAACCGATAGCCATTTTCTTCATTATATGTAAAAGCGGGTTTGGATCTTTAATTAGCATGTGTATTGTTTGAGCAGAATGACCCGTTTTTACAAGCAAATCTTCCAACTATTTAATTGTTTCTTGTTTCTCAATGATTCCATCAAGAAGATCATTTTTTCGTTTTGAAAACCTTGCATTCAACTCTTTCTTTTCTTTTTCAAGATCAGAACAAGTTGATTTTTTTTAGAAAGTTTGTTGGTTAATTCTAAAATTTCCGTGTTTAAGGATTTTATTTTCATGTTCAAATTAACATCGAGTGTGTCAAATTTGATTTGCAAATGTTTTTCTCTTAAAACAGAATCTCGATAACCAGTTTCTAATTCTGACTGTCGTTTGTTATTAAATTCAAAAGCTTTTTCATTTACCTTATATCTCTCAAGTTCAGCGGTCAATTTTTCATTTACGGCCTTAACATCAATAAGATGTGGATTCCAGAGTTTATCTAAATTCAAGAGTTTATCTAAATTCCAGAGTTTATCTAAATTCAAGAGTTTATCTAAATTCCAGTGTTTATCTAAATTCAAGAGTTTATCTAAATTCCAGGGTTTATCTAAATTCCTTGGTTTATCGGAATTCTAGGGTTTATCTAAATTCAAGGGAAATTCTGTCGCAATTCTGTCGGAACTCTTGGCCTTATCGGAATTTAATAAGTGTCGCAATGCACAAAGACTTGTCGCAATTTTCAAGGTGTTGTCGCAATTCCAGTCGTTGTCGCAATTCCCATCTTTGTCGCAATTGAAGATTCTGTCGCAATTCACACAGAAACTTGTCGTAATTCCAGAAAAGTGTCGCCATTTACAAAATTATCTAACTTCAACTTGCACTTAATTCTTCGAGATCAAACGAGAACTCGGTATTCCCGTACTTGTATAAGTGTGTGGGATACTTCGACAAAGGAAACATCTTCTAATTTTTAAAAATTAGATAGATTTTTATCTAAATTGCAAATTTGTCTAAATTGCACATTTCTATCTAAATTCAGATTTTGTCAAAATTGTATAATTTTGTCTAAATTGAGATTTACATCGAAATTGTGATTTTGTCGAAATTGCAATCTTGATAACTTTGTCGAAATTGTGATCATTTGATTTTGTCTAAATTATAGTCTTGTCGAAATTGTGATTTTTGTCTAAATTGCTACTTTTATCTAAATTACTACTTCTGTCTAAATTGCCCTAGTTCATCTAAATTGCAAGGAATTCAAACAATCATAAGTTTTAGACCGGAACTTCACTACAACAACTGAACTTAACCTACCAAACATAACTCCTATTTCGTTGCACCGATCCAAGTTTAACTTTATCATACTAAACATCATCAATGGCAACTCGGCAAGACATTCACGCAGCCGGTGCAGAAAACCGTCCTCCTATGCTTGAAGAAGGTGGATATCTTCCATGGACAAGCCGTATGCTTTGCTACATCAAAACTAGAACTGATGGTAAACTCCTGCTCAAATCCATCCAACATGGATCATTCAAGCCTCGCCAAGTTCAAGACCCTGGAGATCCAAATGCAACACCTCCTGTTCCACCGTTCTTTCGTGATCAATCAGAAGCAGAATACACAGAAGACGATTGGAAACAAATAGAGCAGATGACATGGCGATGCACTTAATCCAACTAGGATTACCACGAGAAATCTTTGCTGCTGTTGATAGTTGTGAAACTGCTTATGATATGTGGGAACGATTTAGAAGACTTTGTCATGGCATATAAATTGGGCAACAAGATGTTGAAAACAAGCTTCTAACTGAACGGGAGAAATTCACATCCACTCAAGCGGAACCCATTGAATCTTACTGCACCAGGTTTTGCACTCTAATGAACGAGCTCATCAGAAACAAGTTGACACCAAGACAAATTGTTCAAAACATCAAGTTTATCAACAATCTACCAGAAGAATGGGGACGATTTGTCACTATTGTCAACCAAACCAAAGATCTTCACCAGGTGAACTATGATCAGCTCTATGATTTCCTTAAGCAAAACCAGGCTGAGGCGAATGAAGTCAGGAAGGAGAAATTAGCCAAGCAACATGATCCTCTTGCATTAATTGCTCAAACACCAACACCTGTAACAGTGAATACACAACCATCATCATCATCATCTTCCACTCAGAACTACATGCAACAACAATACGTTCCCAAACTGCTGTCATACCACAATAACAATTCTACCCACAACAACAAGTTATACTACAACAATAATACCCACAATACCAAGAACCAGATTTCACTGACAATAATGAGACCAATGCTGCTTTGAATCAAGCATTTGCTCTTCTATCAAAGGCATTCCAAGGACGCTATTCCACAAAAACTAACAAAAACCAAAGGATTTCATCGAACACTCGCAATAGGCAGATTGCACACCGAGTTTCAACATGGGTCAACAAGGACAAATGGTTAGAGTTATGGGGAATCAGCAGGGATATGCTCCTAGATTTTAGATGGGTAATGCAGGGCAGTATGCAGGGAATCAGATGGGTCAGTATGTAGGGAATCAGATGGGTCAACTTGTCGGAAATAAGAGGGGTCAGAATGTTGGAAATCAGAATGTTGGTAATCAGTTTGGGAATGTTGCTGCTCCAGTTGCTAGGAATTATGAAAATGTGAATCAGGGTAATTTGGTAAAGTGTTTCAACTGTCAGGGAGTCGGTCACATGGCAAGGAACTGTCCCACCAGGCCGAAAAAGAAAGATCTCGACTATTTGCAGAAAGTAGTGCTGTTGGCACAAAAGGGAAAAGGCAGGGTTTCAGTTGAATGCTGAAGAGAATGATTTTATGGTCCTCATGGATGATATGGAAGACATTGAAGATATTGATGCAAACTGCATTTTCATGGCAAATCTTCAGGAGGCTAAGTATGACACGGATTCTGAACACCTCCTGTTTATGACAACAATG
Organism: Artemisia tridentata subsp. tridentata; assembly: GCA_021014915.2. Lineage (NCBI taxonomy): Eukaryota > Viridiplantae > Streptophyta > Magnoliopsida > Asterales > Asteraceae > Artemisia > Artemisia tridentata. Next base: position 490,472,789 of record CP139508.1, on the reverse strand, counting down.
CAGTCTCTGAGGTACCATCATTCAATACATGTAACAATAATGAAATATTTGATATGTCTCCTCATGAGGAACAACATCCTGCAACTCCAGCACCCACTTATGATACATATATGGACACGCCAAGTTGTAGCAATATTAATTTGGCAACTCCAGATATGAATCCTAATGGAGGCTTCGAGTCAAAGCATGCTGAGAACGATGAGGAAACTTGTGCTCAATTTGAATCATTATTGAACAACTGTAGTATTGAAATTGAAAAAGTCAAAAAGGTCAATCGCGATGTTAAGGCCGCGAATGAGAAATTGACCGCTGAGCTTGAGAGGTATAAGGAAAATGAAAAAGCTTTTGAATTTCATAAAACACGACAGTCAGAATTAGAAAATGGTTACAAAAACTCCGTTTTAAGAGAAAAACAATTGCAAATCAAGTTTGACACTCTTGATGTTAACTTGAACATGAAAATAAAATCCTTAAACGCGGAAGTTACAGATTTGAAAAACCAACTTTCTAAACAAAAATCAACTTGTTCTGTTGAAAGCAGATTTTTTAAAACGCGAAAATGATCTTCTTGATGAAATCATTGAGAAACAAGAAACAATTAAGAAATTGGAAGATTTGCTTGTCAAAACGGGTCATTCTGCTCAAACAATTCATATGCTAATTAAAGATCCAAACCCGCTTTTGCACACAATGAAGAAAATGGCTATCGGTTGTGAAAACCCTTATACACTCAAGAAAGCTCAGAAAGAACATAATGTTTTGTATAATGGTAATGTGATATTTGCTAAACATGATCCTCCCGCTGTTCGGGATTCTGATGAAACGATTGAGCTTGCCGAAGAGAGTAGAATCAAAATGAGACAAATGAACCCAAAAATTAAACAAATTGATTATGACAAACTTAACATACTTTCTGGAGTAAATTTTGTTAAACAACAACAAACACCAAAGGTTTTCAAAAAACAGTTGTTTCAACAAAACAAAAAGTTGTTTCCAAAAATATTTCAAACTTGGAACAAATGTGCTCTAGCAACCCTTTTAACACAAGTGAAGCTAGAAGATGTTTGGATGATCTTAAACAAAGAGTGAAAACACTTCAAAGTATTGTTGAATCCAAAACGAATATTAGTATCAACAACTGGCATTCAAGTTTTCATATTAAAATGAAAAAGGTATTTCAAACAGAAATTACTACTCCGCTAAGTAACAATTAGTGCGAGAGTAATTCATGTTGAAAATGAAATTTTAAAAGAAACAGCCGACTTTGTCAAGGACCACAAATCCCTGGTAAAGGAAGCTAATGAAAACATTGAACGTATCAAAGTTTTGGAAAACTACAATGATTCTCTCTTCGAAGCAGTTTTATCGACCGATATTATGTCCATTATTTACCAAACGTATTCTGTTGAAGACGATGAAAGACTCCGAGCTGAGACTTCTGCGATTGTTTCAAAATATGAAAATACTCTTATTAAACTTGAAAAAGAAAATGTCTCATATTTTAAACAACTTGATCGAAAAACCAAGGAATGCAAATATGACAAATTGTCGTATGAGTGTGCCTACAAGGACATGCAAGAGCAAAATGATCTTTTGAGGGCTCAGCTGGAACGTCTAAAAGGGAAGGGTGTGGATACTAAGTCTGCAAAACCATCGACTCCGGAGAAACCAAATGCTTCAAAACCGGTTGAAAAACCAAAAATGTCAATTTTCCGGTTTGCTCCAAAAGTCGATGAGAAAAATGATTTGTCAAATCCAGTTACTCCAAATTCCTTGCCCATCAAGAAAAGAGTATTAAAAATTGATGAAAAAGGTGTTGAAAATGAAAAAGCGGTTATCGAAACACCAAAAGTGATAGCACCTGGCCTTTCTAGGAATAGTACACCAAATGTGATCACAGAAACTGTTAAAAAATCTGTTGGTTCTAACGACATGGTCCACAATCACTATCTAGAAAAAGCTAGGCAAAAGGCACAGATTCGAAAAGACGGAATTTTAGGTACAAAACCTAAGGTGATGAATTCTACAACATTACAAGGCACTGCTAGTAGTAGTAAACCATTACCTAGGAACACTCAACAAAAGACTAGGGATTGGCTTGCATCTAAGAGTAGTTGCGCAAAAGAAAATGCTATGCACATAGAATGCAACACTAAGAACTCAAATTCCTCTTCGAACAAGAAACAACTTCCAAATGACAGTAGTGACAAAGTTAAGGTTGCTGTTTTAAACAAGAATGTTGAATTTGTCTGTCCTACATGTAAAAATGTGTCTTTTCAGCTAATCATGATGCATGTGTTGCATAGTACATCAAGAAAGAAAAATTACGTGCTAAGGCATAATCCACTAAGACACCAAATAGAAACAAGCAAGAGGTTAAGAAACCTAATAGTTGGATCTCTGCAGGACGTAGTTTTTCTCAAAATGAGACTTCCGCTGCATCTGAAAAGAAAACAACTCCTAGATCTTGCCTTAGGTGGATCCCCACGGGAAAAGTTTTTAACACAGTTGGTCTTAGATGGATTCCCACAGGGAAGATTCTTGATAGTTGCACCAAGACAGATAATAGTGAAAATCATCAGGATAAGGATGTAGAAACCACTACAACCGTCGATAGTGAACCCCCTCAATGTGAAGAAACATGTACTTCTAATACTGTTATTTGTGCAAATTCTTCTTCTGTGGATGTAGGTTCTTATGAAAGTATTGAGGGTTCATACACCCGATATGGAAAAGAAGAACTTTATGCCAACATCGCATATGAAAATCCTCATCTTATTCCACTCTTAACTCCACTTTTACTTGTTCAATCTTAATTCTTCTTTGTAAATATATTTTTTGAAAAAAAAAAACAAAATACAAAATTTGAAAAACAAACAAAAACAAAATACAATATTATAAAATTTTCAAAAACAAAAACAATATAAAATCAAAAAACAAAAATATTCTTCTCACGACATGTCTCTCGTATAATCGATATTCTGTACGTATCTAGAAATGTCATTCCACAATGATACGGACATGTACAGATGCTTGAGCGAAAGTTCTCTAAAATTATTTTCAAAACATGTCGTTTCTCAAAAAATTTCTTCATAATGGCTTTGGAACAACTCAGTTTTGGACCCGAGCATAATGTAATGGCTTCTGGACACATCAGTTCAGGACCCGCGCTTCAAAGAAAGGAAAGTGCTTAATCAAATCAAAGGTTTTAAATATTTTTCGTGCACTTATCCTAAGAATCTCAATGGCTTTCGTATACTTCGGTACAAAACCCGCACTTATATGATGACTTCTGATTATATCAGATCAGGACTCGTGCTTTTAATGTCAAAATAAAGAATCCTTGAGCACATGATCAAGATTTTTCAAAATCTTTCTCAAAATTTTGTGCTCAAGAAAACTCCCTCTATACTTTTAAAATTAATTTAAACTCAAAAGTTTAAAAATATGCTTTATTTAAGGGGGAGTATAAAAATTAAAAATGAAAAACAAAAAATGTTCCAATTTCATGCTCAAATCCGTATATCTCTCCAAAAAGCTTTCATTTAATCAGTTGATATAAAAAATATCACGAAATGCTATTTTTGAGGGGGAGAAGACGTGATTAAAATGTGATCAAAAATGTTTAAAGATCGTGGATTGAATCTCAAAAGAGCTCGACTCAGATCTGAACCATCGAATTGACGAAAACTAAATGTCCGTAATCGAAAATACTTGTCCGGGACGGGTAATAATTTCAAGCTAGTCCAACTAGTGATGTAAACGTGTCTCGCAAAGGACTTGTCTAAGTAGAATATACCAATTCGAGAGATTTTCTTTGATATTACTGGGACGGGTAATAATTTCAAGCTAGTCTAACTAGTGATGTAAACGTGTCTCGCAATGGTCATGTTCACTGAAAAATCGACCATTTCAAATGTGCGAACTCTACCCACCATGTGCATACTTATCTTAAAAATTGCATAAGTACATGTGTAGGGGGAGTATTTCAGAAAATGCAAAACTCTCGAAGTGTTACCAAAATGTGTTTTATTCATAAACACTTTGAGAGATTTTCACAAAAAGTTTTATGGCAAGTGATCAATAAATCTAGGATAATCATGGAGTAATAAGGTGATTATGATTAGGTTTATGTCCTATGATCCGCCAGAGCCGGAGGGATCTACCCAAGGACAATTCCAATATATTAGAATTAGAAGTCCTTAGGTAAGATTGAAAAAAATGAGTAAAATAAGAAAGGGAAAGAAGGGGTTTTAGAATGAAAAAGAAAAGTTTAATGAAAGGGTGAAAAGAAATAGCCCTCCATGAAAACTTAGGGCAGAAACTGGGTCAATACATCTGCTATCGGTTATCACAAAGTTGATACTGATATTGAAGATAAGACGTCATGGACCCAGTGACGCACTACACAACCCCTCCTAGCCACTCAGATATCTCTTAAAAGATATTTGTTTCATTTTCTCACGGAGAACACTGCATAATCTATCGGCCTCTCACTCCGAGATGTGTTGATATTGAAAAGGTGGCACTCTGCTCCATGCCTCCGACTACTAAAACCAAAATGCACTTTATCGAGTCTAGAGCCATGAGATTCATTATAAGATCTCTTAGGAACACTTTCAATATAATACACCTGTGTTCACCAAAAAGGACACAAGGTGTACAAGAGTCTTAATGAGATCTACGGATCTTGCCTTATATCATGATGGTTACGTGCTTCAAATGGTCTACAGTCGTGAAGTGATACCCGGTATACTTCAGTGGCTCACAACGGCCCTGGTAAGGATCAGAGAAAGTTTTCACACTATGCTGTTAACAATCTCGAAGTCTGAACCTCTAAGCGCTGGATGATTTATTGCTAACTATTTTATGCAGGTACTGACGAAAGTCCATTCACCATCATCACATAGAACAGCATCCAAATCTCCTCATACTCAGACTTATGAAGATCATCCTCAACAAAGCTCAAGTGAAAAACTTCAAGACAAAAAGATCAAGTTAAAGACAAAGAGTTACAACCAAGTCAAGAAGCTAATCAAGATGTCAAGAACAAGCTCATGTATCAAACGAGGAAGACATAAGTATGAAGTTCAAGAAGTATGAGTATGATGGAATGTATAGAAGATGTTGATCAAAGGCAAGAAGGACCAAAATACAATTACTTTAAAGATCACATAGCATGAAGGAACTAAGAACCAAGACTATTCTACAACAACACACAAAGTTCAAGACAACGAAGATGATAGAACTAATCACTGGGAGCAGCATTTGAATGACCATCCCTTAGGGGAGAGATTGTTAGCATTGATTAAAGTGATGGTCATTTCGTATTTAACAACTATGTAATGTGTCGTGTATGTTATATAGAATAGACGATGGGCTCATGGTTGGACTAAGCTAAGTGAGTAAAAGTTGAGTTATATTAAGTCCATGTAATGTTAAGATATAATCCAAGTCCAACACATGATAGAGCAAGCCCATCATAAAGCCCATTGTAAAGCCTTAGGGCGTCACATGTCTCACTATATATATCACACTCCCACCTCATTTGTATGAGTGCTTTAGAGGTGTAAAGGTGGGAGTGTGTGTGTGTGTATTGTTTTCTTTCTTCTTCATTCTAATCTAATATCATACGAGTTACATACATATTCTCTCCATCTCTCTAAGTGTGCCGAGTTCTTATATTTAGTGTGTGATAAAGTAGCGACCTTGTATTATAACAATATATTAGCTACAATTTTGTGCAACTAACTCTCTACATTTTTAAGTCCTTTTGTGTGTCTGTGAATCTTTTTTGTGGGTCTTTGAGTCCTTTTTGCGCGTCTCTAAGTCCTTTCTTGTGTAATTTTGGTGAAGGATTGCAGCCAATGGATTGTTTTAATTGTAGCCAATATATCCCCTACTAAAATATATGGATAGTAATTTCTAGATTAAAATAATGATTGAAATTTACGTTAAAAGCAAATATTATTGTGAGACAATCCCACAACACTTTAGATGAACTCATACTCTTTGGTTTACACATATGCCAACTAAGTCAAACCAAATAGCATCATAGTATTTTCAAGCAGATTGCGTACTTGATATTATAAGTCGTTGACCAAGTCAATGACTTCATGTATGTCCTAACAAGACATAAACATTTAATACATTGCTATTCGTTATACGTCTTTTAACAATTAAAGAACTTCATGTTTGTGTCTTTACAAAAATAAAAAAGATTTTTAATTAAAGTAATTATGAGCACCTACTCTTTGCCTCAATGGTTTTCAAATTAATTACCTACTTCACTATGACTTTACAAAAAACATAATCATATTCACTAAACACTTTAGTGAATATATTGAAGTAGCTTTTTCATTACATCTTGACATTTGTTCTAAACAGGGCAACATTCATTTTATGTGAATGTGTCCTAGTATAATATTAATTTTCTTACCTTGTGGTCAAGAAAACCATTAGCCATATTGTTATGTGTTGTAGCTTGTACACTATTATGATTTCTCCCACTTATGCAGGATGCAACATCAAGCTAGTGTAAAAGACAACACGACAGTCATTTGTTTGTATAGACAATATGTGAGTGTCAAGTGTATTTAGAACTTCATCAATTAATGAGGTGAGATCCATGACAAACAAAAAATATCTAAAAAACAAATAAGCACATCCTAGCCTTCTATTTTAAAACCATCCAACGGTGTAGATCAAAAAAAAAAAAAAAAAAAACAAACAAAGGGAGGGCAAAATTGGCATTTTAGCTCATTTAATATAAAAACCCACTTTCCACCTTTTTTTTAAAACAACATATCTTGCAAACGGTAAATCTTCAAGCTACAAAAAATACACCATCGCGACGAGAATTAAATCATCTTTCTATAGATATGCAATTTTATATACTTTCGACGAATTTTTTTTTTCAAAATTTCCGTCCAGAAAAATCCCACGGGATTCGAAAATAAATCACTTGTGATTTGTTATTTTAAAAAAATCACAAATGATTTGTAAAAATGAGTAAATCACTGTTTTGGAGTTTTATACTTTTATGTCACAGCTTTTTAAGGGTAGATGTTTTTTATATGATTGTTGAAATGAGCTCTTTGAATCTCTTTATTAAAAAGTTGTATGTTGTTATACAGAATCCCATGTGATTCTCTCTGATCCCTTGGGATTCATATAGAATCTCATGGGATTCTGTATGAATCACATGGGTAATCTTTATGAATTACAAGTGATTCATCAAAGAATCTCATGGGATTCTGTATGGATCCCATGGGATTCTATATGAATTACAAGGGATTAGAGATATCCCATGAGATTCATGCTGAATCCCATGGGATTCAGCATGAATCCCATGAGATTCATTAGTCAATCCCATCATGCTGAATCCTATAATGGGAATCCCATGTGAGGTACATTTACACACCAAAATGATTCAAACACCTTAAATGAAAGTCACCTTCCAAAAAAAAAAAAAAAAAATTATCACTCAACACATGCCTTTGACTCCCCCACGCCAATAAACATACTGAATTAGATGCTAGTCAAGAACCACATATTAGTAACCAATTGTATTTCTCTACACAACAACCACCCGGACCACATATTAGTAACCAACTGTATTACTAACCAACTGAATTAGATGCTAGTCGACGAACTTTTATGTAAAGAATAAAAAAATCTTAGCTAACTATAAAGTAAAAAATAGAAAAAGAAAAATGGGTTTGGTTCCCAACATCAATGCACCCACCACCTATGCAACTAGAAAATCATTTTTTTTTTTCTCTTTAAGCATGAATCACATGTGATTCATTAGTCAGTCCCATGGGATTCATTATGAATCCCATAGGACTGACTAATGAATGACATGAGATTCGTAATGAATCACATGGGATTGCCATTTGAATCCCATGTGATTCATTATCACTCATTATGAATCCCCATGCGATTCATCATAACAAAGAACAAAACATAAGTATTTACACAAGAAAACAAAAAACAGACCTCTATCATCAAATCAAACACAACTTATCATTATTTCTTTCTTCTTGAAGCAAACGAATACAACAGCATCAAAGATCTACCATTTATTTCAAGAACACAATTTCAATCAAATCTACACAAACCAAATGCCACCTTAATTCCTTCTTCATAATTTTCTTCTATCAAAATCAAAACCCAATATGCAATATGTTCTTGGCTTTATTTCTTGGACCGAAACACAAATATAAACATCTCAAATCTTAACCCGTGAATTTCACCTATAATGAAATTTGCTTTTCTAAGTGAAATTTTAGCCTTTTAAATTATACCCAAATATGTCACCACAGACCGAATCACAACTGTGTTCTTGGTGAAATTTGTGGGTTTGTGATATTGAGAGTTGTAATGCGTATATTGATGTGGGTATTGTAGTTGTTGGATTACGATGAGTACAAATGACTAGTCTTGAACTCGAATTCGTTTTAATTCATTGTTGTGGAGGTACTCGCCGGAGAAGACAACCCCAAGCGCCACCTACACCATCGGACGAGAGCTAGGCCGAGGTCAATTCGAAGTCACGCATCTAGTCAACGAAAGGTTTCTTGTGACCCTCGTCTTAAAGATCTTGAGTGTAGTATCGGGTAAGGTTTGTTTGCTTCAGATCTTGAGTAAAATTTAACTGATCGAATGAAAGTGATTGAAGGTGATGACGTCAGTCGCCGGAATAATTGCATCAGTCGCCGAAAACTTTGGTTGGTGAGAGTGAATGAGAGTGTCTGTGAAATATGAAGAATTGAAATGAAAGGAGAGGGTGTAAATGACTTTGAGTGAATGTTACAAAATTGCCCTTCAATAATTAATTATATTAAAATGATGATTAATTTAGACCTTTAGATTTAAAATAGATGGATGGTTGAGATGGAGCGGTTTGTTCTTTGGTTTTTTTTTTGTTTCGTATAACTTTCCTCAGAACTTCATCAATTAATAAGTGATTGTGCATAACTATGTTATAGATAACGTGACATAAGAGAAATGAGAAGTTATCACATAAAATAAAATGCGCTTATTCTTAGTAAATGAAGATATGTCACACTATGGAAAATAATTTATTATTTCAAGACAAGCCAGAAATAAAATGAGACGCCTACAAGAAGAAAAGCTCATAGCTCCCATTGATTTAGACAACATTACAAGTATAAGAATAAAAAGTGTTGCTCCCACTCGATTAGACAACATTATAAGTGATTCTATACCAATGCAAAGCAAGTAGCAATTTATTGACTTTCCTAAACTTGAATGTCTACACATTATTGCTAATGTGAGTCGCGTGGACTAGTAAGCATGTACCCAGATATCCAAGGTAGTGTGTCAAGTTCTACTATAGATTATGTACTAGTCATAAATGCTATCATCAACTTGAAAAATTAACATGCAATTCCCGCTCAATTGGCCTACATAGCCAAAAGGGTGTAGCACCTTTTATTGGGTCAAAGCAAACAACTAGGTAAATCATGATAATTATTTCCTTTACTACTTTTGCGGTAATATCCCCGTTTTCTAATTAAAACTCATAGTAAGTCTTGATGATATCAAAAGTCTACCAATTTGTTAGCTATAGAAACGTGTTCTATAGTTATGCAAATGCCTTATTTGTTTCAAAGAGTTCAAAACCGAATAAGGGTAGTGAAGCCTACTTGAAAGAATAAGATTCACAACCATACTTAACCGTTTGACTTATACAAGACAAAACGATTTCATGAGTAAGCTTGCTATGAGCTCGATTAGAATTAGAACTATTTAATCGATCCTATTAAAGCTTTTTCTAGCAAGGAAAAAGGATAGGAGACTCGGTTTGCTATTTAGTCTGTCTCTTTCTTACAAGGAAAAGAGACTCGGTTTGTTTTCTTCAAGTAAAGAACAAACCATGTTTACGGTTTATGTTGCAATAAACACTTACTAGAATATACAAAGTTCAAATCTTAATATTTTTGATAATAATTATTTTAAAAATTAACTACCCATGTTTTAAATAAAACAATTAAAAATGGATAGTACGGCATTTTAATGCATATATGGATAGTACGGATTTTAATGATGGTAGTGGCGGGTGGTGTCACCTCCAACTCACCTTATTAAAAGAGTAAACTACAAAATACATCCTGTGGTTTGGTCAATTTCACATGATACATCCCTCCCAAAAAAGTTGCGCCATACACATCCCTCCGTTAGTAAAAGTCAGACACAATACATCCCTTCGTTAAAAAAAGGACTAACGGCGCAAACCATTTCTCCGTTATCTCCTAACGAGATAGAAAATGTTTACACCGTTAGTCCTCTGGGTTAACTCTATTTGCACCGTTTGTCCTTTTTTATGTTTTCGTCCGTTTTTTTTACGTTTTCGTCCACTTTTTTACGTTTTCGTCCATTTTTTTACGTTTACGTCCGCTTTTTTACGTTTTCGTCCGTTTGGTTTCAAGGATTGACTTAATCAGCTGACTCGAATCATTTATAAAAATTCGAAAAAATTTATAAAAATTTAAAAAATTTATATAAATTCGAAAAAATTTATAAAAATTCAAAAGATTTATAAAAATTCAAAAAATTAATAAAAATTCGAAAAAACTAATATAAATTCGAAAAATTTATAAAAATTCAAAAAATTTATAAAAATTCGAAAAAAACTTATATAAATTCAAAAAATTTATAAAAATTCAAAAAATTTATAAAAATTCGAAAAAACTTATATAAATTCGAAAAATTTATAAAAATTCAAAAAATTTATAAAAATTCGAAAAAAATTATATAAATTCGAAAAACTTTATAAAAATTCAAAAAATTTATAAAAATTCGAAAAAACTTATATAAATTCGAAAAAACTTATATAAATTCGAAAAATTTATAAAATTTCAAAAAAATTATAAAAATTCGAAAAAATTTATAAAAATTCAAAAAATTTATAAAAATTCGAATTTTTTTTTAAATTGTTTAAATTCGAAAATTCATTTAAATTCGAAATTTTTTTTAAATTCGAAAAAAATTTTAAATTTTTTCAAATTTTTATAAAAAAAAAATTTCAAATTTAAAAAATTTAAATTTTTTTTTGAATTTAAAAAACTTTTCGAATTTAAAATTTTTTTCGAATTTAAAAAATTTAAATTTTTTTTCGAATTTAAAAAAAATTTCGAATTTAAAAAATTTAAAAAAATTCTCGAATTTTTATAAATTTTTTCGAATTTATATAAATTTTTCGAATTTTTATAAATTTTTTCGAATTTATATAAGTTTTTTCGAATTTTTATAAATTTTTTCGAATTTATATAAAATTTTCGAATTTTTATAATTTTTTTCGAATTTTTATAAATTTTTTGAATTTTTATAAATTTTTCGAATTTATATTAGTTTTTTCGAATTTTTATTAATTTTTTGAATTTTTATAAATTTTTTGAATTTATAAATTTTTTTTCAAATTTATATAAATTTTTTGAATTTTTATAAATTTTTTCGAATTTTTATAAATGATTCGAGTCAGCTGATTAAGTCAATCCTTGAAACCAAACGGACGAAAACGTAAAAAAGCGGACGTAAACGTAAAAAAATGGACGAAAACGTAAAAAAGTGGACGAAAACGTAAAAAAACGGACGAAAACGTAAAAAAGGACTAACGGTGCAAATAGAGTTAACCCAGAGGACTAACGGTGTAAACATTTTCTATCTCGTTAGGAGATAACGGAGAAATGGTTTGCGCCGTTAGTCATTTTTTTAACGGAGGGATGTATTGTGTCTGACCTTTACTAACGGAGGGATGTGTATGGCGCAACTTTTTTGAGAGGGATTTATCGTGTGAAATTGACCAAACCATAGGGATGTATTTTGTAGTTTACTCTTATTAAAATGTACAACTTTAAAAATGGATAGTAAGCATTTTAATGAGTATATAACGAGAAAGAGATGAGGGAGATAGAAGTAGTGTGTGCAAGAGTTAAATAACTATCTTGTTTCCCTCATGTGGTAGATTTTAAGAGACAAAAACAAAATCGTTGGTCGTTAGAGGAAGGAACTAACGGCAGATAGTTTGATAGTTGAAACCAAACAATACATTCTTTTGGGCAAACCATGTTGTAAAGCAAACCACAAGGACAAACTATGTAATTTACCCTAAAAACACAATGAAGGCTACATATCAAAAACAAAACAAAAGAAACATATCCACGACACATATAGTCCATCTGGTAACGGATACAGTAGAGACAAAAAGTGCAGCACAAGAATAAACTAGGATCAATGTTGCAAAAATCGTGAATCGGTAGCCGGGCGGTCGACCACCCTGCAGCGAGTAATCGGCCAAGGCGGGATTAATCGGTGATTAATCGGATTGGCATTTTTTTGCATGTTTTGGGTATTTCTGGAGATCAAACTAAAGATCGTAACTGATTACAAGCCTACTATGTTTTCAAACCTCAATAAAAGGCTCCAATTCTGATTATGAGGCTCATTGTGCATTATAAGTGAAATAAACGATCCCCAAATTAAGTAGAATGCCTAAATTTTCATTTTTTTAAACCTGGCCGATTTGGCCGATTTTTGGCCGATTCAGCCGATTTTTGGCCGAATCGGCCGATTTTTGACCGATTCGGCCGATTTTTGGCCGATTTTTTTCCCTGACCGATTTTTTAGCCGATTTTCACTATTCTACAAGGTACTGGGCCGATTAACGATTAATCGGCGATTAATCGGCCGATTCAGCCGATTTTTGCAACAATGACTAGGATACAAATGTTTTTAAAAGTAACAATACACAAGAGTTTTGTCTATTAAAAAAGACACGACTATTTTCTCACAACACATGCAAAAATTTATTTAAGTAACGACATTCAACATCTGCAACCAGGCGATAAGTACAAAGCGAACTATTTCCCGGAGAGTTGAATACTTGAATACGATAGAGTCAAAATCATCCATATCTTTACCAAGGATCTAGCCAGGAGGGTAATATATAGAGTGTCGTTTTTTCTATCTTTGTCAGAAACCTCCGCCTATACAACAAAAACCTTATTTAAATAACACAAATACTGATTAATTTGAAGTAAAATATATATACCCCAGACATGAGCAAGCTCACCTTTGGTGGTATCATCATAGTCTCAGGGCTGGCGCATACATGGTCTGAACAATCTGTTGGGATTTCATATTGATTAAACCATCAATAACATGAGTAAGCAGCGGATGGATCTATATTTAATGTTATGAATTAAAACACATAATAAATACTAACCTCGAACCTATTGAAAATAGATAACCACCAAGTCTTGACCTTGATCACGAACACTCCAATTGATCTCGTATCACCACGAAACCCTAATCAACTATAGTAAGTTGATCTTTATCGAAAACTCACACTACACGTCTAACGAGAGCGTTAGGATGCTAGTGCTTAACCCACGAGCTTACGAACTAAACATGAATGCTAGTCGTAGAGAAGAAACAAAGGCCAACTCCCTTACAAGGGGTGCTGGACGTTTTTTAGAGGCAAGAAGAGAAGATCAAAGAATGCTTTGATTTGAGGTGTGAATAAATGAAGACCTAGAGGCCTCCTTTTATACTAATAGGGTAGCTTAGGGAAAAAGCCACCCCTCTCTTGCCCTAGCCAATATGGCCGGCCACCCCATGGGTTCCATGGGTCTCCATATTGCTTTTTAGTCCTTGTGAAATAACTATGTACAATACAAGCTAACTTTGGACTTAACGACCGTTAACCATTACACTAACGGACTAACGACCGTTATGTATATTTCTTGGATTATATTAATTATAATTAATAGTATACATTAAACATATTAATTATATTTAATAAACGCTCTCTAAATGTATACGTGTGTGCCCTGATAGGCTCACGTAATTTCTAGCCGTATAACTTATTGATTTACGAACGCATAACCAATAGCTCCCACTTGCGATCGTAACAATCAATAATGTATACTAACAATGCTAAGTGTCTAGCAACACCGCATTGCTCCCAGAAATACCTGAGTGTGGTTTTATAAAACAACTAGGTAAATGGTTTACAATTTTAAATTATCCTTTTGTTTCAGATACTTGTTGAACTATGGATATGGATCAAATTCATTCCATATTGTTCAACTATTCTATTTCTCGTTTTATAAATTAATTAAGATTACCAAACGTAAAACAAGTATCATCTTGATTTACACTTTGGGCACGGCCATGCAAACATCTGATTAATTCAGTGAGGGGCCTAGTAGTATCATGCTCCACAAGACAAGTGAAGGAACAAATTCTATTTTGACTACACGTGTCATTCATGTGCTTCAACCAACTTCTGAGAATAGCCTTTATAACCACCTTATTCAGGATAGCGTTTGACTATAGTCAAGAAGAAAGATCCACACATGCAAGACCTGCTTGCATCTCAAGTCAGAGGACAAATAAAATAATCATTTGCGAGATATCACTTAATGACGCCGATCCATAAAGTGAAAACTCGTAGGTTTGGGGAAATCCAATATCCATAGCACGTGGATAACATGTGAGTTTGGCGGACACATCCTTAGTATTCAAATAATATAACCAATCTCTCACATTTGCCTTAATTCAACAATATTCCCATATCATTGATCGACAATGGACAATTTAAAGTAATAAATTACTTATGGATTAAACATGCAAATATAGGACACAATTAATATATATGAATGAATAACTCAAGTACCACATATATTAATCATCAAAATAATAAATGTTTTACATATCTCATTATCCAAATACTAAAATCAAAACAGATTTACATGAGACTACTAACTGAACGAAGTCCAATACCACTAGCATGCTCAACATGCTTGTTTAAAGGCAACACCTTAGTAAACGAATCAGCTAAGTTGTCATCTGTGTGAACTTTGTTAAGTACTACTTCATTATCTGCGATAACCTCACGGAGATAGTGAATCTTCCTTTTGTAATGCTTGGCGCCTTTCTGAGCTCCAGGCTCGTTGGAGATAGTTAATGATCCAGTATTGTCACATAGAATTTCCATAGGTTCTTTATTGGTGGGGACTACTCCAAGCTCATCAATAAACTTCCTTATCCAAATAGCTTCCATTGCAGCTTCCGAAGCAGCAGTGTATTCAGCTTCTGTAGAAGACATCGCTGTAATGCTTTGCTTATCACTCTTCCAGACTATAGCGCCTCCGTTTAGAATGAAAACATATCCTGTTTGCGACTTGGTATCATCCTTGTCGGTCTGCCACCTAGCATCAATATAACAGGTAACTCTGAGTTCTCTGTTTGGGTCTCCACCGTAAATAAGAAACATATCTTTAGTATATCTGAGATACTTCAGTATGTTCTTCACAGCAGACCAGTGAATCTCCCCTGGATCTACTTGAAATCGACTTTTTAAGTTCTGAGCGAACGCAACATCAGGTCTAGTGCACCTCACCGCATACATGATGGATCCTACAGCCGAGGCATAAGGAATCCTCTTCATGCGTTCCACCTCTGCAGGTGTTGAGGGTCCTTGAGATTTTCTCAACTCAAGTTTTACTTGCATTGGGGTAGTTTCATGTTTGGAATTCGCCATATTAAATCTTTTCAATATTTTCTCAATGTATGCACTTTGACAAAGTCCAATCAACCGCTTAGATCTATCTCTGTAGATCTTGATTCCTAGAATATATGCAGCTTCACCTAAATCCTTCATAGAAAAACAATTTCCAAGATAGGCTTTAATAGCTTGTAACATTGGAATGTTGTTTCCCATGATCAATATGTCATCAACATATAAGATTAGGAATGCTACATTACTCCCACTAGCCTTACGATATACACATGGCTCATCAAGGTTTTGAGTGAAACCATACTTCTTGATTTCCTCATCAAACCTTTTATTCCATTGCCTAGATGCTTGCTTTAATCCATAAATGGATCGTTGTAGCTTGCATACACGGTTAGGATATTGTGGATTGACAAATCCTTCAGGTTGGTCCATGTAAACCTCTTCAGTTAAGTGACCATTCAAGAAGGCAGTTTTGACATCCATCTGCCAAATCTCATAGTCATAGTACGCTGCTATGGCTAAAAGAATCCTAATAGCTTTTATGTCTGCGACAGGCGAGAAGGTTTCCTCATAATCTACACCGTAGGTTTGAGTATAGCCTTTTGCCACAAGACGAGCTTTATAGGTGTGTACCTTTCCATCCATGTCAGTCTTCTTCTTGAAGAGCCACTTGCTACCAACGTTTAGCGTTAGGAGGGAGGTCAACTTCAATCCAGACTTCATTGTCTTTCATGGATTTCATTTCCTCGTTCATAGCATTAAGCCATTTTTCAGATTCAGAATCTGCCAATGCAGCTTTATAGTTAGCGGGCTCATTGAGATCCCCTAACTCATGCTCTTCTGAATCGATGTACAAACACATACGTTCAGGTGCACGTATTGTCCTTGAGGACCTACGAACAGGAATAACTTCACTTTCTGGTTCAACACTTTCATGTTCAACCATCTCAGGAAGTTGGCTAGTATTTTCAGAAGGGTGAGTATCTTCTTGAATTTCATCAAGTTCTACGATCCTCCCACTTGCTTCTTGTGAGATGAGACGATTCTAAAAAAAGTCAGCAAAACGAGCAACAAATACTTTGTGCTCAGGTGGGTAGTAGAAGTAGTAACCCATTGTTTCCTTTGGGTATCCTACAAAGATACACTTAATAGATATTGGCTCAAGTTTGTCAAGCGTATCACGTTTCACGAATGCCTCACAACCCCAGACCTTTAAGTAAGACAGATTAGGGACCTTCCCATGCCATAGTTCATATGGTGTCTTTTCAACCTTCTTTGATGGAACCATATTGAGAATGCGTGCAGCAGACTCAAGAGCATAATACCAAAAGGGCATTGGTAGAGTTGTTTGATTCATCATAGATCTTACCATGTCAAACAGGGTTCGATTTCTTCTCTCAGATACACCATTATGTTGTGGTGTACGTGGAGAAGAGAGCTGTGAGACAATCCCACACTTCTTAAGATGATCTATAAACTCTTGACTCATATATTCGCCTCCACGGTCAGACTGTAAAGCCTTTATGGTCTTACCAAGTTGATTCTCAACTTCACTTTGAAATATTTTGAAAGTTTCAAAGACTTCATGTTTATGTTTAAGCAGGTAAACATAACAATATCGACTAAAGTCGTCAGTGAAAGTTAAGAAATAGCTGTATCCTTGTTTTGACACAGTTCTAAAAGGGCCACATACATCAGAATGTATGAGTCCAAGCAGATCTGTAGCTTTCTCCATTTTATGCGGAAAAGGCTTTCTTGCCATCTTCCCAGACACACAAGATTCACACTTATCAAAAGACTCAAGGTCAGTTGATTTAAGAAGCCCATCACGTTGCAGCTTCTCAATGTGTTTCTTGTTAATGTGCCCAAGTCGGCAATGCCACAAGAATGTAGAGTCCAAGTTACGCTTGGCTCTTTTACTATTAACAGAATACATAGAACAATCATTCGAAACAGAATCATGCATATCAATTTCAAAAATACCATTCCTAGAAACAACATTAAAATAAAACACGTTATTCATTGAAACTGAAATACCAATATCTATAAAACAATGAGTAAAACCCTTGTCTTTCAAAAGTGAAACTGAAACAATACCCCTAGTAATACTAGGAGCATAATGACAATTGTCCAACACAATAATTGTTGGGAATAAAATGATCAAAGTCAAAGAGCCTGCCAAGTCGATGAAGAGCCTGCTAGTTGATTTTGTTATGTACGAAGATGTTCTACCAGTACCTTCTGGGTAGAAGGTACTGCTAGCTAATGAAGAGCCTGCCAAGATTATGTCAAGTCGATTAGATATTTTGTAATAGATATTTAGTTGAATTATTAGTCTTTGTACATTGTTATACGTTATGTAGAAGTAAAATAGTCTTCTGTGGTGACAGAAGAATATATCAGAGTGTACATGGGTAGTTGTATTTAATTGTAGGCGCCAATATAGTCAAAGTATAGTATTATATTCATCTACTTGACAACATGTAATAAGATATCCTTAACTTATAAAAGGATATCTTAGTCACTACTTCATGCATGCATCTTTCACAACTAATAACCAAAAACAAACTATCTCTCAAGTAACTTAGTTACCTCATGATTGCGTGGGTTTTGCAACCTTACAACAGGTTTTACCTCTCGAGGGATCTCAAGAGGCTTACAACCCCACCAGGCAGTGTACCTGACCGATGTAGTATAGTGTAGTGGTAAGTACGGGGGATTGATCGTTCTCCACAGGGAATAATGTTCGTTAGGTGTGAAAGGCTACTCTAATTAGGTCTAAGGGTTGAGGAAGATTCTTTTTATGTTTTTATATTTTATAAAAGCAAGTAAAATCTCGGGTTTTGAAGGAGTGGGCGGAATTAGTTGCTAGTCAACTAACCCAAATTACTACAAATGCAAATAAAATAAAATAACAAAAATGAAAAGTGGTGAGAAACTTATGTGTAGAGAAATGTGTTTACTTAGATTTCCTTACTCCCTAACTATCTTTTACCGGTTAATTAGTGTGTATTAGTCGCGTGGATGACGGGTGTATTCCTTAATACCATTCGTGGGGTGGCGTACTTACTTCCCCAAACTCTACAAGCTCCTACTTCACTCCTATGTCGAGCCGGCTAGGAAGCTCCTAACATGGGATCACTAGAATTCGCTTGTGCATTAAATACAACCATAAAAACCTTTAGTACGCGTTTGGTTCATGTTTCTTAAGACGTTCAAGCAAGTTACCGAATAGGAAGTTAGCCAGTTTTCTTAAGCCTAACATAGATAAACAATCATCCAATACAACTAACAACACACTAACAACCAATAATCAATAGCTAGGTTTCATTAGATCTAAGCAAACACAAGATAAAATTAGCCTAACATGTTAAACAAAAGACAAGCATAAGATAGAATCAAACAACACATAGACATATTGAATGATTAATTGATAACTTATCTTTCAATGAAACATGGAAGATCTCAAGGCAAGAAGCCCTGAAAAAGTAGCTAAAATCGTCTTAGGGTTTTATCCCAAAATTCCACACACTAAGCTCTCCTCTAATGACAAAAAATTAGAAAACTATATATAGACTTTGACATCTGACGGCGTCACCTTATGCATTGTGACGCCGTCACCTCGCCGCTTTTAGGGTTCCCGGATGACCATCTTGACGCCGTCCCTCTTTAGCTCTTCAAAAATCCATTCTGGCTTATCAAGGCTTGACGCCGTCGGATCCTGAACGTGACGCCGTCCCCTTATGATTTAAGCCGTGACGCCCTTGATTTAGTTAAAGCGTGACGCCGTCAGAATTCTCATGCAAACTCACTGGCCCGTCATGAGTAAATTTCACATCCAACTTTTCTTGCCAAGGCATGACGCCGTCCCATGTTAATTGTGACGCCGTCAAGAGTAACTTTTAGCCGATTCTTGAGACTTTGCCGTTTTCTTCACTTTAATGCTCCAAAAACGTCCAAAATGCCTCCTTTTCCAGATTTCTCCTCAAAAGTACCTAAATTGACAAAAGGAACGATTTAGGGCAATATTTGATCAAATAAATACGATTTCGGGCTTAAATGACCCCTTAAAAGCGGTACACTTTTCGCCTCATCAAATACCCTTACACTTGAGATTTGCTTGTCCTCAAGCAAATGCGCTTTTATTCTAATCAAAATACAAGTTAGGGGTCATTTAATGCAAACATAAAAGTAATTACAACAAATAATCGTTCCACTTCAATCATAATAAGCACGGAGATTATATACTAGCACCTCACAAGTAGTGTTTAGATACTCACATCTCTCAAGTGTCATCAAAATAAATCTCATAAATGAAAACGGAAAATATCTCTCACTACCTGTCATAGCAAATAGATTACCATAGGCTTGGGAAAGGATCGAAAACCTCCTCCACTAGGCGTAAGCACCTAAGATAAACTATCTAAGAGGGCTTTTAAATGGGTTATAACGTTAGGTGTAGGGAAAAGGAAAACACGGTTTTGTTGGATAAGGGATATTTTACTGGTGGCGAGTTAAAAATCTTGATCAATTACATGTACTATACAACGTTGCTAAGCCAAGACTAGACTCGATCTTAAGCTAATGAAAGAAAATAACAAAACATAAACATAAAATAAACATAAAATGAAACGGGATGGTAGTCCGTATGTTTTTTCTACTTTTCTTTTTCTCATTTTTTTTTTGTATTTTTCTTGATTTTTTTTTTTTTTTTTTTTTTTTTTTTTTTTTTTTTTTTTTTTTGCATACACTCTTGCCCTACCATCCAAAATAATACATCATAGGGGCGTTGCATCCCCTTACACTTGAACTTTTACATAACTTTACAAATAACTATTCTAATGACTCGAATTAAGATAATTGAAAAACTTGGAGTACTTTTAAAACATTTAGCACATATGGGGGTAATAAATGATGTTCTTCCCCATTACTCCATTACACTAGTACTTTACCCATGAGTCCCAATCGTCCCAAAACAATATGTACAAGGATATGACTCGACTTAGCAACCATGTAATCAACTAGATAATTAACTTGGGTTTAAACAAATGTTGTAACAATAATGCACTAAAAATGAGTGCATACAAGGTAGGCTAAGGCGATTTGGGTGTACATTTTAGTGGGGTGTAAACAAATTCTTCCTTCAAGTAAAATGCTTAAAGGTCGAAACGAAAAGATAGGCTCTGAGGGGTGTACTAGGGGTATCGTGTACTAAAAATGAGTACAACGCAAAGGGTGTGGGAGAATTACTTGACCAATGTAGCCAAAGTAATTATAACAAAAACACAGGTGTAAAACAATGGGTTAATCCTAATGCCTCTTATCATGTAGTAAATCTAACTACACGAATGTAGTCTCACTTGTGGCCTTGGAATGGTCCTAACGCAAGTTCTAGAATCTAAGTGCTACCGGTACACACATCATAGCATAAATGCTTTTCCTACCAATTCTAGGGGTGAACCTCACATATTTGGGGGTGGAAAATTTTTTAGTGGTACGGTTTTTGTGCTAGTCATATAACTCCTATCCGTGAGACGCTCATTAAGATCAAAGTTTCACTCCTATATGTTGTAAAAAATTTTAAATTTGGCACTAAAATTACCTTAACAAGTATTTCTCTCAGTTTTATTACACATCTACTATCAAACAAACAAAAATCAAGCACAATTGTATTCTCAAAAATCGTACTTTTACCCTCCCCTTACACTTAAGATGAACATTGTCCCCAATGTTCAAATGACAAATGTAAAAGCATAAAGTAAAAGAATGAAATCAAATACTCCCCTGATTCGCTCGTTGGATAATGAAATTACACGGTTAAATCGTCCTCCAAAGAGAATGTTGAAGCTCCATGACTAATGCATCGCCATAAGCTTGATTTCAAAAAACATCTCCTTGTCCAAAATAACCTGTTAAACCTGAGAAAACAAACACGAAAACCTGCATAACATCGGCGGGATAAAATCTATATATAAGGATATAATGCTTGTGGAATGATAATTTTGCAGATTCCTGGAGATTATAAGTTGGAGATTTTAATAAAAACTTTTTAAAAACAAAAATTTCAAAAATTTCTGTAAATTAAATCTGACGCCGTCAGGTTATAACCCCTGACGCCGTCAGAAATGACCTGACAAAAATTTTCATTTTAAGTTTCCGGAAAATTTCTGGAAAAACCTTTACCTTACTTCCTGGAAATCCTGCAAAACATCATTATGACTCGATACAAGCATTTGACTCAAACAAATACGGATATGTATGTTAATTTATTATTATTACGATTCATGTTCATATGTGTTCTAATAAACCAATTTAGATTTCCCTTACACTTATCTTTTGCAAAATACCTTTATATGTAGTTAAGACGAAGTTAAAAACAAAATAAAGCATTTTCACAAATTAGTTTTGAACATGAATCAATAAGAATAAAAATTAAACACACATACGAAGCAAATAAAACAAACACATAAACAAATGAACACACAAAGCAAATAAAATAAATAAAGCTTGGGTTGCCTCCCAAGAAGCGCCTTTCTTTATTAACGAGTCTTGTAGCTAGACTCAAAGTCACGTACATTACGTGACTCCATCATCGGTCACGGTTCCTAGGCCATTCTCCTTCCCGGTTTTATATTCCGGTCCTAATTTCAAACAATCCTTGTAGAAACCGAATATCCTTTCCATAACATAGTCTACTCCTTTACTTCTATCCTTATCATTCCTATAGTAGACCGCTTGTTTAAGCTCCTTCTCAACATTTGACAAGTTTTGGAATTGTTCTATCTTATATGGCATTTGGTAGCTTACTTCATCGGTCTCATCCTTAAATCTAACTATCCCTAAGGAAGGTTCATAAGTCATTCTAGAGACCTCAACAAATGGTTTTCCAAAAACCACTTGAGTTAAGGATGCATCGACTATTGGACGGATATCTTCTACAATTACAAAGTCGGTGACATAAGTGAAGTTTCCTACATAAACCGGTAATCCCTTAACTCTTCCCGTGAAGTTACTCATCCAACCCTTGTCAGGGAACATCCTATACCCAAGTTGATTTTTCATTATCAAGTTGTAGTGGGCTCTAGTCATGATGTTTATGGGTGATCTAAGGTCGATGTAAGCTTTCCACACATGTAGATGTCCGATGTTGCATGGTATGTTGAGATTAGAAGGGTCGCCTATTTCAATGATTGGTTTACCTAGGAAGTATGGTGTTTCGGGGTCATCGAATAAGTTTGTATGATATGCGCGCTCTTCCTTAGTGGGTAGCCTATTGAAGTAGTCCTCATCATCATCTACTTCTTCAATCACACTTGTCCTAACTTCCTTATCAACCTCGACTTTCCTATCCTCATCCTTAGGTTCACTATTATCCTCATTCCTATCAATTGGTTTAATAGTGACAATGTTGACAAAGTGGACGTGTTTGGATGAAGAAGGGTCTTTGACTTGGGGTCCGCTATTTGTGTTCCTAGCGTCCTTATGTGGAGGTGATAACACTTGGTTATGGAGGGCTTTCAACAAGTTGTCAATTTTATTGGTCATCTCAGTTTGTTGTTGATTGAATTCGGTCTCGAATCTAGCTATCCGAGCTTCTTGAGATGCCATAAATTGAGACATCAATCCTTCAAAGTTATTGGTACTACCATTGCCGGAAGGATTGTTGTTGAAAGTACGGTTCGAGTTGGAACCGCTTGACTGGAAACGATTAGGTGGGTTGGAAGAATTGATTTGTTGTGAGTTTTGGTTTTGTTTCCACCTAAGGTTCGGGTGATTTTTCCATGAGGGGTTGTATGAATCACCATAATGGTTTGGCTCGGGCTTGAAAGTGTACCACTTGTCTCCCGCTCCGTCGGTACGCGAGGATGCGTAGTCCACAAAAGCTTGTTCGGGGAGTTCCATGCAATCACGAGTGTCGTGGGGACCACTACATAATTCACATGAAGAAGTGATTTTGTTCACTTGGCTTGAAGGTTTAGGAGCCTCGTAGGATTTCATGAGAAACTTGACTTGGTCTTCAAGTTCTACGATCCTACGGTCGGAAGTGCTTGAATTGTTCAAAGGCAAAGATATTGCCTTGACCGTTTTATTCAAATCACGGGGATCACTCCAACTTTCGTTGTCATAAAGAGCAAGATCCTCTAGGAGAGCCCATGATTGTTCCGCACTTAGATCACGTAGCTTGCCACCGGCCGATTGGTCAATGGTTTGCCTCGTGGAAAGATTGATATGGTCATAGAAGATTTGGACTTGGAGCCAAAGTTCTATGCCATGGTGAGGGACTTTTTGGAGTAAGTCCTTGAATCGAGTCCATGCCTCGTAGAGAGTTTCGCCTTGACGTTGTTGGAACATCAAGATATCATTCCTTAGCTTGGTAGTTCTTCCCGGTGGGAAGAACTGAGCAAGGAAACGAGTGGTGAGATCATCCCAAGAGGTAATGGATCCTGCGGGTTGACGTTCTAGCCACTGACTAGCTTGGTCCCGCAAAGAGAATTGGAAGAGACGCAATCGGGTCGTCTCTCGAGTGGCAACATCAAGGTCTATAGAATCAACGATTTTAAGAAAGTCCTTGAGATGTTGATTAGGATCTTCAGAACGAAGTCCATGGAATGCGCATCCGCTTTGCACCAACCGGATGGTGTCGGATCGCAAGGGTGTGATATTGGCTCCTTGAGTGAGCTCAATGGTATTTCGATAGCCATGGTGGCTAGGACGGGAATACTCTCCTAAAGTACGGGCTCTAGGAGGTGGTGGTGGTTGTTGTGGTGGTGGGTTGTGTAGGTTAAGGATATTACCATCTTCCATGATGTCGGACGGTAATGGTTACGAACAAAGACACGAAGAAAATAGATAGACTAAAGAAAACCTAGAAAAATAAAATAAAAATCTCACTAGAAAGGAATCTAGTGAGTAGACCTAATAGAAATAAAAATTCAACCTAAACAATAACTATTCCCCGGCAGCGGCGCCAAAAACTTGATTGCGTGGGTTTTGCAACCTTACAACAGGTTTTACCTCTCGAGGGATCTCAAGAGGCTTACAACCCCACCAGGCAGTGTACCTGACCGATGTAGTATAGTGTAGTGGTAAGTACGGGGGATTGATCGTTCTCCACAGGGAATAATGTTCGTTAGGTGTGAAAGGCTACTCTAATTAGGTCTAAGGGTTGAGGAAGATTCTTTTTATGTTTTTATATTTTATAAAAGCAAGTAAAATCTCGGGTTTTGAAGGAGTGGGCGGAATTAGTTGCTAGTCAACTAACCCAAATTACTACAAATGCAAATAAAATAAAATAACAAAAATGAAAAGTGGTGAGAAACTTATGTGTAGAGAAATGTGTTTACTTAGATTTCCTTACTCCCTAACTATCTTTTACCGGTTAATTAGTGTGTATTAGTCGCGTGGATGACGGGTGTATTCCTTAATACCATTCGTGGGGTGGCGTACTTACTTCCCCAAACTCTACAAGCTCCTACTTCACTCCTATGTCGAGCCGGCTAGGAAGCTCCTAACATGGGATCACTAGAATTCGCTTGTGCATTAAATACAACCATAAAAACCTTTAGTACGCGTTTGGTTCATGTTTCTTAAGACGTTCAAGCAAGTTACCGAATAGGAAGTTAGCCAGTTTTCTTAAGCCTAACATAGATAAACAATCATCCAATACAACTAACAACACACTAACAACCAATAATCAATAGCTAGGTTTCATTAGATCTAAGCAAACACAAGATAAAATTAGCCTAACATGTTAAACAAAAGACAAGCATAAGATAGAATCAAACAACACATAGACATATTGAATGATTAATTGATAACTTATCTTTCAATGAAACATGGAAGATCTCAAGGCAAGAAGCCCTGAAAAAGTAGCTAAAATCGTCTTAGGGTTTTATCCCAAAATTCCACACACTAAGCTCTCCTCTAATGACAAAAAATTAGAAAACTATATATAGACTTTGACATCTGACGGCGTCACCTTATGCATTGTGACGCCGTCACCTCGCCGCTTTTAGGGTTCCCGGATGACCATCTTGACGCCGTCCCTCTTTAGCTCTTCAAAAATCCATTCTGGCTTATCAAGGCTTGACGCCGTCGGATCCTGAACGTGACGCCGTCCCCTTATGATTTAAGCCGTGACGCCCTTGATTTAGTTAAAGCGTGACGCCGTCAGAATTCTCATGCAAACTCACTGGCCCGTCATGAGTAAATTTCACATCCAACTTTTCTTGCCAAGGCATGACGCCGTCCCATGTTAATTGTGACGCCGTCAAGAGTAACTTTTAGCCGATTCTTGAGACTTTGCCGTTTTCTTCACTTTAATGCTCCAAAAACGTCCAAAATGCCTCCTTTTCCAGATTTCTCCTCAAAAGTACCTAAATTGACAAAAGGAACGATTTAGGGCAATATTTGATCAAATAAATACGATTTCGGGCTTAAATGACCCCTTAAAAGCGGTACACTTTTCGCCTCATCACCTCAAATCACAAATCCTTTACAATCTTAGATTCAAGATTACTTTGTAATCCCGGTGATATTTAGATCATCCGTATTATTTCATCAATAATATTGAATCGTTTTGTGTTAACCAAAGTTGTGTTATTTGTTCATTGCATTCACACGTTTACTTAAACTCACCACCTTGTGTTCTTTTAAAGTGTGTTGTAGTAGATTCCGCATGCTAAACACATTCAATACATAAATATCTCTCAAACACATTACTAAGATTCATATCCCAAGTGTTTGAACTTCGAACAACAAAGCGTTCCACAAGTGGTATCAGAGCTAGGCTTGATATTTACTAATTTAAAAGAAAAATGGATGTTGAACATATTCAAACAAATGTTGCAGCTAAACTTCCATTACTCAAGCAAAACGAGTTTGAAATGTGGAGACTAAGGGTTGAACAATACTTTCAAGTGCAGGACTATGCACTTTGGGAGATCATTGAACAAGGCAATTCATTTAAACCCCAAATCACCACTACAACAGTAAATGATGCTCTTGTAACAAGAATACAAGATCAACCATCAAATGCAGATGAAAAAGTTCAGAAGAGGAATGATCTAAAGGCAAGGAGTATGTTACTGATGACTATTCCAAATGATCAACTTCTGATCTTTAACAAATACAAAGATGCCAAAACCCTTTTTGAAGCAATTGTGGCTAGGTTTGGTGGTAATGATGCTACCAAGAAAACACAGAAAACCCTTCTCAAACAACAATTTGAGAACTTCACAGCCACAACCAATGAGTCTTTGGACAGTATGTTCAATAGACTTCAGAAGCTTGCAAGTCAGTTAGCCATCCATGAAGTGATGATAACTCAAGAAGACCTAAACTCTAAATTTCTTAGAAGTTTACCTTCAGAATGGTCTATGCATGTCATTGTATGGAAGAACAAGTCAGATATTGACCAGATGAGTCTCAATGATCTCTACAACAATTTCAAAATAGTAGAGCATGAAGTAAAGAAGACTACTGGGTCAAGTTCTGGAAATATGGCTTTTGTTTCATCCCCAAACATCTCAAAGGTTGATAATGAAGAACAAGGTAGCAGAGAAGAAGGTACTGCTAATACAACCTTTGGTACTGCTAGTACTTCTGGCAATACCAAATCTATATTAGATGAAACAATTGGGTGTGCTTTTCTTACATCTCAGCACAATGGGTCCGTATTATCATTTGAAGACCTTCAAGAGATTCATCCTGATGATCTTGAAGAAATGGACATAAAGTGGCAACTTTCACTTTTAAGCATTAGAGCCAAGAAGTTGATGATGAGGACTGGCAAGAAGATTCTGATAGATGGAAATGAGCCTGCTGGCTATGATAAGTCAAAGGTGGAGTGTTACAACTGCCACATGAAAGGTCACTACTCTAGAGAGTGTAGAAGACCTAAGAAGCAGGATGACAAGGGTAGAGGGTTTGACAACAGGAATAAAGGAAGCTTTGAAAGCAAGAGTAAGGTTGTTGAAGTTGCAGAGCCAAAAGCAATGGTTGCTATTGATGGCATGGGTTTTGATTGGAGTTTCATGGGTGAAGATGAGTCAACTTCTGATGAATTGGCTTTGATGGCATTCTCCACCCCTGAGGTACAAACTATCAAATGTTCTAATAATTGTGAATCTCTTAAAGAATTAGAAATCATAAGTAAAGCTTATGATACAGAAGTATTAGAACACAGAAAAACCCAACAAACCTTATTTAACCATCAGTGTGGTCTGGCCAAACTGGAAAAACAACTCATTCACTATAGAGAAAATGAACTTACCTTTACTGATGCAAAAAATGCTCTTAATAGACAAATATTTTTGAAAGATTCAGAAATAGAAATGGTAAGGACTGAGTGCACTAAAGTGACATTAGCTAGAGACAATATTCAACTGACTGTTACTAAATTGGAAAATGATTCTGAGTGTACTAGGAGTATAGTAGAGAATCAGATGAATAAGAGGATAAAATCAGGGATAGGATACAACAAATGTCCACCTCCTTATAGAGGAATTCCTTGTCCACAAGGTAGTGATCTTGCTGCATCAGGTTTACATGAATTTGTTGCCAAACCATTAGATAAACCTGTAGTGATAAGTGAACCTTCTGAGAGTGCTAAGAATGTCTCACTCTCTAAGGTGCTCACTGAAAAGAGACCAGATGTCCTAATTATTGAGGATTGGGTATCTGATGATGATGAAGATGAAACAATTCCTAAGAAAGGAATCAAAGTAGGACCAACCAGTCCTAAGAAAGTAGAAGTAAAAGCTAAGGCCAAAACTGTTTTAAAGACAGTTGAAAGTTGTAAAAATTGTAATAACAAACCTAGGGGAAGCCAAAGAAATTGGAACAACCTTAAATCACAACAATTAGGTGATGACTTTGTTATGTTTAATAAAGCTTGTTATTATTGTGGTAGCTTTAATCATCTTCATGCTTATTGTAATAAATGGGTTTCTGGGAGTAAATCAAAAGCTAAAACAAATGTTACTCAACCCAGAAAAAGTTTTGTTAAGTCTAACACCACAAATGTTAAACATACTGTTAGACAAGATAAGCCTGTTATTGCAAAACCAACTGATAAGGGTACGAGAAACACTTATAAATCTGTACCAAAAGTTGAGAAGAATCCTATTCAAAAGATAAATGTGGTCAAAACAAAAGTTTGGAGTCCAAAAACCAAAGGTCCTGCTAGACCAAAAGGTCCTGCTAGATCACATGGTACTGCCAAAATTGGTATTGCCAAAATTGGTACTGATAGACCAAAGACCACACAATGGATTAAAAGGGAAAGTGCTGTTAAGTCCTCAGCATGTTGGATTTGGAAACCAATCCAATCTAAAGGTGCATCAACAATCCTGAAAAGGTTTGACTTCATTGATGCAAGAGGCAAACCCAAGTCTGTCATGGCTTGGGTACCCCAAGGAAACTAATATGTTTATTCATGTGCAGGAACATTCAACTGATATTGAAGATCAAGGATATGTTGATAGTGGGTGTTCAAGGCACATGACAGGCAACATGTCATTCCTCTCAGACTTCAAAACTTTTGATGGAGGATATGTTACCTTTGGGGGAGGAATAAAAGGAAAGATCACTGGTAAAGGTACTATCAAAACCAGTAAACTAGATTTTGAAAATGTGTATTTTGTGAAAGAACTTCAGTTTAATCTTCTTAGTGTCTCACAAATGTGTGACAAAAAGAACAATGTTCTCTTTACTGACAATGAATGTATGGTTCTTTCTTCTGATTTTAAGATGCCTGATGAGAGTCAGATCCTTCTTAAAATTCCAAAAAGGAACAATATGTATAGTGTCAATTTAAAGAACATTGATCCCAAGGAAGGTTTAACTTGTTTGGTAGCAAAGGCCTCATTGGATGAATCTATGATTTGGCATAGAAGGCTTGGTCATGTAAACTTTAAAACAATCAACACTATTGCAAAATATGATTTAGTAAGAGGTTTACCCAAAAAGATTTTCCAAAACGACCAAACTTGTGTTGACTGTCTAAAAGGCAAACAACATAGAGCTTCTTGTAAGCCCAAGACCCAAAACTCTATTTCTCAGGCTTTACATATGCTTCATATGGATCTCTTTGGTCCTACTAATGTGTGCAGCTTGAATGGAAAGAAATATTGTCTGGTTGTTACTGATGACTATAGCAGATTTTCATGGGTTTTCTTCTTAAGATCTAAACATGAAACTAGTGAGATACTTAAAACCTATATCACTGAGGTAGAAAACCAAACTGATAAGAAAGTCAAAATCATCAGGTGTGACAATGGGACAGAGTTCAAGAATAGAGTTATGGATGACTTTTGCAAGGAAAAAGGCATAAAAAGAGAGTTTAGTGTACCTAGAACACCTCAGCAAAATGGAGTAGCAGAAAGAAAGAATAGAACACTTATAGAGGCTGCTAGAACTATGTTAGTAGACTCTAAGTTGCCTATTTCATTTTGGGCTGAAGCAGTTGGTAGTGCTTGTTATGTACAAAACAGGGTTCTTGTGACAAAACCACATAGAAAAACACCTTATGAACTTTTCTTTGGTAGAAAACCATCTTTAAGTTTTATGAGACCTTTTGGTTGTCATGTTACTATTCTCAATACCAAAGATCATTTAGGCAAATTTGATGGAAAAGCAGATGTTGGCTTTTTGATAGGGTATTCCTTGCAGAGTAAGGCCTATAGAGTGTTTAACACTTGCACTAGGCTAGTAGAAGAGAATCTTCACATAGAGTTTCAAGAGAAACTAGCAAATGTGAAAGGAGTTGGACCAGATTGGATGTTTGATGTTGATAGGCTTTCAGAATCTATGAATTATGTGCCTGTTTCAGGTACAAATGCTAATGATAATGCAGGTTCTGAAGAAAATGTCAAAGATCCTAAAGATCAAGATTACATCTGGATGCCAATTTGGAAAAGTATGGATCTATCTTCAAGTCAAGAAGGACCTTCAAACACAAGAAATGAAGGCAATGAAGAAGATCAAGGAACTCAGAATCAAGAGAATCAAGAAAGTAGTGCTAATGACAATGGTACTGCCAGTTCTTCAGATGGTCCTACTAGTACAACTATTGGTACTGCTGAGCCATTGAATGTTCAAATAGATGATTCTTTTCAAGAAGAGGTTGGGATTAGCAATCTTCCAACTACATATGAAGTTCCTAAAACACCAAACACTAGAATTCTCAAAGATCACTCAACTGATGATGTGATTGGAAGCATAACTTCTGGTGTTAGAACAAGATCTCAAGTTGGTTTATCTCAAGTCTTATCCTCAGATGAAGAAGGGTTAATCTCCTCTATTTATGAAGAAAAGAATAATGATAATTCCAATATATGCCTGTTTTCATGTTTTCTATCTCAGGCTGAACCCAAGAACATAAACAAAGCTTTAGATGATGCAAGTTGGGTGGAAGCTATGCAAGAAGAGCTTCTCCAATTCAAGATTCAGAAGGTTTGGATATTGGTTGATTTGCCCAGAGGTCATAGGGCAATTGGAACCAAATGGGTGTTCAGAAACAAGAAGGATGAAAGGGGTATAGTGATCAGGAACAAGGCTAGATTGGTAGCACAAGGATATACTCAAGAGGAAGGGGTAGATTATGAAGAAGTGTTTGCTCCAGTTGCAAGACTTGAAGCAATTAGGCTTTTCTTAGCCTATGATTCATTCATAGGCTTCACTGTCTATCAAATGGATGTTAAGAGTGCATTTTTGTATGGTGAAATTGAAGAACCAGTTTATGTATCTCAACCTCCAGGCTTCATTGATGCTGAGTATCCAGATAAAGTTTACAAAGTTACCAAGGCTTTGTATGGCCTACACCAAGCTCCAAGGGCATGGTATGAAACATTGGCTTGTTTTCTACTAGAAAGTGGATTCCAAAGAGGCAGGATTGATCCACCTTTGTTCATCAAAAGGACAAAGAAAGACATCTTGTTAGTGCAGATTTATGTTGATGACATAATCTTTGGATCAACAAACCAAGGCTTGTGTATAGAATTTGAAAAACTTATGCACAGTAAGTTTGAAATGAGTTCCATGGGGGAACTTACTTTCTTTTTAGGTCTCCAAGTGAAACAATCCAAAGAAGGCATATTTATCAGCCAAGATAAGTATGTAGCAGAGATCTTAAGGAAATTCAATTTTGCTGATTCTAAGGTTGCAAGTACACCAATGGATCCAGACAAAGGGCTACTCAAGGATGCTGAAGGAGAAGATATGGATTTGCACAATTATAGGTCTATGATTGGATCCTTGATGTATCTTACATCATCAAGACCAGATATCATGTTCTCAGTATGTGTATGTGCAAGGTTTCAAATACATCCCAAAATCTCTCATCTCACAAGCAGTCAAAAGAATCTTTAGATATCTTAAGGGTCAATCTAGGTTGGGTCTTTGGTATCCAAGGGAATCATCTTTTGAATTGATGGCTTATTCGGATAGTGACTATGCTGGTGCAACACTAGACAGAAAATCCACAACTGGTGGATGTCAATTTCTTGGTTGCAGACTAATCTCTTGGCAATGCAAGAAACAAACAATGGTGGCCAATTCTACAACTGAAGCAGAATATGTTGCTGGTGCAAGTTGTTGTGGGCAAGTTCTTTGGATCCAAAATCAATTGCTTGACTATGGGTACAATTTTCTTAACACCATTATTTATATTGACAATAGCAGTACTATTTGTATCATTAAAAACCCAGTTCAACACTCAAAAACAAAACATATTGAAATCAGACACCATTTCATAAGGGATTGCAATGAGAAGAGGTTAATTCAAGTAGTTAAAATTGATTCTGAAAAGAATTATGCAGACCTTCTCACCAAAGCTTTTGATTTAGGTAGATTCAAATATCTTGTAGGAGGTATTGGAATGATAAATCTTTGAAAAACATGTGTTTTTGTTCATAAAATTAACTGGTATTGGATTTTAAACATGGTACTGCTAGTTAGTCAAAAGGTCCTGTTAGTTCATAATTGGTCCTGCTGATACAAAATTGCTATGTTTTGTTCATATAAATGCTTGAATGTTTACAATTATATAGATCAAGTGTTCTACACTTTGTTCTTTTGGTTTGCAACTAACATATTTCAGGTTGATAACAAAACAAGAGTTCTTTCAAACAAAAGGGGCAACAAAAGTTATATTCATTTCAGGAGAAATAACAATCTCAGGGGAGGAATTAATAGCCCAGAATGGAAGAAAGACCAATTTATGAAAGAAAAGACAAGAGCATACAAGATGATGCAGAGTTGAAAAAGAGAGAGTTAGATCATATATCTAGAAGGGATGAAGCATTTCTCAAGGAGAAAGTTCTATCTAGATCAAACTAAGAAATGTTTTCAACTCAAAGGCATGCTATTAGATGATTTCACTTGTTGAGCAAATCATCCAAGATACACAGCATCATTGCCTGATTTAAATTTCCTCCATCCAAGGAAATTGCACCATCTTTTGGGCTATTATGGCTTTTGGTATTCATCTCACCAAGTTTTTACAAACTTAAGAGTTGACTAGTCCATAAGCAAACGGCTTTTGGTAAAGACAAATCAAATCCGTTGATGGTTGATAGTTTACCAAAAACTATATGGTTGTTAACTAACCATACTTAATTGTAAATAGTTAGCTAGTCCATAAGCAAACGGCTTTTGGTAAAGACAACTCAAATCCGTTGATAGCTGGTAGTTTGCTAAAAACTATAAGGGATTTTTATAAAACTTTCAAAGGTACTGGTAGTTCAAAATTGGTACTGCTAGTATAAAAAGGTACTGCTAAATAGCCGTTGAGCCTGTCAGAAAAAGTTTTAGCCATTAGGCCTGGTAGTTAAAATTAGCCGTTGGGGTAGTTATGTAAATTACTGATGATTATATTATATTATATTTCACATATAAAAGATCTTTTTAACCGCCTTTTCAATTTCTTTTTATAATCTTTATTATTGTCGGTTAAAAGTAATTCTCTCATATCTTCTTTCATCAGTCACTATCATAATTCACATACACCTTTCATCTTCTACCAGTACTACCAACAAATCCCACCATCATATTCAAAATTTTCATTATGGCTTCCACAATTGATCTCAACTTTGTCCAACGTCACAATCAGTTAGCATTTTTGGAGAAGTCAGAGGATAATGCCTCATTTCATCAAGTAGTGGACTTTTTAAACAACTCCTATATCAGGTTTGCTTTGCTAGTCAATCCCACTATTTATGAAAATCAAATTTTACAATTTTGGCAATCTGCTAAAATTAAAACTTCTGAAAATGGGGAACAAAGAATAAAAGCCAAAGTGGATGGTAAACATTTGACTCTTACTGAGTCATCCATAAGAAGACATCTTCATTTGGATGATTCTGATGGTATTAGTCAGTTACCAGATACTGAAATTTTTGAAAATTTAACAAGAATGGGGTATCATGCTGAGTCCAACAAACTCACTTTTCTGAAAAAGCATCTTACTCCACAATGGAGATTTTTGATTCACACAATCCTTCACTGTTTGAGCCAGAAGAAAACCTCTTGGGAGCAATTTAGTGGTAACATGGCTTCTGCTCTCATTTGCTTAGCTACAAATAGAAAATACAATTTTTCTAAATATATTTTTGAAGGATTGATAAACAATTTGAAAAGTGGATTCCACAATTGATCACCAACACCATCTCCAGTACCATCAGCAACACCACCATCATCACCACATCATGTATCACAAACCCAATCACCTCAGACAATGCAGGAGTTGAAAGACAAGGTGTGACAAAGATGATGAAAACTCAGAAATTGTTCAAAGTTTGCTAAGGAGCATATTTGAACAATGTGAAAGAAAAAGGAAGGATAGGAAGTAAAGGTTTTTGGAAGAGTTCTCAAATCCTCAAGGTATGTATTTTATTCATCAGAAACTTGTGTATTTTAATGGAAATAACAAGTTTAGGGGAGGATTGTTGGGAATAAAATGATCAAAGTCAAAGAGCCTGCCAAGTCGATGAAGAGCCTGCTAGTTGATTTTGTTATGTACGAAGATGTTCTACCAGTACCTTCTGGGTAGAAGGTACTGCTAGCTAATGAAGAGCCTGCCAAGATTATGTCAAGTCGATTAGATATTTTGTAATAGATATTTAGTTGAATTATTAGTCTTTGTACATTGTTATACGTTATGTAGAAGTAAAATAGTCTTCTGTGGTGACAGAAGAATATATCAGAGTGTACATGGGTAGTTGTATTTAATTGTAGGCGCCAATATAGTCAAAGTATAGTATTATATTCATCTACTTGACATCATGTAATAAGATATCCTTAACTTATAAAAGGATATCTTAGTCACTACTTCATGCATGCATCTTTCACAACTAATAACCAAAAACAAACTATCTCTCAAGTAACTTAGTTACCTCAAATCACAAATCCTTTACAATCTTAGATTCAAGATTACTTTGTAATCCCGGTGATATTTAGATCATCCGTATTATTTCATCAATAATATTGAATCGTTTTGTGTTAACCAAAGTTGTGTTATTTGTTCATTGCATTCACACGTTTACTTAAACTCACCACCTTGTGTTCTTTTAAAGTGTGTTGTAGTAGATTCCGCATGCTAAACACATTCAATACATAAATATCTCTCAAACACATTACTAAGATTCATATCCCAAGTGTTTGAACTTCGAACAACAAAGCGTTCCACAATAATTAAACCACTAGGAAGGTATAAATCAAAACTTCCGATAGCTTCAACGGCTGCACGGTTTCCATTTCCCACGTACAGGCTTAAAGCTCCTGGCTTCAGTCTTTTACTTCCCCTGAGACCCTGAGTAGTATTACAGATGTGAGTACC
Organism: Artemisia tridentata subsp. tridentata; assembly: GCA_021014915.2. Classification (NCBI taxonomy): domain Eukaryota; kingdom Viridiplantae; phylum Streptophyta; class Magnoliopsida; order Asterales; family Asteraceae; genus Artemisia; species Artemisia tridentata. The sequence continues at coordinate 490,437,402 of CP139508.1, read as the reverse complement.
ACAACCAGTGTCATATACCCAAGATTTACGAGGAAAAGTATAAAGTTCTATGACGAAGATACCTGATGTGCTAGCATTGCTAGCCACTGATGCGTGGGTTTTGCAACCTTACAACAGGTTTTACCTCTCGAGGGATCTCAAGAGGCTTACAACCCCACCAGGCAGTGTACCTGACCGATGTAGTATAGTGTAGTGGTAAGTACGGGGGATTGATCGTTCTCCACAGGGAATAGTGTTCGTTAGGTGTGAAAGGCTACTCTAATTAGGTCTAAGGGTTGAGGAAGATTCTTTTTATGTTTTTTATAATTTTATGAAAGCAAGTAAAATCTCGGGTTTTGAAGGAGTGGGCGGAATTAGTTGCTAGTCAACTAACCCAAATTACTACAAATGCAAATAAAATAAAATAACAAAAATGAAAAGTGGTGAGAAACTTATGTGTAGAGAAATGTGTTTACTTAGATTTCCTTACTCCCTAACTATCTTTTACCGGTTAATTAGTGTGTATTAGTCGCGTGGATGACGGGTGTATTCCTTAATACCATTCGTGGGGTGGCGTACTTACTTCCCCAAACTCTACAAGCTCCTACTTCACTCCTATGTCGAGCCGGCTAGGAAGCTCCTAACATGGGATCACTAGAATTCGCTTGTGCATTAAATACAACCATAAAAACCTTTAGTACGCGTTTGGTTCATGTTTCTTAAGACGTTCAAGCAAGTTACCGAATAGGAAGTTAGCCAGTTTTCTTAAGCCTAACATAGATAAACAATCATCCAATACAACTAACAACACACTAACAACCAATAATCAATAGCTAGGTTTCATTAGATCTAAGCAAACACAAGATAAAATTAGCCTAACATGTTAAACAAAAGACAAGCATAAGATAGAATCAAACAACACATAGACATATTGAATGATTAATTGATAACTTATCTTTCAATGAAACATGGAAGATCTCAGGGCAAAAAGCCCTGAAAAAGTAGCTAAAATCGTCTTAGGGTTTTATCCCAAAATTCCACACACTAAGCTCTCCTTTAATGACAAAAAATTAGAAAACTATATATAGACTTTGACATCTGACGGCGTCACCTTATGCATTGTGACGCCGTCACCTCGCCGCTTTTAGGGTTCCCGGATGACCATCTTGACGCCGTCCCTCTTTAGCTCTTCAAAAATCCATTCTGGCTTATCAAGGCTTGACGCCGTCGGATCCTAAACGTGACGCCGTCCCCTTATGATTTAAGCCGTGACGCCCTTGATTTAGTTAAAGCGTGACGCCGTCAGAATTCTCATGCAAACTCACTGGCCCGTCATGAGTAAATTTCACATCCAACTTTTCTTGCCAAGGCATGACGCCGTCTGGAGTTAATGTTGACGCCGTCAAAGGTGACTTTCAGCACAATTTTGAGACTTTGCCGTTTTCTTCACTTTTATGCTCCAAAAACGTCCAAAATGCCTCCTTTTCCAGATTTCTCCTCAAAAGTACCTAAAATGACAAAAGGAACGATTTAGGGCAATATTTGATCAAATAAATACGATTTCGGGCTTAAATGACCCCTTAAAAGCGGTACACTTTTCGCCTCATCAAATACCCTTACACTTGAGATTTGCTTGTCCTCAAGCAAATGCGCTTTTATTCTAATCAAAATACAAGTTAGGGGTCATTTAATGCAAACATAAAAGTAATTACAACAAATAATCGTTCCACTTCAATCATAATAAGCACGGAGATTATATACTAGCACCTCACAAGTAGTGTTTAGATACTCACATCTCTCAAGTGTCATCAAAATAAATCTCATAAATGAAAACGGAAAATATCTCTCACTACCTGTCATAGCAAATAGATTACCATAGGCTTGGGAAAGGATCGAAAACCTCCTCCACTAGGCGTAAGCACCTAAGATAAACTATCAAAGAGGGCTTTTAAATGGGTTATAACGTTAGGTGTAGGGAAAAGGAAAACACGGTTTTGTTGGATAAAGGATATTTTACTGGTGGCGAGTTAAAGATCTTGATCAATCACATGTACTATACAACGTTGCTAAGCCAAGACTAGACTCGATCTTAAGCTAATGAAAGAAAATAACAAAACATAAACATAAAATAAACATAAAATGAAACGGGATGGTAGTCCGTATGTTTTTTTTTTCTACTTTTCTTTTTCTCATTTTTTTGTATTTTTCTTGATTTTTTCGATTTTTTTTTTTTTTTTTTTTTTTTTTTTTTTTTTTTTTTTTTTTTTTTTTGCATACACTTTTACCCTACCATCCAAAATAATACATCATAGGGGCGTTGCATCCCCTTACACTTGAACTTTTACATAACTTTACAAATAACTATTCTAATGACTCGAATTAAGATAATTGAAAAACTTGGAGTACTTTTAAAACATTTAGCACATATGGGGGTAATAAATGATGTTCTTCCCCATTACTCCATTACACTAGTACTTTACCCATGAGTCCCAATCGTCCCAAAACAATATGTACAAGGATATGACTCGACTTAGCAACCATGTAATCAACTAGATAATTAACTTGGGTTTAAACAAATGTTGTAACAATAATGCACTAAAAATGAGTGCATACAAGGTAGGCTAAGGCGATTTGGGTGTACATTTTAGTGGGGTGTAACAAATTCTTCCTTTAAGTAAAATGCTTAAAGGTCGAAACGAAAAGATAGGCTCTGAGGGGTGTACTAGGGGTATCGTGTACTAAAAATGAGTACAACGCAAAGGGTGTGGGAGAATTACTTGACCAATGTAGCCAATGTAATTATAACAAAAACACAGGTGTAAAACAATGGGTTAATCCTAATGCCTCTTATCATGTAGTAAATCTAACTACACGAATGTAGTCTCACTTGTGGCCTTGGAATGGTCCTAACGCAAGTTCTAGAATCTTAGTGCTACCGGTACACACATCATAGCATAAATGCTTTTCCTACCAATTCTAGGGGCGAACCTCACATATTTGGGGGTGGAAAATTTTTTTAGTGGTACGGTTTTTGTGCTAGTCATATAACTCCTATCCGTGAGACGCTTATTAGGATCAAAGTTTCACTCCTATATGTTGTAAAAAAATTTTAAATTTGGCACTAAAATTACCTTAACAAGTATTTCTCTCAGTTTTATTACACATCTACCATCAAACAAACAAAAATCAAGCGCAATTGTATTCTCTAAAATCGTACTTTTACCCTCCCCTTACACTTAAGATGAACATTGTCCCCAATGTTCAAATGACAAATGTAAAAGCATAAAGTAAAAGAATGAAATCAAATACTCCCCTGATTCGCTCGTTGGATAATGAAATTACACGGTTAAATCTTCCTCCAAAGAGAATGTTGAAGCTCCATGACTAATGCATTGCCATAAGCTTGATTCAAAACATTTCCTTGTCCAAAATAACCTGTTGAACCTGAGAAAACAAACACGAAAACCTGCATAACATCGGCGGGATAAAATCTATATATAAGGATATAATGCTTGTGGAATGATAATTTTGCAGATTCCTGGAGATTATAAGTTGGAGATTTTAATAAAAACTTTTTAAAAACAAAAATTTCAAAAATTTCTGGAAATTAAATCTGACGCCGTCAGGTTATAACCCCTGACGCCGTCAGAAATGACCTGACAAAAATTCTCATTTTAAGTTTCCGGAAAATTTCTGGAAAAACCTTTACCTTACTTCCTGGAAATCCTGCAAAACATCGTTATGACTCGATACAAGCATTTGACTCAAACAAATACGGATATGTATGTTAATTTATTATTATTACGATTCATGTTCATATGTGTTCTAATAAACCGATTTAGATTTCCCTTACACTTAACTTTTGCAAAATACCTTTATATGTAGTTAAGACGAAGTTAAAAACAAAATAAAGCATTTTCACAAATTACTTTTGAACATGAATCAATAAGAATAAAAATTAAACACACATACGGAAACAAATAAAATCAAACAAACAAATAAATAAACACGCAAAGCAAATAAAACAAATAAAGCTTGGGTTGCCTCCCAAGAAGCGCCTTTCTTTATTAACGAGTCTTGTAGCTAGACTCAAAGTCACGTACATTACGTGACTCCATCATCGGTCACGGTTCCTAGGCCATTCTCCTTCCCGGTTTTATATTCCGGTCCTAATTTCAAACAATCCTTGTAGAAACCGAATATCCTTTCCATAACATAGTCTACTCCTTTACTTCTATCCTTATCATTCCTATAGTAGACCGCTTGTTTAAGCTCCTTCTCAACATTTGACAAGTTTTGGAATTGTTCTATCTTATATGGCATTTGGTAGCTTACTTCATCGGTCTCATCCTTAAATCTAACTATCCCTAAGGAAGGTTCATAAGTCATTCTAGAGACCTCAACAAATGGTTTTCCAAAAACCACTTGAGTTAAGGATGCATCGACTATTGGACGGATATCTTCTACAATTACAAAGTCGGTGACATAAGTGAAGTTTCCTACATAAACCGGTAATCCCTTAACTCTTCCCGTGAAGTTACTCATCCAACCCTTGTCAGGGAACATCCTATACCCAAGTTGATTTTTCATTATCAAGTTGTAGTGGGCTCTAGTCATGATGTTTATGGGTGATCTAAGGTCGATGTAAGCTTTCCACACATGTAGATGTCCGATGTTGCATGGTATGTTGAGATTAGAAGGGTCGCCTATTTCAATGATTGGTTTACCTAGGAAGTATGGTGTTTCGGGGTCATCGAATAAGTTTGTATGATATGCGCGCTCTTCCTTAGTGGGTAGCCTATTGAAGTAGTCCTCATCATCATCTACTTCTTCAATCACACTTGTCCTAACTTCCTTATCAACCTCGACTTTCCTATCCTCATCCTTAGGTTCACTATTATCCTCATTCCTATCAATTGGTTTAATAGTGACAATGTTGACAAAGTGGACGTGTTTGGATGAAGAAGGGTCTTTGACTTGGGGTCCGCTATTTGTGTTCCTAGCGTCCTTATGTGGAGGTGATAACACTTGGTTATGGAGGGCTTTCAACAAGTTGTCAATTTTATTGGTCATCTCAGTTTGTTGTTGATTGAATTCGGTCTCGAATCTAGCTATCCGAGCTTCTTGAGATGCCATAAATTGAGACATCAATCCTTCAAAGTTATTGGTACTACCATTGCCGGAAGGATTGTTGTTGAAAGTACGGTTCGAGTTGGAACCGCTTGATTGGAAACGATTAGGTGGGTTGGAAGAATTGATTTGTTGTGAGTTTTGGTTTTGTTTCCACCTAAGGTTCGGGTGATTTTTCCATGAGGGGTTGTATGAATCACCATAATGGTTTGGCTCGGGCTTGAAAGTGTACCACTTGTCTCCCGCTCCGTCGGTACGCGAGGATGCGTAGTCCACAAAAGCTTGTTCGGGGAGTTCCATGCAATCACGAGTGTCGTGGGGACCACTACATAATTCACATGAAGAAGTGATTTTGTTCACTTGGCTTGAAGGTTTAGGAGCCTCGTAGGATTTCATGAGAAACTTGACTTGGTCTTCAAGTTCCACGATCCTACGGTCGGAAGTGCTTGAATTGTTCAAAGGCAAAGATATTGCCTTGACCGTTTTATTCAAATCACGGGGATCACTCCAACTTTCGTTGTCATAAAGAGCAAGATCCTCTAGGAGAGCCCATGATTGTTCCGCACTTAGATCACGTAGCTTGCCACCGGCCGATTGGTCAATGGTTTGCCTCGTGGAGAGATTGATATGGTCATAGAAGATTTGGACTTGGAGCCAAAGTTCTATGCCATGGTGAGGGACTTTTTGGAGTAAGTCCTTGAATCGAGTCCATGCCTCGTAGAGAGTTTCGCCTTGACGTTGTTGGAACATCAAGATATCATTCCTTAGCTTGGTAGTTCTTCCCGGTGGGAAAAACTGAGCAAGGAAACGAGTGGTGAGATCATCCCAAGAGGTAATGGATCCTGCGGGTTGACGTTCTAGCCACTGACTAGCTTGGTCCCGCAAAGAGAATTGGAAGAGACGCAATCGGGTCGTCTCTCGAGTGGCAACATCAAGGTCTATAGAATCAACGATTTTAAGAAAGTCCTTGAGATGTTGATTAGGATCTTCAGAACGAAGTCCATGGAATGCGCATCCGCTTTGCACCAACCGGATGGTGTCGGATCGCAAGGGTGTGATATTGGCTCCTTGAGTGAGCTCAATGGTATTTCGATAGCCGTGGTGGCTAGGACGGGAATACTCTCCTAAAGTACGGGCTCTAGGAGGTGGTGGTGGTTGTTGTGGTGGTGGGTTGTGTGGGTTAAGGATATTACCATCTTCCATGATGTCGGACGGTAATGGTTACGAACAAAGACACGAAGAAAATAGATAGACTAAAGAAAACCTAGAAAAATAAAATAAAAATCTCACTAGAAAGGAATCTAGTGAGTAGACCTAATAGAAATAAAAATTCAACCTAAACAATAACTATTCCCCGGCAGCGGCGCCAAAAACTTGATGCGTGGGTTTTGCAACCTTACAACAGGTTTTACCTCTCGAGGGATCTCAAGAGGCTTACAACCCCACCAGGCAGTGTACCTGACCGATGTAGTATAGTGTAGTGGTAAGTACGGGGGATTGATCGTTCTCCACAGGGAATAGTGTTCGTTAGGTGTGAAAGGCTACTCTAATTAGGTCTAAGGGTTGAGGAAGATTCTTTTTATGTTTTTTATAATTTTATGAAAGCAAGTAAAATCTCGGGTTTTGAAGGAGTGGGCGGAATTAGTTGCTAGTCAACTAACCCAAATTACTACAAATGCAAATAAAATAAAATAACAAAAATGAAAAGTGGTGAGAAACTTATGTGTAGAGAAATGTGTTTACTTAGATTTCCTTACTCCCTAACTATCTTTTACCGGTTAATTAGTGTGTATTAGTCGCGTGGATGACGGGTGTATTCCTTAATACCATTCGTGGGGTGGCGTACTTACTTCCCCAAACTCTACAAGCTCCTACTTCACTCCTATGTCGAGCCGGCTAGGAAGCTCCTAACATGGGATCACTAGAATTCGCTTGTGCATTAAATACAACCATAAAAACCTTTAGTACGCGTTTGGTTCATGTTTCTTAAGACGTTCAAGCAAGTTACCGAATAGGAAGTTAGCCAGTTTTCTTAAGCCTAACATAGATAAACAATCATCCAATACAACTAACAACACACTAACAACCAATAATCAATAGCTAGGTTTCATTAGATCTAAGCAAACACAAGATAAAATTAGCCTAACATGTTAAACAAAAGACAAGCATAAGATAGAATCAAACAACACATAGACATATTGAATGATTAATTGATAACTTATCTTTCAATGAAACATGGAAGATCTCAGGGCAAAAAGCCCTGAAAAAGTAGCTAAAATCGTCTTAGGGTTTTATCCCAAAATTCCACACACTAAGCTCTCCTTTAATGACAAAAAATTAGAAAACTATATATAGACTTTGACATCTGACGGCGTCACCTTATGCATTGTGACGCCGTCACCTCGCCGCTTTTAGGGTTCCCGGATGACCATCTTGACGCCGTCCCTCTTTAGCTCTTCAAAAATCCATTCTGGCTTATCAAGGCTTGACGCCGTCGGATCCTAAACGTGACGCCGTCCCCTTATGATTTAAGCCGTGACGCCCTTGATTTAGTTAAAGCGTGACGCCGTCAGAATTCTCATGCAAACTCACTGGCCCGTCATGAGTAAATTTCACATCCAACTTTTCTTGCCAAGGCATGACGCCGTCTGGAGTTAATGTTGACGCCGTCAAAGGTGACTTTCAGCACAATTTTGAGACTTTGCCGTTTTCTTCACTTTTATGCTCCAAAAACGTCCAAAATGCCTCCTTTTCCAGATTTCTCCTCAAAAGTACCTAAAATGACAAAAGGAACGATTTAGGGCAATATTTGATCAAATAAATACGATTTCGGGCTTAAATGACCCCTTAAAAGCGGTACACTTTTCGCCTCATCAGCCACATTGCACTTCTTCTGCATCAACTCGGCTAAATAGGCAGGACAGTTCCTCCTCCAGTGTCCAGTCTGATGACACTCAGTGTCCTTAGCAGGATGCTCCTTTTTAGGTGGAGGGGGAATCTTGGCCTTGGGGGCATAAGCAAGCTTAGCCTTGCCTTTACCATGATTCTTACCCTGAGCACCATTCAGCGGCTTCTTTTTCTTCTTATTCTTCTGGATCTTTCCTGCTCTTATAGCAAGTAAAGCAGGGGTAGCATCTTTCTTAGGAAGCCCTTGTTCGTGCAGCTTAAGCATTGCATGCACTTCATTCACTGTCTTCCCCATGCATTGCATATTATAATTCTGTCTGAATCCATCAAAGTCCTTGTTCAGAGAGGTAAGAATCAAGCTCACTGCAAGGCCAGATGACATGGGGTGACCAAGGCGTTCTAGTCTGTCCATATAGCCCTTTATTTTTAGAACATAGGTGCTAATAGATTGACCCTCCTCATGCTTACATGCATGAAAGGCCTGCACAGTCTCAAGGAGTTCCTGTTCTGCTTGCTGAGCAAACATGGTCTTCAATTCCTTAAGCATGTTATATGCATCAAAGTGCTCCAGATTCTTTTAAAGTTCTGGAGTCATGCTTATGAGCATAAGACAGCCTATGTCCTTGGATGCTTTAACCCATTGGGCGTGAGCAGCAAGGACATCAACAGGAACCTGCTGATCAGGAGTTTGAGGAACAGGAGTAGCAGGTATGGGATGCTCCACATAGGTTAACTTATCCTCGGCTGTGAGGACGATCCTCAAATTCCGATACCAGTCGAGGAAGTTGGATCCAGTAAGTTTTTCCTTTTCGAGGAAAGACCTGAAGATCAAATTGTTGACGGATTGATTAGCTGCCATCTACAATAAAACAAAGTTCAAAATTTTAGTATTTTCGATAATTAATTCTTTTACAAATTAACTACCCATGTTTTAATAAATAAAACAATTAATTTACTAAAAGACTAAAACCCTCTTGAACTCCCACTCATCACGGTAGTGCTTACTACTCTGGTAAGTCTTGTGGGTACAAGAGGTAGGCGGTGTGTGACAATTGCATTACAAGTGCAACTCTTAGATTTATGAGACTTATGGCACTAGAATACAAGCCACTAGTGTCATGCATGTTTTGTCTCATCCTATGCCTCGGGCTCAAGGATCTCACCGCTTGACTCGATTAAGTCGTCCAATTAGAGAACATGTGTAAATAACTCTAGGTCTAACGCTAGAGAATAAACACCTTGGGTTGCAATTCACTCACGTCCCACGAAGAGCAAAATGAAAGTGCAAGTGTCCTCAACTTTGGATGGCATAAACTTAAATTTCAAATAGGGTATCACATAATTTTTGACAAAAGCATGTATCAAAAATTGTGTACAAAGAGGCATGCATACATCTTTGTAACACAAGTTTGCAAAAAACAATTTTTTCAACTTATTAGGTGTACTTTTATCACGGGCAAAGAATGGTCAAAAACCCTATATTGTACTCTGCATGAGTCAAAAGACCCAAGTTCTTCCAATAATTCCCTCATATGCGGAAGCATGTAGTGGGGCGGGAAAAGACCACACAAAACCCTAGATCTTGATTTGATCAAAGATCATTAATAAAAGCACAAAACTTTAGGTATCTTATAGTTAAAGTTTATTAAATCACACGATATCCAGCAAGCTATATCCTGGTAGCTTCGAGTAATGATCCACACCCTCAATAGCTTGATGGAACCCGCGATTTAACTAAATCATATTTCAATAGTTTATAGTCCGTTTAAGTGTAAAAAAAATAATTCACACATAACACATAACTGGTCACAAGGAATTAAGTGTGTATATTAACAGACAATAATTAAATCTCATGATATCCAGCAAGCTATATCCTGGTAGCTTCGAGTAATGATCCACACCCTCAATAGCTTGATGGAACCCACGATTTAATTAAAAGCAAGTTTCGATATAAGTAATTAGTCTTTTTTTATTTCCAAAATCAACAACATATATGTAAAGCAAGTCACAAGGAATAAAACATATAAGCAATTAAAACAGACAGAAGAAGGGGTAGAAGAAGAAGACAGACTCTAATGGAAAGCAGTAAAACAAGTAATGCTCTAAAACTCAAGAATGAGTCTTCCCCAATTGGAGAATCTAAGGCTCCCACAAGGTTTTCGAGCTAGGTACCAAGTGGACCACAGACGTCATTACTAATGACCGCGTAAGCCTTAAGATTGGAAAAGAAAAAGAAAAGAACATGTTACAATAATCTTTTTAATTTTTCTAACCCCTTTTAAGTTTTATTAACCATTAACAATTAAACAAGATCAAGATTTAATTAAATGACAATAATGCATGTTATTGTTATAACAATTAATATATGTGTTTAATTAGCGTAGCAAGCGACTCTATGTGTAACCCATAACACCAAACGAGATGGCTCGTGATGCCACTGTTGGGATTTCATATTGATTAAACCATCAATACCATGAGTACGCAGCGGATGGATCTATATTTAATGTTATGAATTAAAACACATAATTAAAACACATAATAAATATTAACCTCGAACCTATTGAAAAATAGATAACCACCAAGTCTTGACCTTGATCACGAACACTCCAATGGATCTCGTATCACCACGAAACCCTAATCAACTATAGTGAGTTGATCTCTATCGAAAACTCACACTACACGTCTAACGAGAGCGTTAGGATGCTAGTGCTTAACCCACGAGCTTATGAACTAAACACGAATGCTAGTCGTAGAGAAGAAACAAAGGCAAACTCCCTTACAAGGGGTGTTGGACCTTTTTTAGAGGCAAGAAGAGAAGATCAAAGAATGCTTTGATTTGAGGTGTGAATAAATGAAGACCTAGAGGCCTCCTTTTATACTAATAGGGTAGCTTAGGGAAAAAGTCACCCCTCTCTTGCCCTAGCCCATATGGCCGGCCACCCCATGGGTTCCATGGGCCTCCATATTGCTTTTTAGTCCTTGTGAAATAACTATGTACAATACAAGCTAACTTTGGACTTAACGACCGTTAATCATTACACTAACGGACTAACGACCGTTATGTATATTTCGTGGATTATATTAATTATAATTAATAGCATACATTAAATATATTAATTATATTTAATAAACCTCTCTAAATGTATACGTTTGTGCCCCGATAGGCTCACGTAATTTCTAGCCGTATAACTTATTGATTTACGAACGCATAACCAATACAATCTGTGGAAACTCCATATTTTGTAATCTGGCACGTCGTTTACACCTACACATGTGATCTAAAATCCCACACCTAGTGCATGTATGTGCTATGCGCCACTCTTGATGAGGCCTCACTTCTGTCATCAGCTCCTCAGGAGATAGACGCTCAAAGTCTAATTTTGTAAAACAGAAAAGGTTAGGCTACATGCAGTAGAATCGGTCGAGCTCCACTCGATCGATTAGGGAATCGATTTCCCTTATTTTGGGAGTCGATCGTTCCATTCGGTCGAGCTCCACTTGGTCACACTGCCGATCGATATCAAAAGCAATATTTGTCCCTTTTTTTTGTTTACCGTTTGAGTTTGAAACCAAATAATATATATATATATATATATATATATATATATATATATATATATATATATATATATATATATATAATATATATTTCTTCCAAACCACTATAAATATCTTACATATTCAACACACTTCACTACACCAAACTCTCTCAATTCTCTTAATCAAAATCTCACACATCAATCCTTAATTCAACATGTCTAAGAAAACACCACAATCAAAAGGCCGAAAATCCCGATTGACTCAAAACATGCCGCAATTAACACCGGATCCGAATTTCCGGTTAACCGGTATGTCACCAAACATTAATTTCCGAGCTCCTAGTTTTGATTATCAATCGCAACTTCCTCAACAACAACAAACTGAAAATCCATTTTATGTAAATCGTTCTACAAATCGTCCATTTATTCCACCATATCAACAACCACCTCCACAACAACGACAACAACCACCTTCACAACCGTACGGCTCACCCGAATCCGTGTATCGTCCAACGATGGACTCGTCAAACTCTTCATATTCAGGTTATCACGAATATTCTCCGGTTAACCGTATGAATTTTAATGCTTGTGATTTTGATGAACAATTATATAACAATCCTGACTTTTATATGGGAACCGGTTCGGGTTATCCGACTCAAGAGTATCACGGTTCCGGTCAAGGTTCGGGTTATGGTTCGGGTCATGGATCGGTTCCAAATGAAGATGCTATTTCAGAAGAGACTTCGCCGGTGAAACCAAAAAAACGAGCGACGAAGGGTAAGAAGCCGGCTGTGGAGAAGGAAACAAAGAATGATTCTTCGCTTTGGTCACGCGAAGAAGAGGTCGCATTGTGCAGAGCTTGGTGCGATGTGTCCGAGAATAGCATTTCGGAAACAGCCAAAATGCCAAAGGATTTTGGCAGAAAGTGATTAAGTACTTTGAAAATGAGGTTGGTGCAGAAAGATCTTACAACTCGATAGTTACCAAATGGAAAAATAGGATTCGTCCTAGAGTTGGTCAGTTTTGTGCCATTTACGATAATTCGTTTAAGAATTTTGGAAGTGGTGAGAATGACCTCACTGTTTACAAACGAGCGTGTGAAGAATACCTATTAATGTATGAACATGCGTTCTTATTGGAGCATTGTTGGGAAATTCTGAAGGACCATGAGGTTTGGAAGGACAATGAGATGCCGGCTTTTTTAAGCCAAGATGTGGGTCGAAAGAAGGCAAGGACTTCAGAAACGGGTTCCGATGTGCCTGATGATGAAGAAGTAGTCATTCGAAAAGAGCGACCAATTGGCCGAGACGCCGCTAAGAAAAATAAGAAGAAGTCCTCGGGGAGTTCTTCCAAGTCTTCTTATATGGCAGATGTAGCCGAGAAATGGCAGTGCTTTCAGGATGTTGCTTTGGAAAAGAGGCAGGAAATGGCAGACGGCTACTACAAACTGAAGAAAAAAGCATTGGAAATAGAGGCAAATAAAGTTCAAGTCGAAAGAGAAAGACTTGAATTTGACCGGCTAAAGAAACGGGATAAAGACATCCTATTCTATATAACACCAATCGACCCGGCTTTGCCAGAAACTGTCAAAGAAAGGATGCAAGAAATTAAGAACGAAATCAAGGAACGACACAACCTTAATTATTAGTTTTTAATAAGTATCGTAATGTTTTAGTGTGATTTCAATTTTATTGTAATGTTTTTATTTTATTTGAATTATTATGTAATGTTTTAATTATTAAATAAAATTTGAGTTTGTGTTTAAAAATGTATAAAAAAAAAAAAAAAAAAAAAAAAAAAAAAAAAAAAAAAAAAAATTGAACTTGGTCGCCCTTACTGGGGCACCTAATCGCCTGTAGGTCGCTGGAGAGAGAAAGCTGACGTGGCAGAGAAAAATGGGGGAACTTGATCGCCTTACTGCAAGCAGCCTTAATATTATAGCATAAAAGAAGCAACATACAGAGAGGGACAGTTTTTCTTACAATCGTCAGCATGCCACCAAGCTGTAGAAGATTTTCGGAATTGGTAATACCCTGTTACAAATGCAAATAAATTAGAACCAATTCAATTGGAACCTAGACTTTTAGAAGATTCTTATATTAGCAATATAGGTGTAATCCTTTATAATATGCTATATTTAAGATGAAAAGTTGAGTTATGTTATTCAACTGTATTCATTTTTGGTTCTCTCTTTGAAACAAGGTTTATTCTTCAAACAAAGTCTACCTACTTTAAATTAAGAAGATGTTCATGTCAAGAACATCTCTCTCTTAATAAACCGTCATTTATTTTTAGGATATATAGTGGTTTACGTGATTTGTTGGTTTATTGCTTATCAAATGCCCAGATCCGTCTGCTTTGTGTTAAGGAGGATGGTGAAGAAGACCCGAGACAGTTTTACGACTGTTATATTTATTAGCCAATAAATATTATGCAACTCATATGATGTTTATCACGATAACGGTGTATAAAAAGTTGAAGTTATATACTTGGGTAAAGGGTTAAAGTGATTGCCGTGTGCCCGTGAAAACAACCAGAAAGGAGAATCAAAATATTGAAAAGAAAGAAAAGGTAAAATCAAACGCTCCACGTTCACCACCACTATCCTTCTTGTTCTGCTATTGAGGATCTGACAGTGACATCTTTTGGAGTTGGTTTATTTCTGCGTATACAATTGTAGACGTACAGATGAACAGTTAATGCTTCTTGGCGGGTTTTTGTAAAAAGACATGGTTTATTGTTTAGAGTATGTCATCATGAAACATGTGTTTTTGTTTTCTTAATTAGCCTAATTACAATTTAACTCATACGAACCAAGTTATGTTCCTTTTTAATTAGTTTTTAGGAACATGCATGATTTTTTAATTTGAGATTGGGTTCTTTCATGTTAAAAGCATCTATCTTGTGTTTCAGTTTATGGCATGTAGTTTATAGTTTGATATATGTTCTATTTTTTTATTTCACAGTTTTATTAAATAATAATAATAATAATAATAATAATAATAATAAATAAATAAATAAAATAAAAAATCTACGTGGTATTCGTTGTAGTCATAAGGGGTACCAATATCTAATATCAAATATCGAATCCATTAATAAAACAAGGTAACAATAAGAGAAAAGTTCAAATGTTTACTATTATTTTGGTGCTTACTAAGAGACAAATCTCTACCATCCATCAACTTTGATCTAATGGTGGTGATTAACCTAAGATTTAATATGTAGATTTAAGATCATTTGAGGACCAAACTTTTTTTACATACCAAGGGACTAATCTCCACCCTCCATCTTTATTTGATCTAATGGATGAGATTAATCCCAACAATTTAAAAAACCCACTTTCATCCTTTTTTTTCAAATATTAATATCTTTCAAACCGTTAGTCGTTAAGCGAAAAAAAATATGCCGTTACGACGAGCATTTAATTATCTTTCTATAGATAGGCAATTTGATATATTTTCGACAATTTTTTTTTTCTTCATTTTTTTACGTTTTTTTTCGTGGCCGAAAAAATCATATATGATATATCATATATGATATATATGATATATCATATATGATATTACATATCATATATGATATTATATGTAATATCATATATGATATATCATATATATCATATATGATTTTTTCGGCTACGAAAAAAAACGTGAAAAAAATGATTTTTTTTTTTTTTTTGTCGAAAGTATATCAAAATGCCCGTCTATAGAAAGATAATTAAATGCTTGTCGCGATGGTGTAATTATTTTCGCTTAACGATTAACGGTTTAAGAGATATTTAAATTATAAAAAATGGGTGAAATATTAAATGCTTTTAATCTCAACCATTGATTTCTTTTTAGATGGATGGTGGGGATGAGTCCCTTGGTATGTGAGGAATGTTTGGTTTCTAAAATAACTCGACTCTAATATGTAAACCTAAGTTCATGTCTTTTTTTCCTTTTTCTTTGTCTTTTTGTCTTTTTTATTTATTCATTTTTTTTTCTTTCTCAATTCACGTTTTTTTTTTTCATTCACGCTTTTTTATTCGCTTTCATACGTTTTCAAATGTTTCCATCCGTTTTCGTCCGTTTACATCCATTTTAATACGTTTTCGTCTGTTTTCTTACGTTTTCGTTCGTTTTCATACGTTTTCGTCCGTTTTCTTACGTTTTCGCCCATTTTCGTCCGTTTTCATACGTTTTCGTCCATTTTAATGTAAACCAAAATCTTTTAGTTAGCTAAAAGTAATATCACGTGTGATACTGTCAGTTTAGATACAAATGATCATACAAGTCACTTACCATTCTCAAAATAGTACAAACTCGGGCACCATGCAAATATGGCTCAGGACCTAATAAATATATATTTGGCGTCGAATAAGGTGTTAAACCTATCGAAACATGCACACTCTATCAATTAAGAAAATAAATGCATTACAAATCTAACAGAAGCATGTTACAAGCTCAATGTCTCTTGTGATTTCTCATATTATCACAACATTCTTCACATTATCACAACAATCCCTCAATAACTACTAACTACCACACTTTTATTGCTAATTTTTCGTGTATCTCATTCTCGTGCTATTCAACTTTTTGGAGGAGAATTTGATATCACAGGTGACATCACAGATGTGTCAGCTTCTTCTATTTATTGAATCACGTGTGATATTACAGGTGATATCACGTGTGATATCACGTGTGGTATCACAGATGATATCACAGGTGACATCAATTGGTGATATCACAGGTGATATCACGTGTGATATCACAGGTGATATCACGTGTGATATCACAGGTGATATCACGTGTGATATCACAGGTGATATCACAAGTGATATAGCATGTGTTTGAGCCTCTTCAAATTGTTTATGAAGATGTTGTGTTTTGTTTAACCATAGCTTCTTCAATTTGCTGATTCAACCATATATATTTTCAAATCCCGTTGTAAAACCTATTGAAATACGCACAATGTATCAATTAAATAGACAAATCCAATCACAACTTAAATAATAAACAACTAAAATCAACAAAAAAGCCAAAAAAATCTTCATAAACATTATCAAAAATCTTCGTAAACATTATCAAATTTTTCGTAATTGAGTAGCTCAAAATGTAAACTAATTCCGTAACAAATAAATACGCAACCCAGCTTATATAGACAAATGTCAACTCACATCACATAAGCCCTATATGTATGATAGGATAGCAGCACAAGAATTCAAGAAATGACGTAATCATGCATAGTAGAACTTGAATATTCAACTAACAATCAATAGATCAATAGTACAAAATTATTATAAACCTTGAATCAATAGTATTAATAGATTTAATAACTTCATTCTCAGCAACAGGTGCAGTTGTTGGTGTTGGATCTCAATCGGTTCATTTCGAATTGTTTTTTCCCGTATTCGTGTTTGTAGACGTCGATTCTTCCAGTTTTTGTGTTTTTTATGTGATTTGTACTGTTAATCACGGTTGATTTTTGATTTTAATGGCTAGGGTTTGAATATTGGTAGAGAGAGAAAGTGGGGTGAAGTGTGTGGGATTTGAGGAAAGTGGAATAATGATAGTTATGATGTAATTTACATATCCAGTCCATCCGTTTTTTAAATATTTACATTATTAGTCCCTCTGGGTTTTTTTTATTATTATTATTTTTTTCCTCAATTTTTTTTCTTTTGATCTAATGGTCAGGATGTGTCCATTAGTATGTAGGGATTTATGAGTATGCAAAATAAAGTGACTCGTAACAATAAATGAGAGGGATGAAAACTAACTAGGGTTGTATAAGAGAAGAGTTTGGCAAAAAGTGGGCTGCCGGGTTTAAGGAAACTTGTCTGAAATTTTTGTTTGTTATTTTTTCTGAAATTAGTTTGCATCACAAATTACAAAATTACAAAGTTTGATATTCAGTTACAAATTTCATATGGATTGTTTTATGAGTACAATTCAAGGATATGAAGCCGTAACCTCTTTTGAAATATATTCTGCAACAATAACTCATCTTGAAAAATTCGACCGTATATTACCAGGGGTGAACTCCATTCACTACACCAGAAGTATATTGGTTTTATAACAAATGGACTTCGTCATATTCGTGCTTTTATCGCAGAGGTTAGCCCTTCCGAACCTTACGAGTTCATTCAAACTTATGAGTTCCTCATTTATTGTTTAAAGGTGTTAAGAGCATGGGGTACGGTTGAGCCATGGGTGGCGCCATGGCCACCAGCCCAATTTTTGCGACAGCGCACCACACCGTGGGTAGCGCCATGGCTGCTCGCGCCGTGGTGGCCAGCCCACGCGGTGGTTTTTTTTTTTTTTTTTTTTTTTTTTTTTTTGGTGGGTTTGTCTGTGTTTATGTTTGTATGTTGTGTTTGTGTTTGTGTTGAAAGGTTTTTTTTTTTTTTTTTTTTTTTTTTTTTTTTTTTTTTTTTTTTTTTTTTTTTTTTTTTCTTTTGCAAGTGGGGAGCCAAGGAGGAAGAAGACAGCCAAAGAGATGGATTCGGTATTATTATAATCTATATCTATATATTCTAATATACAGCAGTTGAAAAAGACGTTAAATGTCCTTTGAAAAAGTAAATGCTGAATTTTTAGAGTGTCTAGATTGGTCATTTTACACATTATTTACCCCTTATTAAAGAAATAAGACTTTTTATCAAAACTTCTAATGTAAGCTTCATAAAATTCGGCACTCTTCACCACCAATTATAACCCAACCCTTAACAAACTCACCAACCTTCCCCTAACCTTAAAGCGATCCATTAAAAAAAACTAAGCCGCCATCATCACCAGATAATTGCCATCAAACGAGTATTTCTTTTCCCCCCTAATCAGGTTCTCAATCTTCTCCTTAATTTTCTTACGATTTATACTATGCTTTTTTTATTTGATTTTTGTTATAGAATTGATCAAATATGATTTTTGTAATAGAATTGATTTTGTTGTGTCATTGTGTGTTTTTTTTTTTTTTTTTTTCTTTTTTTTTTTTTTTTTTTTTTTTTTTTTTGCAGAGTAAAGATGCAGCACTCGATGATTCGATCAGATCTACATGTTTGTAATGGTATCCAACCCACACAACTAATCATTCGATCCAAGTATCCAACCCACACATTTCATTTTAAATTGTAATGGTAAATTAAGGAAGATAGAGTCAGATGTAATCAAGGAAAATACGGAACAAACTTTCAAAATAATTTGAACCTAAAGCTTGCCCAAAAAGTTTTATATCCTTTTTATAATCCACATGATTCCGATTGCATTTTTCTTCTTTATAATTGATGAACATTTATTATTACGATTTATTGTATATGCTATTGTTGTTTTCTTTTCTTTTTTTCATTTTAAGTATAATATGATTATTATGGAAGTTGATTGATTGTAAGGTTTTGTTTCTATTGATTATCAGGTGGCTTATCATATTCTTGGTGCTTCATCTGCTGTGTAAATGTTTCGAAATAACTATGAGTTTGAAGGTGTGTTCTATTGATTATCAGATGGTAGAAGGTTAAAAGCGATTAACGTTCCAAGAGCAGAGGATAACAAGAATCAAAGTTCTTTGTATGCTCAATTGGAGGCTATTGCTGATATGAAGTTCACAAGTGAGTTTATTTCTCTTTTTATGTATCCACGTTCTAAGTACTGTTAAGCATATGTGTTTGGCTACTATTGTGAGGTGTCTTGAACTTTTTTAATAAAAAAAATATTTTGGGGATTCTTGGAGATGAAGTCTGGAGTCGTTGGTTATCTTTTCTTTCTATTAGTATATCCATCATGATTAATAATGGGTAAAATTTAGATTTTGTGGAAAATTGGTCGTTTCTAAATGTGAAGAGGGGAATGAACAATTTGGGTTGTTTGGTTTCTCAGGTTATTCAATACATTCAGTTTCTAAACTTGAATCCATGGCATCATCATTTTCCAAAATTCCTCGCCAGCATTGTTCTCCTTCTCTATAGTAAATGCAAGCATTGTTTGACAAGTATGAATCTTATTAGTATTTAAAAAGCTTACTTGGTATGGGTTTATCAGTTTTTAAAATGATGCTGCTACATTTGATAACCCACAGATTAGAGCATTGAGTGTGTAGTTTATAACGAATGAGAAAATTGGCATCCACGCGGTACAAAGTATATCAAATCCCGATGGGCTGGATGCAGAAATAAGAGTCTGTTCAGGTTATTCCTTTTTGGTTTTTTAGCTTCCTTTTTTATAGTAGAGTGATCATGTCGTCAACCATCTGGCCAGTTGTTCCTTATACTTATTTGTTTTCGTTTGCTAAATAACCTTGGTATACGGCTGCTAATAGGTTTTACACTGCATGAGAACACCCTGCATGTGTATTAGGTCGTTTATACATGTTGTCCTTTATCTGCTTATTTATTGCTAACTAATATTTTTCCATATATGCAATGAAACTGATCCTTTATAAGCATTAAAAGCTGAAAATAAGTAAGACCAAGCACCCCCTTAAATGTTTACATTTGCCTTTCACAGTCTGATGTTATGATGCCTAGAGAACCAGGTAGTTAGTCATATTGTAATTAACTAAGTATCTAAATTGTTTAACCAAACCAAAACCAACAAATTAGAATCAATTACAAAAATTGAATAGATAAACATAGTCCTCACCTAAGTCTTCTATGATCTTTAATAACAGAACAAGAGCGTTTTCTGATGCTTGCTTTGTTGATGGGTTATTGTAAGATCAAGGGCAATAGGTGAATTATGAACTAACTAATTGGTACTGTAGGGTATTTGGGATTGCTTATATTTAACTATAAGTAAATAGTAGCCACTGAATTAAAATGCAGTTTTAGATATCAGTATATAAGCTGTTTTAGTAAGCTGTTTGGACAAGGCTTCCTATTTGAATGTCAACCTATTAGCAATCGTAAATTATTGATCTTCAGAAGTAAGCGACCTCATGTTTTTTTGTTACTGTGATACATATTTAAGGCATGATTCTGCGACTGTTTTTTTGGCTTATTTGATTATTTTGTGTCAAACATAATGCGCGAGATAATATCTGGCTTTGCTTTGCACAGTTTATATTGAAAAGGCTTATGGTTTATTTAGATAAGATGGGGCTTTGCTGTAATTCATAGAGGTTTCTGATTATTTGTTACGAGTAATATTTTTGTTTTATCAGTGTGTTGGTAATTTCTTCGATATATTAATTGAGATAGTTTTTGATTAAAGCTATCAAAATTCATATGGGTCTTTAAAGAAAGGTGTATGAAATTTTTGATTCTATACAGGAGGGTACATTAACCCAGCCGTGACTTTCGGTCTGCTACTACCAAAAAATGAGCTCATATGCATAATCATTTGCCATTCAGGTATGTACGTGGTAGTTTCCTTGATTCGAAGTTAATCTTTTTATGAAAGATTTATATTTGTATTCATTGGCATTTGTTTAATTGCAGTTTCCAACTCCAATTATAAGTGGCCTTTTTAGAAATTGATTAAAGGTATTTAAAATTGGTAAGCAAAGGCTTTTATATGTTCGAGGTAAATTATTTTAAATAGGTGTTTGTGGTTGCTTATTCTGTGTATTATGTGTTTACAAGGGCTGAAAGATCGGTTAGGCCAACGAAGACATCAATAGAGGCGTTGCAAAGGCTATCTTAGGCAGAACAACCATGATCTTCAACAGAAAGAGGCTTAAAGAAGTCAACAAACAAAGCACATATCAACAAAGGTCTGCCAAATTGACCCGGTACTTCGCAACAGATGACAGGTGATAAAAGAAGCAATTCTTTCTCTTTCTTTTACTAAAAGGTAGTAACTACAACGGTAACTATACGCCCACTTCATTATTCAGCTTTGTGTGTATTCAGAAGTTTCGACTGTCGTTATTTTTTTTGTCTTGCCGCAGGTGGTCTGGTGCCTAATGTGTTTGTTGCTGATATCGATGTCACACAAAATCTTTCCGGCCAGCAGCCTTCATCCGAACAGTCGAATGATGTATCTAACGTCACTGCACGTCAAGCTTCATTTGTGTCATCTGTTGGTATTCCTGCTCCAGTGACAACCACAGGTACGGTTCCTTCTATTGTCAACAGTTCAAAAGCTCATGTTGTCTTCCAAGCCTCAGGTATCTTTCTCTTTGTGGGTTCTTATTTATTTATTTATTTACTTATTTATTTATTTATAACTATTTTAAGAACTATACGTGAACATTACACTGGAAGTCATACTTAAGTAATCTTTACATTGTTGATTATGCACAGATGCAGTTGCGTTAGAGAGTTGTAGTTTACTTGGAGGTGTATTGGACCCAACTCATATGGGGAACTTAAGGTGAGATTTAAGGGGTGGTTGGATTTGCACTTTATAATTGGGTTGTTGTTTTTTCTACCAGAGCCGATTTTTAGTTTGATGGGGGTATAGTGCAGTGAAATGTCCTGCTAAAGTTCGTGAAAATTTGTCGCAATGTGCCACAAGACGTTTGTTACAGCTGTATATTGAAAACGACAACACAAAGGAACGGCCAAACTTCATCCTTGATACAATCATAAACAACATGCCACTCTTAATAACAGCAAATGAAGTTGAATCAACAAGTACATCTAAGCCAACAATCGTCAACGAACATGAACAACCAGCAGTTGCCGCAAAGGAGATGGCAGAAATATCAAACACCAGCAGCAGAGCAGCAGAACAGCAGGACGACTGGTTTCAGGTTGCTGCCGCTGAAACTGAACCGATAAAAAGTTTAGCCCGTAAAGAACTGTTTACAGATGAAAAGAAACACACAGCAGCGGACATCAGGAACCCGGCTTTTGTCACAAAGAACAAAGCAAATATGAGCTTTAGTGTGTAGTAATAGACTTTAGAAGATAAGACTCTCTGTTAGCATAATGGATTGTTAAAATATGTATGCGCCAAATTTCGTATGAGGTTATACTTTGGCTAGCAGCCTAACATCTACTTTTTTTCTTGAGCATGATTGGGCTGCAAAGTCTGCATTTATAAATTTTTAAAATGATGCTGCCCCGCAGCAACTCGCGGGCAATTATTGACCAAACACCCCTGTATGTAGGCTGTCTTGGTATTTAAACTAAGTTAAGCTGATTCAGGCAAGAACAATGCATCACAGAAACTCAACTAAGATCATTAAGCACTAATTAACCATTAACAACTATAAATAAGCACTTAAATAAGCTATCCTATATTTAGCTAAATTTTTTTTTTTTTTTTTTTTTTTTTTTTTTTTTTTTTTTTGCTTTTTAATGAAATATTTAAGAAAACTTAATGCAAATGATATTTAAACTATAAAAATAGATAAAGAACAATAATGAACTACTAATAAGCAGAAAAGAAATTTAATAAGCTGGAAATAAGCAAATGCACAACAACAGTGAAATATAAGAAATGTAATAAGACGGCATAGAATGTTGATGATGATATCCTGTGGGAGGCACACCATTGTTATCTAAAATTGTTAATTAGCGATGAGTGTTGTGTTGGGATGACTAAAGCATTCAGTGTCGGAAGTGTATGAAAGATGTAAGCTGCACATACCAAAAAGTTACATGGAGTTCTATAAAATTTAAACGTTCCAAACATACTTTAACAATTCAGCTTCAGAAAGACATGAACAACACAAATCATCAAAGGAGAAACATTAAAATCTAAGCGGCTGATAGACTTCAACAATTCAGCAAGCAAATTTAAGCGGCTGATAGACTTCAACAATTCACCAAACCTTTAGCAGCTCTACAGAATTCTAAATATATAATGCGCTTGAACAATCCTGATAATGCTGAATTACAATTTGGTGGAATGACTGTAGTATTTGGTGGTGACTTTAGACAGATATTACCCGTTATACCAAAAGGGTCAAGGCAGGATGTCGTTAATGCGTCAATCAACCGATCATATATATTTGATAACTGTACTGTCCTTAAGCTGACCACTAACATGAGGCTAAAATCAGGTGGTTTGGCTGAAGAATTGTTAGAAACAAAAGAGTTTGCTGAATGGATCCTTAAGGTGGGCAACGGAACATTATCTGAACCTAATGATGGTGAGGCTATTGTTGACATACCTGAAGACATTTGTATCAAAGAAGCAGCTGATCCTATTCAGGCCATTGTTGATTTCACTTTTCCTGATCTCATGAACAATTTGGACACACCTGAGTATTTGCAAGGAAAAGCAGTTCTTGCACCAACTAACGAAGTAGTTGATACTATTAACGATAAGTTGCTTGAAAATATGCCAGGCGACATGGTTGAGTATTTGAGTTGTGACTCTTTATGCAATTCTGAACCTACGTCTGCTATAAATCAGGCTGTTTTTAGCCCAGAAAATCTTAACGGTATGAAGTTTTCAGGATTGCCAAACCACAAATTGGTTTTGAAGGTCGGTACACCTATAATGTTGTTAAGGAATATTGATCCGGCTAATGGTTTATGCAACGGGACAAGACTGCAGGTTGTAAAGATGGCACCAACGGTTATCCAAGCAAGAATTATCGGTTCCACCGATCCAGAAGGACTTACATTGATTCCAAGAATGCGCCTCACACCCTCAGACAAGCGTATGCCAGTAAAGATGATTAGAAAGCAATTCCCTATTTCTGTTTCGTTTGCAATGACCATTAATAAGAGCCAAGGTTAGTCACTTTCACAAGTCGGTCTTTACCTACCACGTCCGGTTTTTTCCCATGGTCAGTTGTACGTCGCAGTATCGCGGGTTACTTCAAAAAAAGGGATTAAAGTTTTGATATGCGATGATCAAGGCAACATCTCCACAAGGATAACAAATGTGGTCTACAAGGAAGTTCTTCAAAATCTTTAGTTTCTATTCCACGTATTACGCATAAACTTTAAAATATTGTTTATTGTTTATTAGTACATTTTTCTTTCTTTTTTCATCATGACGATGAGTTGCTTAGATTGTCTTCATAATAATAACAAAACTACCATTTCACGGTTTTAAATTTTATCCCGTGAATTTCACGGGTCTATAAGCTAGTCTTTTATATATTTATAAGTTACAACTTTTAGAATAAAAATAAAAATACACCTTTTTTTTTACAAGACCTTGTGGAGCATTTATGGAACCTTAATTACTAGTTTGTAATTTTTATTTCTTGTTTACGTATTATGTTTTCTATTTTTATGTAATTAACTTTTTTTAATTAATGTAATGTGTTTTTTTATTTCAATGAAGTTTATTTTAATTTATTAATATTGTGTATGTTTTATTTTATGTTAAAAAAAATAAATAAAAAAATAAAAAAATAAAAAAATCCTACGGCACCACATTTTCTGGTGCCAACGGTAACGGTCAGAATGTGGTGACATGAGATTTCTAGTGCCATAGAGACTTTTGCTGACATGGCAACAATTTTTGTCCATGGCACGAGAGCCACGGCTTCACTGTACCCAGCACTCTAAGTCCAATATTCAAGAGCAAGTTGATATTGTATGATCATTGGGAAGCGTATATTCGGTTCTTAATAGCTCGCAATGATTTCCATAACGCGACCAATGAAATAGACAAGTTTTTGAACATGATAGGAGGAATACAAACTGGAAGTATACTTCCATCATATAACAATATTATGACAGTTGATGAGGGAAGTTTGAACAGTATTTTGGATATTTTATTGTCATATTTTCATTGCTTATCGCAAAGCGAAGATGTTGCTAAGCTAGTAAAAGTAGTAGAAGAACTAGATCCGTGGTTGAAGTCTCTTGATGGAGATATGAGCACACGAAGCTGGATTGTTAAACTTCTCATCAAAACAATGGACTATAATGATGATGAGTTCACAGCGGAACGGTTTGCTGTAACTTTACTAGAACACGCAAAGGTGTCCAAAGATGTTCATATGCTAGAGGTAGATAATGCTAATCTTTTAGCACTTAAAAAGAGGTTAAATTTATTATTTTAGATGTCTTTTCTTATGATTTCGCTTTTGCAGATGGGAACTAGTACGAAAGGGGAACCCAGATTTTTTTCTTAGAATGTTGAAACAGCTGGCTCTTAAATGCCCGGTATTCATTATTTAACTTTTATTTATCTAAATAATAAGTAGATACGACCCTAGTAACCACTACTAATACATCGCCTTTTTTTCCGTGAAGCTTGAAATTGAAAATTCTGAAGACACGAATGAATGGGCGACGTGTATGATGCAGGTTTCTACCATGGCCCCATATGTTCTTATTGTATATATGTATACTACCATATGGATATTAAGAACCAGTACTTTTCTTTTTCCATTTGACACAGCTTCAATCATATGCAAAGAGTGGTTCTCTTCATCGTACCATATGTATCATTATGCAAAGCATGATATTGGATTATCACTTAGAAGATATACTCTGTGATAAACATCCATATCTTCTCGAGCCGATGAATTTCATTGTAAAAGCAAGGGCTTGTAGAGAGAAAGGCGCTGAAGGTTTAGATGATTGTTTAGTTAACTTGAACATGGGAATACAGATGTTGGTGAGTTATCGTATTCACAATGGATGAAAAATTTTATACTTTAGAATTGAGTATTCTAAAATCAGAATCATGTGATTTGAATATGTATCTGGGTACATCTTTTACTTATGTTCAATATAGTATCAACTATCAATTATCGATGCAGTAAAATGTACAAGTAAAAAAATAGAACACAATGGAGGCTAAACATAACAAACATCTCTCTAGTGACTCAAATGGATAGATAGAAAGCACAACACAAGTACATGCAGGAATCAATGTTTTTAAGGTATCAAGACACGCGAGTTTTGTTTCTTACAACACATGAACAAACTTATCTTAGTAACATTCAAGAGAAGCAGCCATTCATAAGCATGAAGCTAACTATTTTTTTTGGATAGATGACCAAAATAAGCTAAGGTCAAGATTCTTCGCATCTTCCAACAATTCTTGGCGCCGTTTAGCCCACCAGGGAGGAAGAGCGTTGTCATCCTCGTGAATCTTATCCTGTGACACAACAAAGAGCAGATTTAATTCATTCCGAATAACACAAAGATTGATTAATTTTGCAGGAAATATACATAGTAGACATGAGAAAGCTCACCTTCCCTAGCATCTTCTTCTTAAATTCAGAGGGACCATTCCAATGCCTCCTTCTTGGTGCTCGCACTTTACACGCACATCTGTGATTGCAAAAACCACACCTAGTGCATGAATGTAACGCGTGCCATTCTCGTTGTCGCTTCATCAATTCTTGAGCCTTCTCGGTAGATATTAGACGCTCAAAGTCTAATTTCGTAACCAAAAAAAGATAAATATAATAACCTAAGTGAACCAACATAATGCAAAGAAACACAGAAGTAAAAGAATTTCATACCATTATCAAACCACGAGTAGGCACCTGGTGAATGTGTTTGGAATTGGTTTGACCCTGTATGTACAAATGCAACAGGTGTAAGAGTTACTAATATGCTTTATTTTAAGAATTTGAGTAATCATATTCAATTGTGATCATTTTCAGTACACACTATTTGAAACAAGTTCTATATTCTTACTAATAAAGTCTACCTACCACTCTGTTCTCAAGTCTGGGTTTGGAAGGAAAGTTGAGGGGAAGGGAAGAAACTAAAAGAGGCTTATGTTCTCAAATTTAAATTGGAGAACAGAACCAGGTCGAGAGTATCTCTCTTTATTTTATAAGGGAAAATCAGGTGCCCAGATTGTTTGCGTTGTGCTGCAGGGATAATTGTGAGTAAGACCCGAGACAGGTTTTTCAATTGTTGGATATTAGGGTTGCATTACCTCGGTTACTTCTTTACCTTACATTATTTTCCCATACGGTTTATTGGGTATTTAGATTGATTACAGTAGGCGGCTTCAATTTGAAAGTCGATATAAAAGCAATGCATACAATTACAAAGTCGCTGCTTGGGTAGAGGGGTCAGCCAACCCGATGCAACCTATTTTTGTTTTGTATTTTCAGTGCAACTTTGTTGTAAAGTTAGTAATGAACCCGCTGGCTTTGTGTAGAAAATGGACTAGTTTTTATTATGAACCCGCTCAATAATTTTTCTGACTCTGTCAATAACGTTTCGTTATAGGGTTTTCTAGAACAAAAAAAAGGTATTTAACTATGGATCAATTCCCAATGAAGGTACCATATTATCAAAATGATCAAAAAGGTATTCAACTTTCATATTTACATTTGAGAAGATCACATGTTAACACGTGTGAGCATGTTATTGGATAATTCCGCAAAAGTTACCTTGTTGCACAAATAATAGAAGTTGAATACCTTTTTTTGATAAATTTTGACATATAGTTGGATACCTTATTTTGCAGAAAACCTTTCATTATATTTGTAAGCCCATATACTTTTCATCACATTTAAGATTAACAATGTAAGTCAAACGTACCATCACCAACAAGATCCTTCTTGGTGTTCTGCTCTTGAGGATCAGACAAAGACATCTTTTGGAGTTGGTTTGTTTCTGCATGTATAGCTGTGAATTAAATAGATCAATTCAACTTGAGCATTTATTTTCGAGGATTCTTATATACTAGCATGAAAGGTTGTTTACAATGCACACTTGATAATTAGGGAATAAGCTAAAGGAAGGCTAATATTGAAAGAGCAGAATGCAAAGTATCAAATAAAACTTCATGACAAACCAGAATGGAATAGCGTACCGTCAAAGTCAGCAGCAGCAAATTCTTTTGGATGAATTACAGCCAGACTCATTTTTGCAAATTCTTTTGGATGAATTACAACCAAACTCATTTTTGCAAATTCTTTCTGTAAATGAATATTGATGAGTAACAAAACAAATAACTTATGAACGAGATACCAAACACTTGACCTGAAAAAGTAACATCCTAACACAACAATATACAGAGATTTCAGTTAAAACCGAAAGACGTCTCGAGTACAAACTCCACACACAGTAAATTTAGGACAAGGAAAACGGTCGAGGGATATCGATCACCCGCGCCAAATACAAGGATTTAATTCAGCTACTAGTTATTTTCAAACAACAGCTAGACGGGTGTTTGGTTAAACTTATTTGCTAATTACTATATAAGCAATGTTACATCAGAATAAGCCGGAAAAATTGTGCTTATGAGATAAGCTCATAAGCACAAAATTAAGCTTAAGCAAACAGCTTATAAATTTCAGATCTAATCATCAAATTAAGCACAATTTCGAACCTAATCTTGTTTATTGAATCAAAACAGATCAAAAGATTGAGAAAATAATAGTTAAATCAAACCATAATCTATGAAAAAAATGATTACCTTTGAATGAATGAATGAATTAGGGTTGGTTTATTGAATAAGAAAACAAAAAGTCGGTCATGTGTATAAAAGATTTATTTATTTATAATATCGGATTCAATCCTTCTAGAAATAGCTTATTCCCATACAAGCACTAAACTTGTTACACTAAATGTTTGGTGTCCCGAACATTCAGTCATCGTGCGGTAAAATGTTCGTTTATATATATGTTTATTTATTAAATGAACATAAACGAACACAAATATCTGCATTTCTTAATGAATGAACATGAATAAGAAAATTTGTCTGTTTAAGCGCTCGTGCCTTTTTCTTTTCCTTTTTTTTGGTGTAGATACTTTGAGAAGGGTGTGAATACGTTCTTTTTGACTTATTTTAGGTTTAAGTAAGTTGAGTTTCAAGTTCGCATATAAGGGTGTGAACAATATAACCACATAAATCATATGTAAAGAGTTAACGGAAGAGAGACAAACACACGATTTATACTGGTTTGGGATGAGGGGTTTAGATTATCTATAAGTCCAGTTGAGAATCGCGACACCTATACTATTCACTAGTACCAAATCCTTGTGGTGGATAAACCGTACAACCTTAGCTCTCACCCATCTACACCAAGACAAAGCTAGCACTTAACGGAGTTCCGCATCCAGAACCACCCACAAAGACATCACGATCCAATACCTATCACAAAGGCATCTACCAAAGAAGCACTAAACCCCAAACTTGACCACACCCTACAAGGCTTGACCACACCCCGGTACAAGACTTTTACACCCTTGATTGTTTGCACCCGAACAATACTTTACCCTTGCTTATCCGCACCTGGATAAGTCTTTACACTTGCTTATCCGCACTCGACAAGACTTTATAAATGAATGAGAATTTAAGTATTTGTTACAACACGACACAAGACTCAACCTAAAGAATATATTTGAAGAATATTCTAGAGACAACACACAAGACAAAATTAACATCTTGTGGTTCTTCTCTTGCAAAGAAGCTTACTTTCAATAGATGATTATAAGATGTTAAAACACAAGAAGACTAAAAGACTTAGAGGGGTTAGAGAAAAGAAAGTAGAGGGGAGAAATGTTTGGCGGCAAGAGGTGAGCAAGACAAAAGAGTGGGCTATTTATAGACAAGCTAAACAACAGCCTCTGACACGTTGGTCGTTGCGCACTGACGCCCGAACCTGGCATGTCAGGGTTGTTTTGTCCTTTTGTAGATAACTAGCTATTGGCTCTTGTTAAACCCTCATGTGCTCTTCACTTTTGACCTCCCCAAGTTCATTTCAAAGGCCCAAGTAAGGTTAGGTCAACTCATTAGACATGGTTAAATGAGGGTTAAATAAGTTTAGAAAAATGTTTAAGAGTGGATTAGTGCTTTTGTCTATTTGGGAGAGAAAAAAAAAGTTGGACAAAGGCAATATCTTTGAGTAGATGCCAAGCATTAGATAAAGCCTTGCACCTTAATTTGAAATTCAAAATCAAATACGCCAAGGATGAATGTGGCTTGAATCAAGAGAATGTGAATCAATAGGAGGTAAAGCACTTTAAGTGAAGAGCAAGGCACGAGTAATCGAAAGATCCTTGAATGGTGCATAAAGCTTGAGGAAAAGGATTTAAAGTAGATTCCAGTTCAAATTCATATTTTAAATTTCAAATTTCAAATTCAAAATTCAAATTTTATAATTTATGTTACCCATTAGCATATTCCTATTATTAAATACTAAGGCTAGACGCACTCGTCACCTGCAGACGACCTGCCACATCAGCTTTCTCTCTCCGACGACCTGCAGACGACCAAACAGCCACAGTGGTCGACCAATTTTTTTTTCTTTTTTTTTAAATCAAATACTTTAAACAACAAATTTAAATTCGTTAAAAATAAAAACAATACATAAATTATTCAAGAAAACATTAAAATCATTACATAAATTATTCAAATAACATTAAAAACATTACAAAAATTCTTCATCGTCATCGTCATCTTCACTTGCGTCTTCGTCTTCATTCTCTTTATTGACTTGATTTCTACGATTTCTCCAAACGTGTTCGATCAAATCAGATTTTAAGTTTAGATGAGTTGCTGGGTCCTATAGCTCATGAGTAACTACTAACGATTCTTCATGCGATCTTAAGGGATCATGATCACGGTGGGCCTCATCTTCGAACCATATAGGACATATCGCTCGCTCCTTGTTTGAAGATCATATATGTAATATGACACATGTGTACACAATATCTTGGAGATCCTGTTTACACAGCCCTCGAGTCAGAACTTTAAGCATTTTCCATTTCCTCTTCAACACACCAAAAGCTCGTTCCACATCTTTTCTTGTTGCTTCGTGCTTCCTCTTGTACAAAATTCTTTTATCGTCACCTTTGGGAGGATTTGAAATGAGCATATAATCTTTCAAGGTCAGAATACGTGGGCTTTCGCAAAAACTCAGCACCATATAACTCCATGATAACCTTGCAAAATATACAGACATTTACGGGCTGTTGTTGCAGATACTTGTCAAGAGAATCAGGAACGGCCACGTATCCCAATTGACGGATTGTCATAGTACACTTTGTTGATGCAAATAATATTCTAAAAACGTTATTTCTATCTTTCAATTACTTCACGTTTTGAGGATGACAAAATGTGAAATCACGTTACGTTAAAATTAACGTAAACAAGTTTTTAATCGGAAGATCCCGTTTCCACGCAAATCACTCTAGAACAAATTTACAACTTAACTAATGATCAAAGAAGTAAATTTGTTTTTAAGACTTCACATTTTTATGTGACAAAACATTTCTTTCAAAAATATACTTTACAAATCATTTTTGAATAATTAATAAATATTTTAATGGAAAAATAAGTTTAAAACACATAACAGCTATTCCCCCCCCCCCCCAAAAAATCAGCTCCAAACTTTCCCAAATAAGTTTTCACCAGAAAAGACAAAAAGAAGAGCGTTTTTTTCTGACACGGCTCCACGGTTCCACTAAATTTAATGGAGCCGTGGGTGATTTAGTGGAGCCGTCCCTCTATAGGGCCGTTCAAAGCGTCGCTCGCCGATCGTTCGAAAATTGCTCGCTCGATCCGTCGCTCGATTGTAAATGAGCCGCTCCGCTCGGTTCGGTTTGTAAATGAGCCAAGCATGAGCAAAGGTCTGCTCGGCTCGGATCGGCTCAAATATTTTTATTATATATATAGATATATTATATATATTATATATGTATGCATTTATATAAATATAAATTTATCTTATAACTATCATTCTATTAGATTTATGGATTAACATTTTTGTATTTAGCCCAAATAACACTTAGCCCAATTAAAAGTCCATCCAAAATCCAAAGACGTACACGTACACACTATCTGTTAGTGTTTTTTTTTAACGCATACTCGATAAGATAATAGTTGAATGTTTTAAATATAAAATAACATAAAACTATATGCAAACTAGTTATTTCAACTCAAATGATACTTTAAGTAGCTTTTAAAATAAAAGCTAATGGTCAAAAGCTTTTAAAACTAAGCTTTCGAAAATCGAACTCTAAAAACATAAACTCATCCTGAAGTCTGAAACACACCCTTATACTTGAATTTTTATATATTTGCTAAACAAAAGTGTGTATTTTATCATTTTAGTCCTGATATAATTCGAAGTCTTTGTACTAAAGTTTAAACCAAGCGAGTTCGAGCCGAGCCGAGCTGCTCGGTTTTAAACCAAGCGAGCTCGAGCAATGGTTTTCTGCTCGTTTCATTAAGTTCGAACCGAGCCGAGCTGCTCGGTTTCAATTCGAGCCGAGTTCGAGCAGACCCTCGCTCGGTTCGGCTCGGCTCGTGAACAGCCCTATCCCTCTATAACGGCCATATTTTTTCTGCCTATAAATACCAGCCCACTTCATAAATTTTGGGTATCCTTTCACACACAGAACCTAATGAGTTTAATACTCTCTTCACCTTTTCTTTCTTTGATCATTTAGATTAGTTTTCTTTTGATCAAGAGTGATTCTTTCATCCAATCAAGTGATCCTCTTCATTCCTCTTCAATAGGAAGAGGAGAACACAAAGTATACAAGTAGATACAAAGTGTTGTCATTCCTCTTCAAGTGCAAGAGAAGAACTAAAGGTATCCAAGAAGATACAAGAGTTGTAGTTTTTGTTAGGGTATTTGTAACATTTGTTACACACTTGTTGTATCATAGGATAAATCAAGATCATTTTTTCTTTTGTGAAAGTGTGAGTGAAGATCATTGAGATCTTATAGAGATATTGATTATCTCTTGAAGCCTTTGGGCTTGTGTGATTGATCAAGAAGATCAAAGGTAGATATAATAGATTGAGTGAAGCGAGAGTTGATCATTGTGATCTTGTGAGATCTTAGAGATCTCTTGAAGCCTTTGGGCTTGTGTGATTAATCAAGTGGATCATAGGTAGATCGGGTAGATCGAGTCTTGTGTGAAGTAGTTAAGGATCAAGTGGATCGTGGTATATTGGTGCTAGCTAAGATTAGCACTCGACATCTAGCTTAGTGTCGGAAATAGGATAGGCGACGTGTACGGTTTTCTCCACCTAAAGGGAGGTTGTTGACATAGTGCTTGAAACTCTCGAGTGTGCTACTCGGGGAGTAGAGTAGGGCGAAGAAGAGCTTCGTAGTCGAACCACTATAAATCCTTTTGTCCCGGTTTTTACTTTTATTACTTATTATTAGTTAGTTTAATGTGTAGTTCATATTGGTGTTGATTGATTGCACATAAGATTCGAATCATGGTTTCCAATAGTAAAGTTCAAAACAAGATTTTAAAAGAACTTAAAAAAATCCGGTAAAACTATTAACCCCCTCCCCTTCTAGTTTCCCACAATTGGTATCAGAAGCCACGTCAGTCAAGCTTTTAAAGTATATTATATTTTAAAACTTGAATCGATCAATGGATTCCAACAAATATCTAGAAGGGCGATCATGGATCCAACAAATATCTAGAAGGGCAATCTATGCAAAGACCGCCACTTTTCGAAACCAATTGTTTTATTTATTGGAAAACAAGATTCGGAACGTATGTGAAATCAAAAGACATTGATCTTTGGCATATTATTACCGAGGGTGACTTTCAACCAATTCAAATGAATCCGAAAACTAAAAAGAATGAAATAGTTTCTTATGATAAACAAAGTGATGAACTTAAAAGAAAATTAGCCAAAAATAATGAGGCTAAAATGATAATTTACAATGCTTTGCCTAAAAAGGAATTTGAAAGAATTTTCATGTGTAACACGGCAAAAGATATTTGGAAAACTTTGTTAGTCACCCACCAAGGTAATAATCAAGTCAAAGAGAACAAGATAGATCTTCTTGTTCAACAATATGAACAATTTTTCATTTCGTAAGATGAGTCAATAGATAATGCTTTTGCTAGATTTAATACCATTATTACTAGTCTTAAAGCTCTTGATGAAGGTTACTCTAGCAAGAATTATGTTATGAAGTTTCTTAGGGCTCAACATCTTAAATGGAGAGCAAAGGTCACCGCCATAGAAAAGTCAAAGGACTTGGCAACATTATCACTCGATGAACTAATAGGAAACTTGAAAGTTCACGAGATGATAATCAAGAAGGACTCCGATACAGTCAAAGGCAAAAGCGAGAGAGTTAGATCTCTAGCATTGAAAGCCAAGATGGAGTCTAGTGATGAGGAATGTTCGAGTTCCGATAGTGAAGATGAAGAATGTGCGTTAGCGGTTAGGGACTTTAAAAAGTTCTTTAGGAGAAGAGGTAGGTTCGTTAGGCAACCTCGTGATGAAAAGAAGACATCAAAAAAGAACCGAGTTGAAAAGAAAGGGACAAGTGATAGGAAATGCTTTAGATGTGGAGATCCAAATCACTTCATAGGAGAGTGTTCCAAACCACTGAAATCCAACAACCAATGAGCTTTCATAGGAGGCTCTTGGAGTGATAGCGGTGAAGAAGAAGAGAAGAAGCCCAAGGACGAAACATGCCTAATGGCTCAAGCTTCTCATGAGGTACGTTACGACTATCCTGATTATAGTGATGATAACTCGTCAATAGATGATAACACACTAAATGACAAATATATTAAACTATGCGAGATTAGTTCTAAAATTTTAGGTAGAAACAAATCACTAAAATTAAAATTGCATGAACTTGAAATGCAAGTTTTAGAACTAAAGAATCAAGTCAAAAGACTTGAGAAAAATAAAGAAGTAGATGAAGGATGCAAGTCATGCATAAGTCTTCGAGTAGAAAACAAAAAACTCAAAGAGAATGCATTTAGGATCATTAGGTTTGAAAAGGAAACAGATAATGCTTCGATAGGTAAAATGAAACAAGTAGAATCTGTCAAACCCACAAGTTCTGTCAAAACAACAGACGACACCACTAAAGGTACGGACGGTACCATTAAATTTAAGGTACTGTGGTACCGTCTGATACTGGAGACAGAACAGAGTCGAATTTGAAAACTTATTCAAATCCTAAACCAAGTCACATAGTTGTAAATGGTACCAAAGTACCCATTGCTAGTATAGAGGAAGCCAGAAGATTTTACAAACCCTTGTCAACCCCCGGGGCAGGTTTTGTAAAACCTAACACTAGGTCTAAGACTCCTCCACCTAGAAAAACAATATTCCTAAACCTCGGTCAAGAACTCCTCTACCGAGAAGTAACTCTAGAAGACAAAGTTATTCAAGTAACTATCCCGTAACTCGGAATAATCATCAACTGCAGAGTTACTTACCATGGGATATTTGTCCTCCGTTCCAACATCCTAACCAAATGCAACTAATGCAAGAGATGTTTAATGCTAACAACTTTGGACCCATGAGATATTGGGGACCAAATGTTTGAATGTTTGTCTTATTTAATAGATATGCTTGGGAATCGACTTGGAGCCTGATGAATGGGTCAAGGATAATGGATGCACTAATCATATGACGGGTAACCGAAGTCTCTTCTCATCAGACAAAGTATACAACGAAGGTAATGTGACTTTCGGTAACAAACTTAAGCGCAACATTATAGGAAAAGGTACGATCACTCAAAACTCCCTCACTATTAGAAATGTTGAGCATGTAGATAACTTAGGATTTAACTTGCTTAGCATTAGTCAAATGGTAGATAATAAGTGTATAGTTATATTCTCTGAAGAGGGTAGTGAAATCATTAAGGATGGTAAAATCATAGGCAAAGGAGTTAGGAGAAATGGCTTATTTGTTATGAAAATAGGAAATAAGCCTCAGGATAGGATATACTTAGCAACCATAGATGATAACTCCACTCTATGGCATAAGAGGTTAGGTCATGCCAATATGCGCCTGATACAATCATTGGCATCTAAGGAACTAGTTAGAAACTTACCTAAGATTAATTTTGATAAACACTTTTGTGACGCTTGTAAAGTTGGAAAACAAGCTCATTCTAGTCATAAAGCTAAGAATATAGTCTCGACCTCTAGATGCCTAGAACTCCTTCACATGGACTTATTTGGTCCTTCCGCCGTACGGAGCTACGGAGGAAATTACTACACCTTAGTAATAGTTGATGACTATTCTAGGTATACTTGGACTAGATTTCTGAAGAATAAGACACACGTTTTTTAGGAATTCGAAATCTTTAGTAAGAAAATCCAAAATCAACTAGGGTGTACAATAGTTTTCATTAGAACGGATCATGATCGGGAATTTGATAATGAAGTGCAATTTGGAGCATATTGTGTTGTTAATGGTATTACACACAATTTCTCGGCTCCACGCACTCCACAATCAAATGGGGTAGTTGAGCAAAAAAATCGTACTCTACAAGAGATGAGTAGAACGATGTTGAATGAACAATCAATTCTGCAAAAATTTTGGTGTAATGCGGTGGACACCTCAACGTACATACTTAATAGGATTCTAATTAGACCTATCTTAGGGAAAACACCCTATGAAATCATGAAAGGTAGAAAACCTACTCTTGATTACTTTAGAGTGTTTGGAAGCAAGTGCTTCATACTTAACACTACAGACTATCTCACTGATAACGCTCAAATCTAACATGTTTTTAGGAGCGTTATTGTGGATTTTATGCATATATATTGGTCACTTTTATGAACTTATGGTACTTAATGGAGTATAATTTATGTTTTAGGTTCATGGAAGCTCAAGTACAAGAAAACGAGGAAAAAGACGAAGAAATGATCAATAATCGAAGATTTATGCATGTGCGAAGAGTTCCCGACAAATAAGAGTCTCTTGGAGTATGTTCGAGAAGATAAAGTCATGAAGATTGTCACTCCAAAGACTCAAGAATAAAGCACAAGAGGGAAAACGAGGAAAGAAATGAAGAAAAGAAGCTCAAACGAAGAATTATTGGAAGACTCGTTGTTCCCGACACACCTCCACCATTTTGGCCATAACTCGAGCATACGAACTCGGATTTAGTTGATTCAAGCGCCCACGGAAAGCTAAGAGAAAGATCTACAACTTTGGTTTTTATCATTTCTGGCCAGAATGCTCCATCCGATCGGTAGGAGCCCGCATCCGATTCGGATGGAGCAAACTTGACTTTTACGAGAGCTCCAACCGATCGGTATTGCCCCGCATCCGATCGGTTGGCTAAAACTGCCTTCTCCAAGTTATTTTTAATGCTTCTTTAAGTGCCATTAAGTCCCAAGTCCGATCATGTGCCTCTATTAACTCATAAACCTGCCCTTTTATGACCCTTTGTGCCCAAGTTATTTGCTTGTTGGCTAAGGGTGGCTTCTACCTATAAATAATACTACTTTGGCATGGTTTCAAGTGTGAAATTGTATCCTCCACCCTCAAGGACGAATTTACACCAAAACATAGGTGCAATTCCAGCCTCCACCCTAAAGGAAGAATTGTCACCAAAGGAAAATCTAGCCTCCACCCTAAAGGAAGAATTTCCACCACCTTATCTCACCCAAAAGACCATAAACCTTTGCCATTCATGGAGGACGTATCACCAAGAAGTATTGGAGCGATTCTCTAGTTTGGTTAGATGTTGTAGTTGATTGGAGGCTTGAAGGTTGCTATAAATCTTTCACCTTTGCCTATTTGTAATTCATACTTTGGGTAAACTCTTGTTACGTTTATGATGTTGAATTCTATTATTAATGTTTGGTTTCTATGATTATGTTGATGTGACTTCTTAATACTTGTTTGGTTTATATGATAACTTGTGATAATAGGATGTTTGGATAATATTAGTGTTTGTTTGATAACATCATATTTGGTTAAGTTGGAACTTGTCTTGTTTATTGTTTTGATTAATCATTGTTGGGTCTAAATGTCGAAAGGATTCTTAATAGTGGTTGATTTCAATTCATTAGTCGACAAATGTTTTGGTCTTGTACTTTGTGACGATTGTATGAGAAACTTAATAAACATGACAAGTGAATGTTTAATTTGGATTTAAGGTCGAAAGACATCTTTTGAATATGTGTTCATCAAGTAAATGGAACTTCACAAATTAATAACATCAAAGTTATGGGATCGAAAGAACATCTTTGTTTGTTGTTGGTTTAGACATGAGTTTTATGACATGACCAATTGATTAAAGCTTATGTATATTTGATTTATAAAATGCTAAATTATTGGTTCTAGAGGCCGAAAGGAACACCAATATGTTTTCCAAACTAGTAAAGGCTTACACCAAGTCCTTACGCCAAGTCCTAGTTAAGGCTCACACCAAGTTCTTACTAACTTGTTATCATTGCCAAACATGTATGTTCTTTGTGTGCTTGTTCTCATATTGCTTTTCTTGTTGGTTTGATCCGTGACAATCATAACCATCAACTTGTTACTTGCTTAAACAAACAAACGACACTTGAGTACAACCAAGTCTCTTGGGACGATCTTGACTTACCCACCTTTACTACAACGGACGAGTATACTTGCTCGTATGTGTTCCTAATTAATCGGTAATTCATGTTTATAAATTTTAAAACCTCGTGTGAACGTATCAAGTCTTTATGCACGATCCGAACGCATCAAGTTTTTGGCGCCGCTGCCGGGGATTTGGTTTTTGTTCTTAGGTGTTTGTTTGTTTGTTTGTTGCTCTTTTGTGATCCTTTGATTGATTGTTTGAATTGTTAGTTTGTTTGTTTCCTTGATATATTGATTGATTGCTTGCTTGCTTGTTGCTCATGATGTTTGCTTAAATTGCTTCCCGTGATTTTTGTCTCAAAAATTTCCCATTTCTCTTATTTTCTAAAAAGGTCTTGGCATCAAAATCAAGTGTTTTGGTGTTGGGATTTGGTTTCATGTGTTCTAAAAATTCTCATTTAAATGTTTGCTTCATAAGATTGCTCAAAAGTGTTTGCGAAAGAAAAAAAAAAAAACCCCACCCAAACAATCCCAACCGAATCGGATGGATTTCCATCCGATCGGATGGAGCTCTCGGTAAAAAAAAAAAAAAAAAAAAAAAAAAAAAAAAAAAAAAAAATTTGTTATTTTTCGTTTTCTTTAGTATTTAATGTTTGGTTTATGTTAGTTAAAGTTTATAAATGAAACTTATGAAAAAAAAAAAAAAAAAAAAAAAAAAAAAAAAAAAAAAAAAAAAAAAAAATACCGAGCCTTCTATCCGATCGGTTTGACATTCAACCGTTCGGCTGAACCACCCAAACCATCTCAACCGATCAGTCACAGCCCGT
Organism: Artemisia tridentata subsp. tridentata; assembly: GCA_021014915.2. Classification (NCBI taxonomy): domain Eukaryota; kingdom Viridiplantae; phylum Streptophyta; class Magnoliopsida; order Asterales; family Asteraceae; genus Artemisia; species Artemisia tridentata. The sequence goes on along the minus strand of CP139508.1, from coordinate 490,397,949 downwards.
AACCGATTCGGTTGGAGTCTTCTGTCCCAATTTTTTTTTTTTAGTTTGTGTTTTTCTTGTTTTGTGAGTTTTATATTTTATATGTTATGTGATCTCTTGCATGTTTTTGTGTTTCTTTTTGTTTTAAGTGTTCTTGTACATATGTGTTTATGTGTTTTATTTACTTGTGTTTATTTTTGTGTTCGTTCCCTTTTGTGTTCTTGTTTTAATTTGTCAATAAAAAGTTTTTAGTAAAACTTGTTAGTCATAAAAAAAAAATAATAAATAAATAAAAAAAGTAAAAAAGTTTTTTACGATCTGTTCAACCGATCGGATGTGCGAGTATCCGATTCGGTTGGCGAGTTGCATGTTTTTACGAATTATCCAACCGATCGGTTAGATACTCTACCGATCGGATGGTCGTCTCGGTAAAAATTGAACAAACCCAACCGATCGGTTAGATACTCTTACCGATCGGATGTGACTCTCGGTAAACTTTGTTAACTTCCAACCGATCGTATGGAATGATAACCGATCGGATGGTCAGTTCGGTAAAATTTAAAAAAAAAGTTATTTTAATTTTTCGTATTGTGTTCCTGTGTGTTTGTGTTTAGATCGAGTTCATGTTTATGTTTGCCATGAGTGTCTAGTCCTTTTGTGCACTTGCTTAGATGATGTTTATTGCTTAGTGATTTGCGTATGATTGTGATAACATGTTTTAATTCAATTTCAAGTCAATTCTAAGATCCAATTGTGGTTAAGTTCATAGTGGCATTTGTTGGTCAAGTTTGACTAGTTAGTAATAATGAAAGTTCGAAGATTTATTGTTATTTAACTAGTTATAATCATTTGTCTATGAATGATTGCTTTGTAACTATTGTTCTTGGTTAAACAAAAGAAACTTAATTGTGATTGTAATAAGAATACTTTTTGTCTATCAAATTGGATTGATTGAAAACCACCTAAGCGTATTTGATAAACAAAAGATTATTTTTGTGTTTAAGTTTGTTATCTCAAGCTTATGAACCCTGAGTTGATCTTGAATTGATTGGTTAGTCTTAATGCTTGTTTTTATAAACTAAAATCTTGACGAAGGTTTAACTTGTAAAAACAATAGATTAGTTTATCAAACTAATTATCATAACCAACATGCTAGCAAAGTTATCACAATCATGCTTATCAAGAGTTGTATACTAGTCTAAGCAGGTGTAGTTATTTTATTCTAAATGTCTTTTGGTTTTTGCAAGAGTATCATTTCTTTTATTCTACTCAAATTTCTTTTCTTTCATTTTAATTTTGTTAATTTAGTACGTTGTGAATAAATAAGTACGTGTTTGTTTTAAAAATAAAAAATGTTTTGAACTTTGTGGGTATGTTCACTGGAAACCCTCACGAGACTTCACTCGTCCACTCGGGCCACCGAGGGGTTTAAAAGGCTTGTTGCATACGCTAAATGCAATCGTGATGCCTACGAAAGTGAGTTTTTAGAATTTTACGTGTTTTTTGTAGTTTAGTTTGTTTTTGCAGATTTAATAAGCTCTTGGAGATTGGATTATTGGTGACACTATACTTGGTGTGGAGATGTTTTGTTGAAAGAGAAATTGATTGATCTCATAAGCTTAAGCTAGCATTCGCTTAGCACCTTATCATATGGAGTTCGATCGCAATTTCTTGGCCCGGGAAGTTTCGTTTCTCTTGGATTATTCATTTATTTTCCCTATTTTACATGCTTTGAAGTTTATTTTTCACAATGAGTACAATGCTTAACTTAAGTGTGGGGGAAAGTTAAATAGTGAAAAACGAAACTGCTTTTCAAATTTATAATTTTTTAGGCCAATTTAAAATTTGTATGCTTGTTTGCCCTTGTGATCTAATTGTTTTCACGCTTTTAGGATAATATATTAGAATAACTAGATCAATCCACTGGTGAAATCTGTAATTTTGAAAAATTCGAGATGTGTCCCGATTAATATTGCAATCCACTCTGGGATCGATAACATTTGCTAGCGCATATTATAGCCCTTTCCACTAAATTGTGAGGATTTGAGCCTGTATCGTATATAGCATATATCTTTTATGCTTGGATCTTTTGCTATGAGTGTGCCGGTGATTTTATTTATTCTAGAACTTGTACTTGTAAATCATTACCAGACCGCAATAAGATCGCATTCGTGTGATTTAAGTGTATTCGTGTGATAAAGAGGCACCCTTAGGAATAAAACCAAATGGCCTTCCGTTTGCATCTAATGATATATTAGCTAGCCACATCGGTTAGTTAACCACCCATATGGAACCCATTTGTTAGCGTTTATCTTTAGCGCTAGATACCCCTAGTTAAACCCTCCGAGCCATCCTTTTCATTTTTTTAAATCCAGAAAAATACAAAAATATTTTACACTTTAAACCTTAGCCTTACCCTTAGTCGAAGTCTAAATGGTTGGTTGCTAGTTGCTTGGTATGTTGGATTGTTTTTGATGATTATTAGTTAGCCACACTTTGTCATTCGTGTGTGCCATTCCGACGAAGATGGAGAGGGCCCGCTTCATATTTTGTATTTTTGTGGTGTATGCTTATGCGAAGTGTGGGGGAGATGTGATGTATGGAAGAAAGGTGTTGAAAAAATGAATAAGTCATCAAGAAAAAGAAAAAAAAAAAAAAAAAAAAAAAAAAAAAGAAAGAAAAAATATATGTGATGATAATTATAGCCAATGTGCTATATATGAAGATGAAGAAAGAAAGTTATGTGATATGTTGTTAGCCAATATGCTAAGTATGAAGAATATTGTTATGGCGAATAGATGTATCGATTTGGGAAAGTTCGAAGAAGAGGAAGTTGTTAACTATAATCATTTATGGGTTTGCGGTTTGTTCGGTGACTAGCAACAAGGGTATTAGACTTGACTTTATTTTTCTTTTAAAACCAATTTCATAAATACTCCCATGCCTTATCCCTACCCTTTTGACTTTGTGAAATTATCAAGTGTATTGACATGTAGTGACCATCCGATTTCTTGAGGAATTAGGTAGCGTTGTTAGCGATCTAAGGTTAATCCTTAGTGACCATCCGTTATTTGGTGATGCAAGAATTCGTTGTTAGCGAGCTATTATGTTTTGCACAAGATAGTTGCACGTAAGTCTGATATAACCCTTTAAGCTTTAAACCCGAATAAAAGACCTCTTTAGATGTTTACACTTTGTGCTTACGCCACGTCGGTGGAGTTTTGTTTCTTGTACAAGCTTATGGTAATAAACGAATCATGACTGAGCGATGAGTGTGATTTATCTTATATATACTCCACTACCTAAATAAATGAGTGAATGAGTGAATTTTACTTCGTTTCTTTTTCGTGAGGTGTTTAGAAATGTTACTCAAGCAAGAAAATCTATGGGCATCATCTCAGTTTTTCTCCATAGCGCTCAAAAATGATGAATCGTATCTTGTACTTGTACTTGGTAGATTTGCATCATAATTTTTATAATCATTTTTCATGCACCTTGTGGGATTTATTTTTCTTATTATTTGCTTGAGGGCAAGCAAACCCTTAAGTGTGGGGGAGTTTGCGCTCATTTTTCGCTTATTTTCTCTTTTATTATTAAATATATATAAAAAAATATAATAAAAAATTTTTTTTTCTCTGTCCAACCGATCGGATGTGAGAGCATCCGATTCGGCTGGCATGCTGCATGTTTCAACGAATTGTCCATCCGATCGGATGGAAGTGCAAACCGATCGGATGGATGCCTCGTTAAAGTTTTCAAATTTTTAAATTTTCTTTTCGTTTTGTCATTTAGGTATGAATTTTAATTTTTCTTTTCTTAGATTTGCTTGAGGGCAAGCAAAGTTCAAGTGTGGGGGATTTGATAACGCTCAAATCTAACATGTTTTTAGGAGCGTTATTGTGGATTTTATGCATATATATTGGTCACTTTTATGAACTTATGGTACTTAATGGAGTATAATTTATGTTTTAGGTTCATGGAAGCTCAAGTACAAGAAAACGAGGAAAAAGACGAAGAAATGATCAATAATCGAAGATTTATGCATGTGCGAAGAGTTCCCGACAAATAAGAGTCTCTTGGAGTATGTTCGAGAAGATAAAGTCATGAAGATTGTCACTCCAAAGACTCAAGAATAAAGCACAAGAGGGAAAACAAGGAAAGAAATGAAGAAAAGAAGCTCAAACGAAGAATTATTGGAAGACTCGTTGTTCCCGACACACCTCCACCATTTTGGCCATAACTCGAGCATACGAACTCGGATTTAGTTGATTCAAGCGCCCACGGAAAGCTAAGAGAAAGATCTACAACTTTGGTTTTTATCATTTCTGGCCAGAATGCTCCATCCGATCGGTAGGAGCCCGCATCCGATTCGGATGGAGCAAACTTGACTTTTACGAGAGCTCCAACCGATCGGTATTGCCCCGCATCCGATCGGTTGGCTAAAACTGCCTTCTCCAAGTTATTTTTAATGCTTCTTTAAGTGCCATTAAGTCCCAAGTCCGATCATGTGCCTCTATTAACTCATAAACCTGCCCTTTTATGACCCTTTGTGCCCAAGTTATTTGCTTGTTGGCTAAGGGTGGCTTCTACCTATAAATAATACTACTTTGGCATGGTTTCAAGTGTGAAATTGTATCCTCCACCCTCAAGGACGAATTTACACCAAAACATAGGTGCAATTCCAGCCTCCACCCTAAAGGAAGAATTGTCACCAAAGGAAAATCTAGCCTCCACCCTAAAGGAAGAATTTCCACCACCTTATCTCACCCAAAAGACCATAAACCTTTGCCATTCATGGAGGACGTATCACCAAGAAGTATTGGAGCGATTCTCTAGTTTGGTTAGATGTTGTAGTTGATTGGAGGCTTGAAGGTTGCTATAAATCTTTCACCTTTGCCTATTTGTAATTCATACTTTGGGTAAACTCTTGTTACGTTTATGATGTTGAATTCTATTATTAATGTTTGGTTTCTATGATTATGTTGATGTGACTTCTTAATACTTGTTTGGTTTATATGATAACTTGTGATAATAGGATGTTTGGATAATATTAGTGTTTGTTTGATAACATCATATTTGGTTAAGTTGGAACTTGTCTTGTTTATTGTTTTGATTAATCATTGTTGGGTCTAAATGTCGAAAGGATTCTTAATAGTGGTTGATTTCAATTCATTAGTCGACAAATGTTTTGGTCTTGTACTTTGTGACGATTGTATGAGAAACTTAATAAACATGACAAGTGAATGTTTAATTTGGATTTAAGGTCGAAAGACATCTTTTGAATATGTGTTCATCAAGTAAATGGAACTTCACAAATTAATAACATCAAAGTTATGGGATCGAAAGAACATCTTTGTTTGTTGTTGGTTTAGACATGAGTTTTATGACATGACCAATTGATTAAAGCTTATGTATATTTGATTTATAAAATGCTAAATTATTGGTTCTAGAGGCCGAAAGGAACACCAATATGTTTTCCAAACTAGTAAAGGCTTACACCAAGTCCTTACGCCAAGTCCTAGTTAAGGCTCACACCAAGTTCTTACTAACTTGTTATCATTGCCAAACATGTATGTTCTTTGTGTGCTTGTTCTCATATTGCTTTTCTTGTTGGTTTGATCCGTGACAATCATAACCATCAACTTGTTACTTGCTTAAACAAACAAACGACACTTGAGTACAACCAAGTCTCTTGGGACGATCTTGACTTACCCACCTTTACTACAACGGACGAGTATACTTGCTCGTATGTGTTCCTAATTAATCGGTAATTCATGTTTATAAATTTTAAAACCTCGTGTGAACGTATCAAGTCTTTATGCACGATCCGAACGCATCACTCACCAAGTTTGACCCAAAGTCTTACGAAGGTGTTTTCCTAGGTTACTCCCAAAATAGTAAAGCCTACATTGTTCTAAATAAGGAAACAATGAAAGTCGAAGAGTCACTCAACGTGACATTCGATGAAAGTCTTCCACCAACTAAGACATCACCCTTGGTGGATGATGACTTAGATAAGGATGAAGCCATTAAGGTCAATGGCAAGAAACCCTTGGAAGATGACATTGAGGATGAAATAGTTGAAGTTGACGAAGTTGTAAATATTAAAGAATCTAAGAATCATCCTATTGAAAATGTCATAGGAAACCTTAACCAAATAAACCTTAGGTCACAAGCTCAAAAAAAAGTAATTCCTTTTGTTTTATATCAACCGTAGAACCTAAGAATGTCGGTAAAGCGATTAAGGATGAAAGTTGGGTAGTTGCCATGCAAGAGGAACTTAATCAATTCACTGCAAATGAAGTTTGGGATTTAGTACCTTCTTCTAAGAATCAAACCATCATAGGAACTAAGTAGGTGTTTAGGAACAAACTCAACGAAAATGGCGTCGTAACTAGGAATAAGGCAAGGTTGGTAGCACAAGGCTATAACCAACAAGAAGGGATAGACTACGACGAAACCTATGCACCCATAGCTAGATTAGATTCCATTAGGATACTCCTTGCCTATGCATGTGCCTTAGACTTTCAGTTATACCAAATGTATGTGAAAAGTGAATTCCTAAATGGTTATATCAACGAGGAGGTATATGTTGCACAACCTCCAGGATTCGTTCCGAATCATGTTTACAAACTCAAGAAAGCTCTCTACTGTCTCAAACAAGCTCCTAAGGCTTGGTACGATAAACTAAAGGCATTCTTGATTGAACATGAATATACCATGAGAGTTGTTGACAACACACTCTTCACTAAGAAACGTGATTCACATCTCATCATTGTTCATATATATGTCAACGACATCATATTTGGCTCAACTTGTCCTGAACTATGCGATGATTTCTCAAAGATCATGTGTGACGAGTTTGAGATGAGTATGATGGGCGAATTAAATTTCTTCCTTGGTTTACAAATTAAACAAATGGAAGATGGTATCTTCTTTAACCAATCTAAGTATAGTAAGGAGATGCTTAAGAAGTTTAGTTTATAAGAGTCTAAGCCCATGAAAACTCCCATGTCCACGGAAATAAAACTCACGAAAGATGAAGAATGTGAGTCCGTAGATAGCACTAAGTATAGAGTTATGATAGGAAGTTTGCTGTACCTCACGGCAAGTAGGACCGATATCATGTTTAGTGTCTGCCTTTGTGCTCACTTCCAAGAGAATCCCAAAACCTCTCACCTTGAAGTCGTTAAGCGTATCTTCCGATACATTAAAGGCACTATACACTTAAGATTATTCTATCCCAAGGGGACCGGTGTAGAAACTATTGTCTATGCCGAATCTGATCATGCGGGAGATTATGTGGATCGAAAAAGTACGAGCGAAGTTTGTACCTTCATGGGTTGTTGCTTAACTTCTTGGTTCTCCAAGAAACAAACGGCTCTTGCTATCTCCACGACCAAAGCCGAGTAAGTAAGCACCGGAAAGGCATGTCAACAAGCACTATGGATGAAACAAGCCCTTAATGACTATGACATCCATTTAGATGATGTCCCCATTATGTGCGATAATAAAGGTGCTATTGACTTGAGCAAAAATCCCGTTCAACACTCCTGTACTAAATACATCGAAATTCGTCATCACTTCCTTCGCGATAACGTTCAGAAAGGAAACATTTCTATTGAGAAAGTTTCTTCTCAAGACAATATCGCCGACATCCTAACCAAACCTCTTAAACGGGAATCCTTTAATTACCTTCGTCTAGGTCTAGGAATGATAGAACATATTCCATAAATCTTATGACTATATCAATATTTCACGGGAAATATTGAAGTCATTTCGTGTGTCTTATCTCATGACTCTTTGAAGTCATCTCTTTTCCTCTAGACTAGGTTCCCCTCGTCAAAAGAATTTATTAGGTATAAATTCTTTCCTCGTGTAAAGAAGTCTCACTAAAATAGCGAGACTTACTCGTCAAAAATCAAAATGGGACGAAATTTCATCCCATTAAATCACGGCTCCACTAAAGGTGGCACGACACCGTTAAATTTAATGGTACCGTGAAACCGTGTATCTGATACATTCCGTATTTCAGTTCCCTTTTTCCCACATTACCAAACTCAAACCTTCCCAACTTCTGCAACTGCTGTCAAAACCAAACCTCACAACCCAAAATTCAACTACACCCTTTCAAGATCATATTCAAGACATTGATTTTCAAGATTATCAATCATTACCACTTTTTCAACATAAATTGTAGTTATCTTACTCTAATTTTATTTAATTTTGAGTCTAGGGTCTGTTCATACAAATTGAATTGGGGTTTTTCAAATTTTTGTGTCTTTACCTAATTAGTACTAGGATTAGACAATATGTGATTCCCTCAACATAGGATTTTCATAAACTCAATTAAATCACATATTTTTCTTAAATTTTTTAAGAGGAATCATGTCTAGGAAACTTGCCAAACACCCCAATTCCATTGTTTTCGAAAAATTTCACTATACTAGGATCATGAAACATTTTTCGTGCATTATTGATGCAAACTAAAAATATTTTCTCATGCATACATGATATCACGAATATTGATCGAACTACATAATTAATATGTACTTTTTGACATATTTGCTTGAGCAAAAGTAAAATTAGGAGTGTTTGGGTAATCTCATTATTTTTTCATTCTAGAGTCGAGATTACCGCACCTCCACATAGTTTGCATGTAGGCACACACGAGGCACGTGTCTTTAATGCAACTACTCTCAATTCAATTTTTTCCTAAAACTGTCTTATAGGAAACAAAAATGTCTCATGAGTATGATTTTGATCATCTTCTAACCGATACATATACACTCCAAATCTCTCATGAATCCACAACACCCGGTAACCACATTTGAGCCTATGTCAATCTTGAAACCCGTCGGTTTCATGAAGGTCGAGTTGTTGATCCATCCTTAGTTTATCATAGGGATATCAATACCTCATTTAGAGCTATAGGATTTGATTGCTTACTCCACATTAATGAGTACATTTGTCCTCGCTTTGTGTTGGAGTTCTTTCAAAAAGTCAAACTCGTACGTAACGAGGATCAATCCTTGTCACTTTGGTTTTGGATCCAAAGTTTCAAATTTTTCTTAACCTTTGAGCAATTTGCTCAAATTCTTCGTATTCCCAATCACGGGCAATGTGCCTATACTGAAGATTGGTGTCTTGAGTTCCTCTTCAACTATCGTGAAGAGTATATTCCATATTGTTCCTACATACCCTCTCCAACCGAACTTACCAAACTCATTCGTACTCACAAGTACTCCTCTTCCTACCCAAATCCAACGAAAATTCGTTTGGATGAGGTTCGTCATGAACTACTTTCTTAGGCAGTCACCCTGCGAGAAAATGTTCTAAGTCTAACAGGAAATCATGGGCAACTTCCGACGTGTTGTGCTCATATGATTTACTGTCTCCTAACCCAACAACCTTACAATCTTGCATACTTCTTCGCTAAGCGAATTGTACATCTCAAGGGTAACAAAACTAAATTGATACCTTATGAGATGTTCCTAACCCGTCTCTATCACCATCTCATAAACTATCACCCATAATGAAGTGGTCCTCAATACTCACTCTTTGATCCCATCATGAAACCCCTAAACGAGTCATATGTCTCATCTATTCTCATTTCCGAATCCTCCACCCACTATGCACCCTTTTATGATCCAAATCATGAGAATGAGATGGATGCTCAAGACAAAAGTGTGATGAAAACGGGAGAAAGCTCAAGTCATAAGTAGTTATGAGGGGATTAACATATCTATTAGCATTTATCTATAATAGATTATATTAGGGATTAATAATCTTTGTCATCTTGCATGCTTAACTCTAAATCTATCACCTTGCATGAATATTTTATATGATATTTGGATGATAGCCTATTTTGTCACTTATGCTTGCATGCTTGTGATTATCTTGGTAAATTACATGATAATCTTTATATGCTAGAAGTAGCTTGATGTTAGACATATTAGGAAAATAAATCTTTAGTGATTTGAGGCACCATCATTTCCAGGAACTAGTTCCCTTAGAAAACATCCCCCTAGCTGAATAGCCTGCACAGGAAAATCTGTGACTACAGTGTCACGGTACTGTTAAATAGGCCACGGTACCGTTAAATTTAACGGTACCATGCAGTATTATTGGTACCGTGTACCTATTTAACGGATTTTTCACTGTTCCTCCTAAATCCTAGCAACCCTAACCTCAAATCTACAGATTTTACAGCCTCACATACATCCTAAGATTCCCTTGCTACAACATAGAACACTCCTATCTACTTTAATTCAAATTTCACCCATCTTGCCTATATAAGGCCTCACCCTTGTATGGTTATCTTGCATATCATCTTCAACCTCACATCACACAAACACCATGTCCTCCACACAAGGATCAACCACCCACATCTCAAAGAGACCAAGTATAACCGTAAGACCACCATCAAAGCCTCTCTTTGTGGGTCTTACAAAATATGATGAAGTAATCACACCACTGATGCGTGGTTTTGCGACCTTACAACAGGTTTTACCTCTCGAGGGATCTCAAGAGGCTTACAACCCCACCAGGCAGTGTACCTGACCGATGTAGTATAGTGTAGTGGTAAGTACGGGGGATTGATCGTTCTCCACAGGGAATAGTGTCGTTAGGATTGAAAAACTACTCTAATAGGTCTAAGGGTGAGAGAAGATTCTTTTTGTATTTTTATGATTTTTTATGAAAGCAAGTAAAATCTCGGGTTTGAAAGAATGGGCGGAATTAGTTGCTAGTCAACTAACCCAAATAACTACGAATGCAAATAAAATAAAATAACAGAAAATGAAAAGGTTGTGAAACTTATGTGGAGAGAAATGTGTTTACTTAGATTTCCTTACTCCCTAACTATCTTTTACCGGTTGATTAGTGTGTATTAATCGCGTGGATGATGGGTGTATTCCTTAATACCAATCGTGGGGTGGCGTACGTACTTCCCCAACTCTACAAGCTCCTACTTCACTCCTATGTCGAGCCGGCTAAGAAGCTCCTAACATGGGATCACTAGAATTCGCTCATGCATTAAATACAACCATAAAAACCTTAGTACGCATTGGTTCATGTTTCTCAAGACGTTCAAGCAAGTTACCGTATAGGAAGTTAGCCAGTTTTCTTAAGCCTAACATCGATGAACAATCATCCAATACAATTAATAACACACTAATAACCAATAATCAATATTTAGGTTTCATTAGATCTAAGCAAACACAAGATAAATCTAGCCTAGCATGTTAATTAAAAGACAAGAACAAGATGTAATCAAACAACACATAGACATATTGAATGATTAAACGATTACTTATCTTCAATTAAACATGGGAGATCCAAGGGTATGAAAACCCTTAAAAATGGCAGAAATTCGTCTTAGGGTTTCTCCTCCAAAATTACACACACTAAGTTCCACACTAATGACAAAAAATTGCAAAACTATATATAGAGTTTAAGGGCTGACGGCGTCACGTTATAGATCCTGACGCCGTCACCTCGCCGCTTTTAGGGTTCCCGGATGGCCTTCCTGACGCCGTCCCTCTTTAGTGCTCCAAAATCCGCTCTGGCCTATCAAGGGGTGACGCCGTCAGAATTGAGCTTGACGCCGTCCCTCTTTAAGTTAAGTCGTGATGGCCTTGATCACTTCAAAGGGTGACGCCGTCAGATTTTTCATGCAAAATTCTCTGGCTTATCATGAGTAATTTTCATATCCACATCTTTTGCCAAGCCATGACGCCGTCTGGACCAATCCCTGACGCCGTCAAAGGTACTTTCCAGCATAATTTTGAGACTTTGCCGTTTTCTTCACTTTTATGCTCCAAAAACGTCCAAAATGCTTCCTTTTCCAGATTTCTTCTCAAAAGTACCTAAAATGACAAAAGGAACGATTTAGGGCAATATTTGATCAAATAAATGCGATTTAGGGCTTAAATGACCCCCTAAAAGCGGTACACTTTTCGCTTCATCAAATACCCTTACACTTGAGATTTGCTTGTCTTCAAGCAAATGTGCTTTTATTCTAATCAAAATACAAGTTAGGGGTCATTTAACACTAATATAAAAGTAATTACAACAAATAGTCGTTCCACTTTAATCATAATAAGCACGGAGATTACATACTAGCACCTCACAAGTAGTGTTTAGATACTCACATCTCTCAAGTGTCATCAAAATAAATCTCATAAATGAAAACGGATAATATCTCTCACTACCTGTCATAGCAAATAGATTACCATAGGCTTGGGCAAGGATCGAAAACCTCCTCCACTAGGCGTAAGCACCTAAGATAAACTATCAAAGAGGGCTTTTACATGGGTTATAACGTTAGGTGTAGGGATATGATAAACACGGATTTGTTGGATAAGGGATATTTTACTGGTGGCGAGTTAAAGATCTTGGTTGATTACATGTACTATACAATGTTGCTAAGCCAAGACTCGACTCAATCTTAAGCTAAAAACAAAATAATCAAAAACATAAAATAAACATAACATGAAACGGGATGGTAGTCCGTATGTTTTTTCTACTTTTCTTTTTCTCATTTTTTTTGTATTTTTCTTGATTTTTTCGATTTTTTTTTCATACACTCTTGCCCTACCATCCAAAATAATACATCATAGGGGCGTTGCATTCCCCTTACACTTGAACTTTTACATAACTTTACAAATAACTATTCTAATGACTCGAATTAAGATAATTGAAAAACTTGGAGTACTTTTTAAAATATTTACGTACATATGGGGGTAATAAATGATGTTCTTCCCCATTACTCCATTACACTAGTACTTTACCCATGAGTCCCAATCGTCCCAAAACAATATGTACAAGGATATGACTCGACTTAGCAACCATGTAATCAATTAGATAATTAACTTGGGGTTTAAACAAATGTTGTCACAATAATGCACTAAAAATGAGTGCATACAAGGTAGGCTAAGGCGATTTGGGTGTACATTTAAGTGGGGTGTAAACAAATTCTTACTTTAAGTAAAATGCTTAAAGTTAGAAACGAAAAGATAGGCTCTGAGGGGTGTACTAGGGGTATCGTGTACTAAAAATAAGTACAACGCAAAGGGTGTGGGAGAATTACTTGACCAATGGAGCCAACGTAATTATAACAAAATCACAGGTGTAAAACAATGGGTTAATCCTAATGCCTCTTATCATGTAGTAAATCTAACTACACGAATGTAGTCTCACTTGTGGCCTCGGAATGGTCCTAACGCAAGTTCTAGAATCTAAGTGCTACCGGTACACACATCATAGCATAAATGCTTTTCCTACCAATTCTAGGGGCGAACCTCACATATTTGGGGGTGGAAAATTTTTTAGTGGTACGGTTTTTGTGCTAGTCATATAACTCCTATCCGTGAGACGCTCATTAAGACCAAAGTTTCACTCCTATATGTTGTAAAAAATTTTAAATTTGGCACTAAAATTACCCTAACAGGTATTTATCTCAGTTTTATTACACATCTACTATTAAACAAACAAAAATCAAGCGTAAAAGCATTCTCTAATCGTACTTTACCCCCCCCTTACACTTAAGATGAACATTGTCCCCAATGTTCAAATAACAAGATGTAAAAGTAATAAGGTAAAAGAATGAAATCAAATACTCCCCTGATTCGCTCGGTGGATAATGTGGTAACACGGTTAGATCTTCTTCCAAAGTAATGTTGAAGCTCTACGACTAATGCATCGCCAAAAGCTTGATCCAACAAACATTTCCTTGTCCAAAATAACCTGTTAAACCTGAGAAAACAAACACGAAAACCTGCATAACATCGGCGGGATAAACTCTATATAAGGATATAATGCTTGTGGAATGATAATTTTGCAGATTCCTGGAGATTATAAGTTAGAGATTTAATAAAAACTTTTTATGAAAACAAAACTTTCAAAAATTTTCAGAAAATTAAAACCTGACGCCGTCAGGTTGTAAATCCTGACGCCGTCAGAAATGATCTGACAGAATTCTCATGTTAAGTTTCCGGAAAAAATTTTGGAAAAACCTATACCTTACTTCCTGGAAATCCTGCAAAACATCATTATGACTCGATACAAGCATTTGACTCAAACAAATACTAATATGTATGTTAATTTATTATTATTACGATTCATGTTTATTTGTGTTCTACTAAACTGATTTGGATTTCCCTTACACTTAACTTTTGCAAAATACCTTTATATGTAGTTAAGACGAAGTTAAAAACAAGATAAAGCATTTTCACAATTTAGTTTTGAACATGAATCAATAATAATAAAAATTAAATACACATACGGAAGCAAATAAAATCAAACAAACAAACAAATAAACACACAAAACAAATAAAGCTTGGGTTGCCTCCCAAGAAGCGCTTTTCTTTATTAACGAGTCTTGTAGCTAGACTCAAAGTCACCGTACATTACGTGACTTCTTCATCAAAAGTTATGTCTTCCTCATTGATCATTTCATTACCATTCTCTTGATAATGCTTGACTCGTTGTATATTCACAGTGAATTCTCTATCTTCGTCGTCAATCAACACAACGGCTCCGGTTTTAGAGGAGCTCATTACGGTAAAAGGTCCATACCATCTAGATTTAAGTTTTCCAGGAAATAGTCTTAAGCGAGAATTATATAATAAGACCTTGTCTCTTTCTGAAAACTCCTTTGGTCTCTTAATCCGTTGGTCATGCCATCTTTTTGCCCTTTCTTTGTATGTAATGGAAGATTCATAAGCCTCTAATCTCAATTCATCGAGCTCTTGGAGCTGTAAGAATCTATTTGTTCCCGCAACCGTATAATCCAAATTACAAGCCTTAAGTGCCCAATATGCATTGTGTTCCAATTCTACTGGAAGGTGGCATGCCTTGCCATATACCATACGGAACGGGGTTGTCCCGATTGGTGTCTTATAAGCGGTTCGAAATGCCCACAAAGCTTCATCGAGCTTAAAAGACCAATCTTTTCTGTTTTGATTGACCGTTTTCTCTAATATTCTCTTTATGGCTCTATTAGTGTTTTCGACTTGACCGTTGGTTTGAGGATGGTAAGCAGTGGAGAATCGGTGAGAGACTCCATATCTTTTCATAACTTTCTCCATTTGCGAATTGCAAAAATGGGTTCCCCTGTCGCTAATAAGAGCCTTCGGAATTCCGAACCTAGCGAACAATTTTTTTAAGAAATGAATGACTACCCTAGCGTCGTTAGTCCTAAGGGCTTGTGCTTTCACCCATTTCGAAACATAATCAATGGCCACTAAGATGTATTCATTCCCTCCTGAAGATGGGAAGGGTCCCATGAAATCAATTCCCCAAACATCGAAAATCTCGCAAACTTGTATATAATTCTGTGGGGCTTCATCCCTCCTAGAGATATTCCCAGCTCTTTGACAAGCGTCACAGGTCTGTATCATACCCTTCACATCACGAAATATTGTAGGCCAATAGAATCCCGCATCGAAGACCTTTCGTGCAGTAGTGTTCATTCCGTGATGTCCTCCCGATGGACCTGCATGACACTCTTTCATAATTCTGACAGCCTCCTTTTCCGAAACACAACGCCTGATTACCTGATACGGACATCTTCGGAATAAGAAAGGTTCATCCCAAAAGTAGTACTTTAATTGATTGAAGAACCTCTTTTTTTCATGCCGGCTCATATGCTCAGGAATGACTCTACTTGCCAGGTAGTTAGCATAATCCGCATACCAAGGTTCAGAATCATTTATTGACATGAGCTGCTCTTCCGGAAATGACTCCCGAATCTCACTCTTGTCAGATTCAGCGAGGCTGGGGTTTTCGAGACGAGAAAGATGATCAGCCGCAAGATTCTCTGCTCCTTTCTTATCACGAATCTCAACATCGAACTCTTGCAATAATAGGATCCAACGAAGTAACCGTGGTTTAGCATCCTGTTTAGCGAAAAGATATCGAATAGCTGAATGGTCCGTAAAAACAACCGTTTTAGAGAGGACAAGATACTGGCGAAACTTATCAAAAGCAAATACCACGGCTAGTAATTCCTTTTCAGTGGTAGTGTAGTTTTCTTGAGCAGGATTCATGGTTTTGCTAGCGTAGTATATTGGCTGAAAGTGTTTGTTAAGCCTTTGGCCTAATACTGCTCCAACAGCATAATCGCTAGCATCACACATGATTTCAAAGGGTAACTCCCAGTTAGGGGTGACCATAATTGGAGCTTGGGTAAGTTCCTACTTCAATCGATCGAATGCATCCTTGCACTCTTGAGAGAAGTCGAACGGGGCATCCTTCATGAGCAACTGAGTCATTGGTTTAGCTACCTTTGAGAAATCTTTAATGAATCTCCTATAGAAGCCAGCATGACCCAAAAAGCTATGGATTGCCTTGACAGTTGTTGGATAGGGAAGTTTGGATATAGCTTCAATTTTTGCCCGGTCTACTTCAATTCCACTTTCTGAAATTTTGTGCCCAAGCACAATCCCTTCTTTTACCATAAAGTGGCACTTTTCCCAGTTTAGTACCAAGTTAGTCTCCTCACAACGTTTGAGCATTTTCTCAAGGTTAGCAAGACAGCGATCAAAAGAGTTTCCAAAGACCGAAAAATCATCCATGAAGACCTCCATGTTGTCTTCCATTAACTCATGGAAGATTGCTGTCATGCAGCGCTGAAAAGTGGCGGGGGCGTTACATAGTCCAAAGGGCATTCGCTTGTAGGCGAAGGTGCCATAAGGGCATGTGAACGTAGTCCTTTCTTGGTCCTCAGGAGCGATAGGGATTTGGAAATACCCTGAGAACCCATCTAGGAAGCAGTAGTACTCATGCCCTGCTAACCTTTCCAACATTTGGTCGATAAATGGGAGAGGGAAATGATCCTTTCGGGTTGCATCATTCAATTTCCTATAATCGATGCACACACGCCATCCAGTTACTGTTCGTTGAGGTACTAACTCATCCTTATCGTTCTTCACTACCGTCATTCCTCCCTTTTTTGGTACAACCTGTACAGGACTTACCCATGGACTGTCAGAAATTGGGTAAATTAGCCCTGCATCTAGGAGCTTAATGACTTCCTTTTTTACGACTTCCTTAATGTTGGGGTTTACTCGCCTTTGAGGTTGCACGGTGGGTTCATAATCCTCCTCCATGAGGATTTTATGCGTGCAAAAGGTAGAGTCAATCCCCTTGATGTCGGCTACACTCCATGCTATAACTCCTTTATATTTTTTTAAAACTCCTAAGAGTTTATCCTTTTGTTCACTTTTCAAGGAAGAGCTTATGATTACAGGAAGTTGATCTTCCCCTTGGAGGAAAGCATACTCAAGGTTGTTTGGGAGTTCCTTGAGTTCTACCGCAGGTGGCTCGATGATGGAGGGTTTAAGTTTGTTCTCGGGTTTACGAAGCTCAAGCTGTTCGATTTCTTGTCTGGGATAGAAGGAGACTGCATTCACATCCCTAGTCTTCTCCTCCTCTAAGATGGGTAAGAAAGCTTCATCTCGCAACCAACCAGCTTCCACCTGTTCATCTATACAATTGTCAATCTCGTCAGATAGTTCATTGATTTCTCTGATGAAATACAGCTGATTATCTGTTTCGAGAGAGAGATTCATTGTGTCCTTGATGTCGAAGGTTAAGCTATCGGCTCCCACTCGTAAGGTTAGTTTGCCGTCATGAACATCAATAACAGCACGAGCAGTTGCAAGGAATGGCCTCCCTAGAATGATGGGCACTAAGTCATCTTCTTCCATCTCTAAGATGACGAAGTCAACTGGAAATTTGAACTTCCCTACCTTAACCAGCACATTCTCACATATTCCTAAGGGGTATTTGACTGATCTATCGGCTAGTTGGATGTTCATACGGGTTGGTTTCAATCCAGAATACCCTAATTTAAGGAACATGGAATGCGGCATAAGATTGATACTTGCTCCTAAGTCGGCTAAAGCATTCTTGACTGAAAGAGATCCTATTGAGCAGGGCAAGGTGAAACTACCTGGATCGTCCACCTTCTTTGGCAGCCCTCGTTGAGTCACCACAGAACATTCTTCTCCTAAGGTTACAAGACCCTCGAGCCCTTTTCTGTTGGTTAGCAACTTCTTGAAGTATGTACTATATTTGGTCATATGGTAACATGCATCAAGAAGGGGTATGGTGACGACCGCATTCTTCAAATATGACAAGAATCTTTTATTATCATTTTCGACCTTTTGATTCTTGAGACGGGACGGGTATGGGACTTTAATGGGCTGTTTGGTTGGAGTAGGTAGAGAGGGAGTTACCGGAGGGGTTTGTTCGGGATTCTCATCTTTCACATTATCCTCCTCCTCATGAGGGGTGTTGGGTTCCATGACGTTAGATTGTTGAGCTGGGTATGGTGGATCCTTAGTAGTTGTTCCAGCACGAGTGGTGATGGCGAGTAAGGGATCTCTTTGAGGTTCGCCAAGGCCGTCGAGAGTGGCGTTGAGTTCTGCGAATTTGGCCCTTATGTCGTTTTGTTGGCTATTGATAAGGTTGTCGAGACCATTTAGTTGCAGATTCTTTTCAAACGTGAAATGCCCAAGATCATCCTCAAAAGTGCTCCTAACCTTATAGTCAGGATATTCTCCTCCTCCCTCTTCTCTCACAAGATGTCCCCAAGGGGTGAAATCATTGTTTTGGTAGAAAGTTAAGAGCGAAGGAT
Organism: Artemisia tridentata subsp. tridentata; assembly: GCA_021014915.2. Classification (NCBI taxonomy): domain Eukaryota; kingdom Viridiplantae; phylum Streptophyta; class Magnoliopsida; order Asterales; family Asteraceae; genus Artemisia; species Artemisia tridentata. Next base: position 490,379,324 of record CP139508.1, on the reverse strand, counting down.
CATCGAAGATGTCGTGGCTTGACAAGCATGCTTGTTCGGTGGTGGTATCATCCCCGCATTCCTCCACTTCATGCGGGCCACCACATTGGTCGCAGATCAAGTATGGGTTTGACAACCGTTTAGTTGGTTGTGACTTGTCTAAATAAGAGACTTGATCATTCATTCTACTCAACCGGCTAGCAAAAGGAGGCTCTTTCATGACCTTGGAAATGCTCATGATCGAATCGGGTTCATCCCAGGTATCGTCTTGATCATTTGCGTATTCCTCAATTCTATTCCATCCTTCCTCAGCGCTTAGGTTGGCTATTTTTCCTTTTACCGAATTATTAATGCCAAATTGGTCGCTTTTAGGGACACTATCATAAAAGATTTGGACAAGAAGCCAGAGTTCAATGCCATGATGAGGGACTTGTCTAATCAGATCTTTGAATCTGATCCAGGATTCATGAATGAGTTTAGCTGGTCCAACATGGAAGCGGAAGATTTCGTCTCTTAACGTTGAAGTTCTTCCTATTGGAAAGAATTTCTCATAGAATTTTGAGACAAGCTGTTCCCATGTGAAAATGGATTCAGAGTGAAGTTGGTTATACCAGTCTCCGGCTTTTTCATAAAGGGTAAAGGGAAAGAATCGCAGCTGGGAGGTATCTCTAGTGGCCCCGTCCGTATGGAGGGTATCCACTATTTTCAGGAAGTCCTTGATGTGTTGGATTGGATCTTCAGTTTTCAATCCGTGGAACTTGCATACACTTTGGACAAGCCAAATATCGGTTGCACGCAAGACCCCATTCGTGTGTTCATTTGGAAAAACGATAGCATTGGAAAAACCACGAGGGGTGGGAGAAGAGTAGTCCTTGAGGCATTTAGGAATTGGGTTTTCGGGAACCTCCATATCGTGATTGGGTTGAGGGCTAGGAGGTGTAAAATGATGATTGGATTCTTCCTCGGAGAGGGCCTCATCAAAGTTGATGGCAAAGCCAGATGGTTCGGGTGTTGCAAAGAGTCGCCTTAATCTTCGCATTTCCCTATCAGGTTCTGCGTAGGGTGAAATAAGGTCGCTTAGTGAACTACGACTCCTGGTGACTCTGAGATTGGAGAAATATTCGTTTACCATGATGGCCCAGGAAGATTTGAGCAATGGATAGAGCAGAAAAAGATAGACTAAAGAAAACCTAGAAAAATAAAATAAAAATCTCACTAGAAAGGAATCTAGTGAGTAGACCTATAAAATAAAAATTCAACCTAAACAATAACTATTCCCCGGCAGCGGCGCCAAAAACTTGATGCGTGGTTTTGCGACCTTACAACAGGTTTTACCTCTCGAGGGATCTCAAGAGGCTTACAACCCCACCAGGCAGTGTACCTGACCGATGTAGTATAGTGTAGTGATAAGTACGGGGGATTGATCGTTCTCCACAGGGAATAGTGTCGTTAGGATTGAAAAACTACTCTAATAGGTCTAAGGGTGAGAGAAGATTCTTTTTGTATTTTTATGATTTTTTATGAAAGCAAGTAAAATCTCGGGTTTGAAAGAATGGGCGGAATTAGTTGCTAGTCAACTAACCCAAATAACTACGAATGCAAATAAAATAAAATAACAGAAAATGAAAAGGTTGTGAAACTTATGTGGAGAGAAATGTGTTTACTTAGATTTCCTTACTCCCTAACTATCTTTTACCGGTTGATTAGTGTGTATTAATCGCGTGGATGATGGGTGTATTCCTTAATACCAATCGTGGGGTGGCGTACGTACTTCCCCAACTCTACAAGCTCCTACTTCACTCCTATGTCGAGCCGGCTAAGAAGCTCCTAACATGGGATCACTAGAATTCGCTCATGCATTAAATACAACCATAAAAACCTTAGTACGCATTGGTTCATGTTTCTCAAGACGTTCAAGCAAGTTACCGTATAGGAAGTTAGCCAGTTTTCTTAAGCCTAACATCGATGAACAATCATCCAATACAATTAATAACACACTAATAACCAATAATCAATATTTAGGTTTCATTAGATCTAAGCAAACACAAGATAAATCTAGCCTAGCATGTTAATTAAAAGACAAGAACAAGATGTAATCAAACAACACATAGACATATTGAATGATTAAACGATTACTTATCTTCAATTAAACATGGGAGATCCAAGGGTATGAAAACCCTTAAAAATGGCAGAAATTCGTCTTAGGGTTTCTCCTCCAAAATTACACACACTAAGTTCCACACTAATGACAAAAAATTGCAAAACTATATATAGAGTTTAAGGGCTGACGGCGTCACGTTATAGATCCTGACGCCGTCACCTCGCCGCTTTTAGGGTTCCCGGATGGCCTTCCTGACGCCGTCCCTCTTTAGTGCTCCAAAATCCGCTCTGGCCTATCAAGGGGTGACGTCGTCAGAATTGAGCTTGACGCCGTCCCTCTTTAAGTTAAGTCGTGATGGCCTTGATCACTTCAAAGGGTGACGCCGTCAGATTTTTCATGCAAAATTCTCTGGCTTATCATGAGTAATTTTCATATCCACATCTTTTGCCAAGCCATGACGCCGTCTGGACCAATCCCTGACGCCGTCAAAGGTACTTTCCAGCATAATTTTGAGACTTTGCCGTTTTCTGCACTTTTATGCTCCAAAAACGTCCAAAATGCTTCATTTTCCAGATTTCTTCTCAAAAGTACCTAAAATGACAAAAGGAACGATTTAGGGCAATATTTGATCAAATAAATACGATTTAGGGCTTAAATGACCCCCTAAAAGCGGTACACTTTTCGCTTCATCACACCACCTTCCCAAGCCACTCCAAATTCAGCACCTCCACCTAATGCACCTTCCAAAACATCCTCTACCTACACAACATCTTCATCATCTTCTTCCCTCAACACCATGTCTTCCTCAATGGACTACACACACTCACCCATAACTTCATTGGACTATGCCATGCCAACTCCATCACCAACAAACTCACCACCACCTCCTTCCCCTATCATGGCACAACCCATCCAACCCCATCCCTTTGATCTACATAGTGCTAATTGCCTATGTTGCCTTCACAACTGTAACCTCATCTTCTTCTTGAGAGATGAAATTCACTTCATGTTCTCCTATGTGGAACATCTTTTTACACCCACCACCACCACAAATGATGTCACCATCTTCACCACTTACTAGCCCACAAAACTAGACATGTTCATGTTTAGTTTCTTTTAACAATAAACCTTTAGGACCCCTATTGGAAATGAAACTTGCCTCTAGTCATTAGGGATTTATGCTTCTTGTTGTCTCCTTTTATGCTTACTATGTAGTCATACATATGTATGACACTTGTTTGTTTTATGAATGAATGGTTTCTTTTATATGGTTGTCTTAATTTTGGGGGCTTGGCTACTTAGTCATTTTTGTGGTTGGATATTTGTCATAAGTGTTACATGTTAGATTTTGTATATGTGTTATCTCACCTTATTTTGTAGCACGAATCATTGCTCGATTCCTTGGTGTCCTCCAAACGAGGGAGAGTATACATAAGGGGGAGCCTTAGCAACATTTTTGCTTCGACAAAAAGGGGGAGAAATGGGAGTAAACTCATTAAAAACTTGTTAAAACTAATTTTAACTTAAAATGGGTTTATGTTTTGTCATCATAAAAAAGGGGAGATTGTTGATTTAAATAATGTTCTAAAAACGTTATTTGTAACTTTCGATTACTTTATGTTTTGAGGATGACAAAATGTGAAATCACGTTACGTTAAAATTAACGTAAACAAGTTTTTAATCGGAAGATCCCGTTTCCACGCAAATCACTCTAGAACAAATTTACAACTTAACTAATGATCAAAAAAGTAAATTTGTTTTTAAGACTTCACATTTTTATGTGACAAAACATTTCTTTCAAAAATATACTTTACAAATTATTTTTGAATAATTAAGAAATGTTTTAATGGAAAAATAAGTTTAAAACACATAACAGCTATTTCCCCCCAAAATCAGCTCCAAACTTCCCCAAATAAGTTTTCACCAGAAAAGATAAAAAGAGGAGCGTCTGTGGCTGACACGGCTCCACGGTTCCACTAAATTTAATGGAGCCGTGGGTGTTTTAGTGGAGCCGTCCCTCTATAACAGACATATTTTTTCTGCCAATAAATACTAGCCCACTTCACATATTTTGGGTATCCTTTCACACACAGAACCTACTGAGTTTAATACTCTCTTCACCTTTTCTTTCTTTGATCATTTAGATTAGTTTTCTTTTGATCAAGAGTGATCCTTTCATCCAATCAAGTGATCCTCTTCATTCCTCTTCAATAGCAAGAGAAGAACACAAAGTATCAAAGTAGATACAAAGTGTTGTTATTCCTCTTCAAGTGCAAGAGAAGAACTAAAGGTATCCAAGAAGATACAAGAGTTGTAGTTTTTGTTAGGGTATTTGTAACATTTGTTACACACTTGTTGTATCATAGGATACATCATGATCATTTTTCTTTTGTGAAAGTTTGAGTGAAGATCATTGAGATCTTATAGAGATATTGATTATCTCTTGAAGCCTTTGGACTTGTGTGATTGATCAAGAAGATCAAAGGTAGATAGAATAGGTTGAGTGAAGCGAGAGTTGATCATTGTGATCTTGTGAGATCTTGGAGATCTCTTGAAGTCTTTGGGCTTGTGTGATTGATCAAGTGGATCATACGTAGAACGGGTAGATCGAGTCTTATGTGAAGTAGTTAAGGATCAAGTGGATCGTGGTAGATTGGTGCTAGCTAAGATTAGCACTCGACATCTAGCTTAGTGTCGGAAATAGGATAAGCGACGTGTACGGTTTTCTTCGCCTAAAGGGAGGTTGTTGACATAGTGCTTGAAACTCTCGAGTGTGGTACTCGGGGAGTGGAGTAGGGCGAAGAAGAGCTTCGTAGCCGAACCATTATAAATCCTTTTGTCCCGATTTGATCTTTCCATCTCTACTCTTTACTTCTATTACTTATTATTAGTTAGTTTAGTGTGTAGTTCATATTGGTGTTGATTGATTGCACATAAGATTCGAATCAAGGTTTCCAATAGTAAATTTCAAAACAAGATTTTAAAAGAACTTAAAAACCGGTAAAACTATTCAATCCCCCCTTCTAGTTTCCCACAAACTTGACCAACGGGGAAATACCAAGTACGCCCCTACAATCAGGAGTTTGTAGAATATAAGAAGAATAATCTGTTAGTTCTTGAACAATTTGTGTGAATAGTTCTCGGCTCATTCGAAACCGCTGACGGAATGTTCTTTCGTCATACCTCGGGTTTTCGGATAAGTAAGCCGTCACTAAAAGATTATGAGCACCCTCATGATCCCTATATATGTAGTTTCGTCGAACTTTTGGCTGTGACATTTGGTACGCGTTCCAATCAAACTGCGTAAACTCCACAAACTCACTCATAACTTCTTCATCATCGTCGGAAGACGAAGAACCAAAAAATAGCGCGTAAGACATAATTAAGAGAATGTCTTTGAAGGTGTTGAGAGAATTGTATTTGAAATTGTGTGTTTAGAAGTGTGTTTGAGATTGGTATTTATAAGGCTGTAAAAGTGGTAAAGTTTTTTATTTTTTTTATTTTTTTTATTTTTTATTTTTTTTTAATTCCAAATGATAACAATTTTTGGATTAGGTGTGTATTGGATTCGGTCGTTTCAATGACCACATTCTCCAAATGTCTTTGCTCGACCGAATAGCCACACTGGCTCGATCGAAGACGACCCATTCGGTCGACCGATGCTCGACCTTCCCAGTATGTCTAGCCTAACAGTTTTTAAGTGATGTATTAAATAAAAATGATATTTGGTTAGCATGATTTGTTATTTTTTCCCATTTCCTTAACACACTAATATTAGAAAGGTTGGAACTTATAAATATTTGAGTATTAACTATTAGAGTTTTGGAAAAATATTAAATAGTGTACGACTAGAATCGAACTCGGACCATGGGATTGCACGCTTTACGTATGAGAATCGATGTTAAATAATTAATATATAAATAGTTATATTTAATTATTAAATCACAAATATTTAAATGGTCGAACAAGGAAAAAGGAGGGGGTTGAGTGTCAAGTTTTATGAAGCTTAAGGAGGTGCTAACAATAACTTGTTTGACAAGGTTAAATGCTATCTATAAATACCCCTTGGTCTCATTTGGTTTAGAGATAGACTAGCTAATACCGATCGACTATTATAATCCTTTATATCCGATGTACCTTATTCACGAATCAGTCTGAATATATGATATGATATTCATGCAAGTTTATGTATACATATACATGCATGCAACGTGTAGATGCATGTGATATTTAACTGCATAATACTATTTACTTTATCACTTTGATTTGATCATGTGATATGTAATCCCTAAATAAGGAATTTGTGTTCCGTTATTTTATTTATGATTTAAGAACTAGCATTCACATTGAATCGCTAATAGTACGTGTGTACAAAACCTTGGTATTAACTTACTTTAGTTAATTCCATACTGGATTGCGAAGCAAAACGGTAAGTGGTTTCTCGTCAATCCATTGTTTATTCAAGAAGAAGAATTGAAGTTAGATCCTTGTTCTTGCTAGGATCAAATGTACGTTATCTTTATTGTTCGGTTAATCTATTTACATGTTAATATATGATCCTTGCTTCCGCTACTTGCTTTGATGTGTGTTTATTTATTTATATAATTGTTATGATATTTAAATTCCAACATTGGCATCAAGAGCCGTTTAACATGTAATTGTATTACCAAAACGCATAAAACTCAAATCTTGATTTGGATTATACATGTTTAATCAATTTTTTAGGGTTATTAGAACAATAAAAAATTCGACCTAATTTTTTTTGGAGGGGGGGGGGTTCGATTCTCTTTTAGTTAAAAAGCTAGTTTTGTAACCCTAAAATTAGGAACATGTGTGTTTTTGTATGTAAAGGGTTGCGTTCCTGGATTAATCCATGACACTGTATGCAAGGTATTCATGGATTAGGGTATGTTTTATTTGCTACATGTTTAAGATATATCAAAAATTAGGGAATACCTAATTAATAAATTAATGAATCTTTTATGTGCAACGTGGTATATCTTTACTAAGGCTTACGTGGTGGAGTATGCTCGCGTCATATTTAATAATTGTATGGCTAGACGTATGTGAGCCTATGCGGTCACACACTTATACACAGAGACGCCATTTTATAGATTGTTTTATCGTATTTACAATATATAAATGACTACGTAACTAGGAATCGATAACGGGCCATTAAGGACTAAGTTAGACTTAGTATTATTGGATTGGACCAACAATGGGCAAGCCCATCGTGGGCCCTACTCATGACCGGCCACCATGAGGGAGTTGAGGAGAAAACATGTGTTTTATCATGGTGCAAAATGTAAGTGTTGATTAGTCTTATGTTTTGAATTACAATCAATTAGCCTTTAATGTGATTATAACATCAAGATTAATACTTACCTTTTACTTTTCCCCCTCCCCCTCCTTAGGGTGTACGACACACACACACATCACATAATAGTGATTGTGTGTTTTTCCTCTTTTGTCTTGATTATCTATTGTAGGTAGATCAAGAATAAATATTACGTATTCAAGATTAGCATCGGGTGGTGATCAAGGAAGTGTAGTATGTTTCATACTTAGAGAAAGATCAACCTTATTGATCTTGTGGTTTCTTGAAACTCAACGTGGTGGTGATATTGGTGATGTTACCCGGATCACGCTACAAATGTATAAAACATATTTGTTTAATTTGTTTTTAATTATGATTGATCATATGACTCTATGGATCCTTGTATGATGATGTTATTCCGCTGCGTTTATGATATTAATTGTTAATTTATGTTTACATCACCTATAGTGGTATCATAAGCCATCATATGTTGTCATATGATCATCTTGTATGCGTAAAAATGGCTAAAAACGTGGTTTTTTAATGGATTTAAAAGTGTGATTTTAAAACAGCCCCTAGGGCTTATATATTCTGAATATGTCGACCTTAATGAGGTCTTAAGATCTAGACTTTTTGATCCTATGGCCATTTGTTATGCATACATCTATTGTTTACTTGATCGGTACCCGTAAAATGGCCTAAAAACGTGTTTTTTAAGAGATTTTTAACCCAATTTCAAATCAGCCCATGAGGCTTATTTTTTCTGTGGTAAAATGGTGTTAAGAAGGTCCTAATATCAGTGGGTTATGAGTCTATGGCCATTTGTCACGCGTACCATTCGGGGTTTTAATTCTTGTTAATTATTTCTTCGATTCGTTGGCTAACAATTTAATTCTTGTTATTTATTTTGTTATCCATGGCAAATACATGCATGTTTGTCCATGGAGTTAGCCAACACCTTGTAATGATCATAATTTTAATGTATTATTATGTGTATATGCAAAGCCGATGAAAACCTAGACCACTTGTGCGTTGTGATTGTGATTGTTGGTTGATTTTTCTTTGTTTTGGGGTTTGCCATTGTTTCGGCACTTTTGTAATGTATTTCATTTTGGTTTTGCCATTGTTTGGGCATTTTTACAGTAGATAGAAAGTAGATTAGATGTATTTTACTTTTTATATCTTGTAACAAAAAGCTTGGAAGCAAATGGCGAAAGAATGAAGAGTTTTGGACCTAAAGTGGCTGCTGGACACCTGTTGGGAAAACGCGATTTCCCGGAGATTGGTAAGGTATTTTTTACTAAAATTTTTGGTGCAGGTCCACAAGACATAGGGATACAACTTTTTCAACTGGGCCGAAGCATGATGAGGTCGTCTTCTAGGCCGTTTGGGCGTCACAAAATAGAAAAACTGGGCTGACATAATCATGTTCCCATGTGCTTTATGGGCCTTTACTTGCCCATGATTGTCTTGGGACAAGTGGGAGCCCTCCATGTGGTTGTGCTATATGTCTCTAGTTGACTCTTGGTTCTTGTGATGGCTCACAAGACCAAGCATAGGATTTTTCATCGGTTGAGGCTTTGCATATTGTGGTTGTATGTTTGTTTGGTTGTTTTATGTATGTTGTGACTGCATGTAAATACCAAAATCGTTTTCCAAAACTTAAAACGAAATATAAACCACTTTGAACTAAGTCTTATGATTTAGTTTAACTAAGTTTAAATATGATTTGAAACTTAAAATCATTGTTTTATAAACAACACTTAAACCGGTTGTGATTGTTTGTTTATTTATTTATTTGTATTGTCCAAACTAAATAAAAATCCACTTAGGATATATATTAGTCTTGAAATGGACAAATTGACACACATAAATAAAACAATGATTAGACTTAAGTTAAGAAACTTTTTTAACTTGTGCTACGAAGAATGAATGCATGCTTCTTTCGTACACGTTTTTTATCCACATCAAAATATTTTACCCGTCAAAATTTAAGTCATGCCGTCCAATTTTGAGAACACTTGCAATTACTCTTTGCCTATGCGTGGGACCTAGGTTGAATTGTAACCCAAGGTGACTATTCTCTATGCGTGGGACCTAGATATATTCTCACACGTTTTCAAATTGGATGACTTAATCGAGTTAAGCGGTTAGACCTTGACCCGAGGCAAAGATGGGACTAAACATGCCAGCTTGACACTAGTTGCTTGTTCACTAGTGCCATGAGTCCCATAAAGTTCTAAGAGTTGTACACGTAATGCAATTGGTCGACGTTACCTACCTATTGAATCCACCATTGCTAGCAGATCAACTGATGTGATGGTGGAACCTCAATGAGGATCTTAGCCTTTTCGTAAAATTAATTGTTTTAATATGCTTAAACTTGGGTAGTTAATTTTAAAAAGGATTAATTATTGAAACTTACTAAAATTTGAACTTTGTTTGTTTTGTAGATGACAACTCCTAATCAAACCATGAACAACTCGTACTGTAACACCCCAACCCAACAAGGGTAGAAGTATCACATTAATGGCTTCATATCAGATCAAACAAAACATACATTCAAAAGTAATACAAAGATTTTCAAAGGTTACAATTGAAATACTGAATACACAAGGATACAAAGGAAACAAAAGCTAAATACTAATTCTGCAAATGCAATCCCTCCAATGACTTCTAATTCAGAATAACTATCAAGGTCTTCTAAGTCCAAAAGTCTCTTCACTCTTACCCAACTTCCAACTAAAACCTGCCGCGGGAAAAGAAACGCGGCTGAGCTTAAAAAGCTCAGTGAACAGATACATATACAAAGCAATGATAACGAAACAGAAATATAATATGGAGCAATGAAAAAGTCATAAGGTATAAGCAAGGCAAAATCATCATAAGGGAATAATAGGATAGTCATCCACCACGAGCCCAGAACTCAAAGTCATAAATCTCAAAGTCATAATCTCACAATCAGAGGGGATACCTCTTAGGCAACCAGATAATATGAGGGGTGTCCTCATGTATCATAATAGTGGAGTAGCTAGCTCCAGCTAAATGTGAAAGGCGTGTATTGCACACAAGCACCAGTCACCTCAAAGTCATACTCAAAGTCATAGTTAAATCCACTAAACAAACAAATCTAGGATTGCAATCCATACGCCCCCCAAACTCAAAGTCAATCTCAAAGTCAATAGCCGGCAGATAATATAAAAGGGACGGTGTGAGAAATCACTCCCCCACACAGGAGTCATGCCAGTGGTGCATCACAGACATGGCCAGGTTACCTTCCTGGCTAGGAAAGTACACAAATGGCTCGGGTATCAAACTAAGAGTCATGTCTCAAAATCATAGCACAAGGTCATATATCAAAAGGTGCATTTCAAGGTCATATCAAAAGTAATATCAAAGGTTCATTTAAAAGGGAACATAGCAATGGCTAGGGAAATCTTAACTGAATCATAACTCAAAATCAATGTATACGAATATAAGAACCCTTACTGAAAAAGGCAGAGTATCTGTACCTTATTCCGCAAGTGAAAACACACTAGAAACGAAAGGATCGGAAGTAAACTCCATCTTTAGCGAATCTACACGAATTTATGATCGTCTGATTAATAACTTATTTTAAATCAGATTACTTATTTTAGTCGACTCTTCCATTTTAAGTCACTTTCTATTTTTATCACATTTTCTGATTTAATAACGTTTAGGGTTAAAAATGCCGATTAGATAATTTCAGACTTAATATGATAAATATTTTAGTTTTGGGTTAGGATGACACCTTTAGTAATTTTTAGGGTTTAATGGGTCTAAATTGTAAAGTAATATGTGAACTATGTAATTTAGTGGAATATAGACCAAAGTATTTGTTGCATTTGTCTACATTACCAACTGCCCAAACGTTTTGCACCTATTGTCTTATGTTTTATGATTCGAACGGAGACACAGAAAAAAAATAACATGCATGATAATAGCTTTATTAAAGTTTCAATTTCCTCTCTTAATATAGCTTAAACTTCGACTAATATAGAACGGATTATTCGAACTCGAATATTTTCAGTTATTTTGAACAATTTATGACACGTTAGTATTATATGAGGCCACTTATATTCTTTTTAATTCAACTTTGCAACAGGTCTTAAGTCTTTATTTGGTCCCCTATGTGATAACACAACAAACAGTTCAATGCTTTATTCCTTCTTAGATCAACTTTACACGCCTCCTTCATATAGGTTTAATACATTATATATATCCATGCTCTACCATGCACCTACGACAGCCCACCCTAATATCACACCTCTGTCATTCACTCAAACAAAACCCAACCATTTCGACAGAACCTACACTCACCCAAACGCAACTTGACGAGCACCAATTATCACATAAAATCACACATGACCCAGCCCTTTATCACGCTAAAATACTCACGTAGCTCACCCTTGTTTCCCCAGTCTACGTCGACACACAAACAGCCCACATCGAGACCCATATCACACAGCCACACGACACTTTTAACGGTCACATAAAATCATGACTTCACACCACTCGACACCCTCTTTATTCACCGTATGCGATTCGAAATATAATAACAATAATAAGCATGTGTTACCCTTTTAGTTTAGTTCGTAAAGGCTCAGTTTCATCAGATTTTAGCCGTGTATTTGAGGTCACATACATGCGTAATATATGGTCGACTATTAAGACACGCATAAGTTCACATACCATACTTTTAGATTGTTAGTTTATGTGAAAGCTAATTATAATATCATGCGACTTATACATGGCATACATGCTGATATCATTCGCTGATTTATATAACATCATGAGACGTTTTTAATACGTTTATAAGGAGATCAAACAAAAGGAATGAAACAAGGTTGAAAGTTTTACCCTCGTAACGTGCGAACAAGAAGAAAACGATGATACAAGGTTCGAATATCACGTCGACATTACCACACCGAAACCACAACAATAAGCCTTCCAACAGAAAAATTACCCACGTTCTAACACTCCAATCGAACCAGCAACAAGCCCACGATCACGAGCTCACAAAAGACCACGAATGAACCTCCTTTTGCCCTCCTTCGATCGACAAGAAAAATGGAAGGAATAGTGCAGCCGCCATTTTGTGTTTTGTGTTAGGTTTTAGGGTTTTATCAAGGTGTTTGAGAGGAGCAAGGCGTTAAATAAAAACGAGTCGGTGAATATTTTGAGGTATTTATCAAATATTAAAGTCGTGAGATACTCGTTTTCTTCCCGACCAAGTCACCACGTGCCATGAATGGGTTGGCTGAAAACATGGTAATGCGTGTGAGAGTGGTGGCAGAAAAAGGCCTCACGCGCTTTTGGCAATTATTTTGAGAGAGTAGAGATACAACGCAGCTTATGTTTTCACTCTTTTTGATTTTGTCGCATGCGAAGGTCAGCATGTGGGAGTGGAGTCTATCTCTCATTTATTTGCTTCATTCCTAAGGGCCCGTTTGGTTGACAGGTATTACACTGTAGGAATTGAATTAAAGTTTAAACATAGAGTTTGGTTCACGGATTGAGGAATAAAGTAATTGATCTGACACCAAAAGTGATTCCACAATGTTTTGGTAGTTTTTGATGAATCCTCTGACAATATCACTATGCCCGCTCTTTACAACCACAAATTTTGCATGCTTTTTTTTTAAATAATCTATTTCATTGTACTACTCTTATATAAATAATATTTTTTAATTCATTACTAATTTATAAATTAAATATATTTTATATAATTATATATTTTCTCTCTACTCATTTTCTATCACACCTTTCCTAAATCCAAATCCGATACCAATCCCGTTTACAAACCAAACGGCCCCTAAATTTACTCAAAATACGGATATGGGAATATTTTAATACTTATGAAGCCTTGAGTTATGGAATTATAGTTAGGTGTGATTGACGAGATTCATGGAAGTGATTCAGTCATTATTTTGATAATTGCATTTCTCATAATTACAAAAGCATGTGTGTGCACCAAATAAATATGGATCGGTCATAGAGATTTATTTAACGTGTGATACCAATTAGAAACAAGAGTGTTTTTTTTTTTTTTTTTTTTTTTTTTTTTTTTTTTTTTTTTTTAGTTGCGTAGGTAACACTAGTTAGTTATTTACAATGCAAGGTTTTAGGGATTTAGGTAATTTAAAGATTAATTAACTTAGATTAGGGATTTATAATACTCTTGAATGATTATTTACGTGTCCCCAAAATTCAAAATTTGAGGGCAAAACGAGAATTTCAAAGAATTGAAATTTCGGGTTTTACACGTACATCAGATCATTTCTTGAAAGAGAGAAATTGAATGGTAACAGCTTTTTGGACTGGTATAAAGACCTGAGGATCATCCTCGAGGCTACACAAAAGTTTTACCATCTGGAACTGTAACACCCCGACCCGACAAGGGTAAAGATGTCACAACAATGGTTTCATATCATAACAAACACAAGCATATGCCATAAATAATACAATATAGCTTCAAGGGTTACAATGGAAAATCTGAAACTACAAGGTTACAATGACAATACAATAGTCATTAAGTCTGAATATATGCTCTTCTAATCCTCTAATCCAAAATAGCTATCAGAATCTTCTAAGTCCAAGATACTCTCCACTCATACCCAGCTTCCAAACTAAAACCCGCCGCAGGAAAAGAAATGCGGCTGAGCTACGAGAGCTCAATGAACAGATATAACGGTACAAAGCAGTAATAGAGAATAATGAAATGTAAATGTAGTATAGGATGTTAAGAGTAAAGGTATAGGGAAAAGGTAAAAATAACTGATAGGTAAAGGTTACAAGGTAAATGAAAACAGTAATCCACTACAAGCCCAGAACATAATATAATCATATAAGTATACAGAGGGGAGACCTCTCAGGTAATCAGATAATATGAGGGGAGTCCTCAATAAATAAATGGAGTAGCTAGCTCCCAGTATGTGAAAGACGTGTATCGCACACACCATCAGTCACCAGATATAACAGATACAAATACAGATAACAGATAACAGATCTAGGATGCATCCATACGCCCCAGGTGGCCAGAGTCTACCAATACACACCAAATCAGATAAAGTCAGGGACGGAATAGGACATCACTCTCCTACTCTAGAGTCATGCCATCGGTGCATCAATGACATGGACATGAAACCCTCATGCCTAGTGAAAACATATAGTGGCTTGTAGTCTCAAACTAAGGTCAAGGTCAAGTATCAAGTTCAGGTTTCATATTAAGTGGTTCGGTCAAGTTTCAATTTCAAGTAGGTCATATCCAGATTTATATCAAGGTTTACATTAAAAGGTTCAGATCAGATGGTTCAATATCAGAAAAGTTCAATATCAGAAAGGTTCAATATCATAAAGGTTCATATCAGATAGTTTACATCTAAGGTTTACAATATCAAGAGAAAAAAAACAAGGCAAGGTTCACAGAACAAGGGAACATAGCAGTGGCTTAGGGAATCCTATAACGAATCAGAAATCAGAATGTAATGAGAACGAAGGCACCTTACTGAAGAAGGGCAGAATATCTGTACCTTATTAGCAAGCAAAACAAGAATAGAAAGCTGACAAGGATCAAGTTACTCCTTCCTCGAACCTAAAGGAGTAGAAGACAGAATCACAAATGGTTTTTAGTTATCTTTCCATTTTTAGTAAGTTTCCATTTTTAGAAAGTTTTCTCATTTAGTAAGTTTCCATAATTAGCAGGTTTTCATAATTAGAAAGATTTAAATATTATAAATTTAGGTTAAGTCATAAAATAAGTATTAATATGGAAACAGGGTTCATTTTAGCAAGTTATAATAGTTTAGGGTTAATTATGAAAACTTTCTATATTTTAGGGTTTTAAATGTAATTATGCCAAAGATAAAGGTTTAAAATGCAAATATTACAAGTTATTATTTTTAATCCAATAATTTCCCATAATTACAACTCTAATCCTCCAATGTTAACAATTTTACAAGTTAAACCCTCTAAATAAATTAATTTACAATTTAAACCCTATAGTTAATTAAATTACATTTTAATCCTTATAATATCCATATTTACTCATTAAGCCCTCAATTATCAAAAATTACCCATTACACCCCTTACATAATCATTTATACTAATTACCCTTAAGTTTCCAATATTTACAAAACAAGTCCCTCTAATTAATTAAATTATAATTCGAATTATGTAAATTACATAATTTACTAATTAAACCTTGTAATTACAAAATTTACACATAGAACCCCTATATTATATTTTATTCGAATTATTCCTGGTCCAATACATGTTACAAAAATATCCCACAAGTTTAAATAATTACAAAACAACCCCTTTTTGTTTTAATTTTCAATCGGTATTCACAAAACTACACAAACCCTAACCCTAGTTTTTCCCAATCATTACTAATCATTAACGTAACCTTAAAAACAATAATTGCACTCAATCATGACACCCCAAAATCTAAACCCTAATCCATTCGACCCATTATTTATTTTTAAAACCTTTTTCTTTTAAAACCCGGTTTGAAAAAAAAACTAAACAAGCATGATCTAGGCTTTGAATAATTCAAGGAGTATTTTTCTGATGTTACTAGACTTATATGTGATCGAGTAAAATTATGTACAAAGCCCAGAAAATTCTGCATGTCGACTTAGAGTTTATTTTACGTTTTAGGGTTTATTTGGTTCGAAAAACTTCAAACGATTAAACAAGCATGCATGGCTCGAATCTACTATTTTATACAGATCATATGGGATGTAAACAAGTCTAGAAAAATACTAGAAAGTGTTTAGAACAAGTCGAATGAGCTTAGTGAATTTATACCTCTTGGCCAAAAGAAATCGAGCAAGAAAATCCAAAACAATCGAACCAAGCTTCCTAAATTCGAACTCCTATTTTTCCTATCCTCTTTGAACTCAGTAGAAGCCACGAAAAATACTGGACCAGCTCCAGGAATTTTATACGATCGAATGGAGTTTTGTGGTGGTAATCGTTTTTAGTTTTAGGGTTTTTAAAGAATGTATTTTGGAAAAATATCTAGAACCGAGTATATAAGGGAGGGGATGGCATGGAATGTCGGCCAAGTAATTTTTGATAAGGTTAAAATTCTGATTTCTATTAATCTTGTATTATTTTTAGTATTTATCCTATATTTATTTGACTTTAAATTAGGAAAATATAACATAATGTATATAAATAATTTAATTCGGAATTTACATTATTATATTTATATTACAAATATTTTTATGACTTGTAAAATGTTAAAATGTCCAAGTACAAATTATTTCACTTCTTATGATATTAATTTCCAAGCGTTTGAGATTAATTTGGTGTTTTTATAATTAATAAGTGAATTTTAAGTTCAAGGGTAATTTGATCATTTTGCATGTTTTGAAATTTCGGGTATTACAGGAACAACCTTTACCTGAAGCACCTGCTGCTACTGCTACTCTTGCTGTGCGTACCGCCTATTCACGTAGGGTACAAGAGCAACAAGAAGTGGCTTGTCTCATGCTTGCAAGCATGATCCCTGAGCTCCAAATGGACTTAGAGGACCTTGCAGCATTTGACATGCTGGCAAAACTAAAAACCATGTTTGGACAGCCAACTGAGCAACAACTAGTTGACACTGTCAGAATGGTACTAGCTATCAGGCACAGGAATATCCAGAAAAATAACAAGCCGAAGGCACATGGCAAGGGACAAAGTAAGGGCAAGGGTAAGCTTGCTTACGCCCCCAAACCTAAGATCCCCCCACCTGCCAAAAAGGAGCATCCGGCAAAGGATTCTCCCTGTCACCATTGTGGAGTGAAGGGGCACTGGAGGCGGAACTGTCCGTCCTACCTAGAAGAGTTGAAGAAGAACAAAGCTAGCGGAGCTAGCACATCAGGTATCTTTACTATAGAACACTATACTTTTCCTAACAACTCTTGGGTATATGATTGGTATGTGCTTAAACACATACTTTTTCTTGACCAAAACCGGACCCAAAATGACCAAAAACCCGACCAAAATGCCAAATATATTGTGTTTTTACATATGCAGGCACGGATATCGAAGAAAAGGACAAAACCAAGCAAAGAACCGGGAAACCGAGCACGAGATATGGAAGTATTATTTTTAGCCAATGCCGGGAAGAAATTATGGTCAAAAAGTCAACCGAGGTCCTCCATCTATCAGAAGTTGTCAAATTGAGCCCTTGGATTGTACTTTGGAAAAATGGCGGAATTGGTCCCTATAATTTTCAGAATTACAATAATGGTCCTTGTGTTATTTAAGCCTAAAATCCTTAACTTAAATCCGGATCACACTTATAATAAACCCACAAAAAATCCCAAGCCCATTCCCTAATAAACCCAAGCCCACCTTATATCCCTAACCCACGACCCGAATTAAACCCACAACCCAACCCCGGTCAAACTTATAACAAACCACTCGGTCAAACAAATAAAAATAAATAAACTCACACTCACCCCGCGCCCCAATTCTGCTACCACCCAATTTTACTGTTACCCCATGAACCCTAAATTCACCCCCGTACACAATTACCCAATTAAGGGTATAATTGTACTTTCTGACACATCACTGACAACAAGGGAATGATTACGTGGCGAAATGAAGGATTCTTATTGGCTAGGAGTGCGTGGCAATATTGATCCAAGGGCTGAGGACGCGCGATTGATGATCAAGAGATGATCTATGGTTGATATTTTCATCAAAGAAGCACAAGGCACACGGATTGCCAGCATGGCAGAAGGCTAGAAGCTTCCCCAGTCTCCTATAAATAGAGGGTAGATTTTCTGTTGTGAAAGTTAGTTTTTTTTAGTTAAGGTTACTCTGTCAATTTTATTTACTGCTTTGTAATTTTTAAATTCTTATTGTAATTTTTGAGTTTCTATTAATGAAAATTTCATTTTAGTTTTAACTCAATTCTGTCTTAATTCATTTGTTTATCTGCATTTAGTTTACTAAAGTTGTTATTAGTTATTTTCAATCATTTCTAGCTCCTTTCTGTGTTAATCTCAACTTGTGTTAAATTTCTTTTAAAATCCAAAGATATTCTAAATAAATATAAAAAAAAAAAAAAAATACAAAAATAATTTTCAAATATAGCTTCAAGTAAGCTATATTCTGATTTTGACAACTTACATAAGCTTTGTAGCTTACTGTGAGCTTTGTCTGAGTTCAAATCCACCTTTGCTACACAAAAATCTAAAAGTCAAACAAAGTCAAACACAACTTATTTTAATAAGCTAGCTTATTTGAGGAGTAAAGGCAGCCAATAAGGAGTCCAATTGGCCTGTCAAAAGACAGGCAAGCTTAGAGTAATCCTCTGTTCAGCTGAGGGTAGTCTTGTAAGTTTTCATTTTTGCTTATTTTATAGAAACTGCTTATTGCTTATTGATTCTAGCTTATTAGTTCACTAGAAGGTTAATCAGTCATAGTTTAATTGGTTTTGAGGTTATAATCAGTAGGTTATAGAATTTGATATGCATCAGTAGGATTTAGATGGTTTTTGGAAATTATAAGGTCTGTTGAAGCATTAAGTTTTGTCACTGTTCATCTGCACATGTTTGGAATTGGATTGAGCTTATTGAGGACTGAATGAGTAGTACTTAGTAGGATTTGCAGTTATTGATTTGATTTGGAAGTCTTTGGATCTGTGGTTGCAATAGATAAGCATCAACTGTCCTAAATAAGCACAGCATAAGCTGAGCTTATTGAGACCCATACTTTGGTGTTTCTAAGTAGCATTTAGGTGGTTAAGTAAGTGCTCAAAAGTTGGTTTGCTGTGGTAAAGATTTGCACTAGTTTTTGCCAAAGTTCTTGACCTGCTGTTACAAAATCAATAGTGTAGACCTAGTTTTTTTTTTACTGCTGATCTAGCCTAAATTGTGGATCATTGGATTAAGTTCAGAACTTGAAATTTGGATTGTAGCTAGTTGATACAACAAGCTTGAAGCTCAATATCTGGGATTCCAATTTTTAGCTTAATAAGTAGCTTAAATCTGTCTGCAAAAACCCATTAAAATCTGTTTTGTCTGCAGTGGTTCTGTGTTGTTCTTTGGTAATCTGTTCATGGTTCAAATTGACCTAGCAATTGAGATCTTGGCATAGGGCTTTTGAGTTATTAGTAATCTTTGCTTGTTCAGCTTTCCAAATCTGCTTTTGTTTCTAAAATTGGTTAAGAATTGAGTTCTAGAGAAGCTGTTGAAATAAGATGTTTAAGCTTGCTTTCTGCCTTAAGCTGTTTGGCAATGCTTATGCTTATATGCTTATTGGATTATCATGATCTGCTTATCTGAGTTTGAATCTGCTCCTTGGTTGCTACTTTATGATTCCTGATCATTGGATGCTATTTCAAGCTTATTTGCTTAATTTTTGCTTATTTCACAATTGCTTATTGGGCTGTTTTGCTTATTTTGGCTTATTCAGTTTCTGAATTTATTTTTCTAGGATTAAGAATTTAATTTTAGATTTACTCAAAAATTTTCAGATTTTTCCAATTAGTTTTAATATTTTTAAATCATTTAAATTGTTTTAATTAGTTTTTAATTCATAAAAAAAAATTATTAAAAAGTCAAAAAAATATTTTTCTTTTTCCAAAAATTTTCTTTTATCAGATTTAATATAGGAAAATTATTTTTATATTTTTATGTTTTAAATTTCACAAAATCATTTTTATTTACGTTTTATATTTCGTCGCGTAACATTTTTTAAATTCAATTTTTCGATTTTAAGTTTGTATGCTTAGTTTAATTGTTTCATTAGCTTAATTAATTGTTTACTTTTATTATTTTATTGTTCGTAGTATAAAATCACAAATCAATCACTGTTTTTCACACATTCACTACACGTATTCGACACGTTAACAACAACTCGATATTCGACCTTCGTTGGGAAACGACCCGGGGAAAACGCATACGTTGCCTTTTCCTTTGGAAAAACGTACTAAAAATATCAAATCAATGATACTGGTTGTGGAACTCACATTTGTAATAATGTGCAGGGGCTTAGGGGAAGCAGAAAGTTGAAGCAATGCGCTTTGAACCTATACGTTGGTAATGGCAACCGTGCAGCTGTCGAAGCGATAGGGAGCTTTGATCCCATCCTTCCTAATGATTTAGTTATTGTTTTAAATAATTGCCATTTTGCACCTACTATCACTAGAGGTGTTGTTTCACTTTCACGTTTGAAAGATGATGGTTTTATTCATACATTTACGGATTATGGTATTGCAGTTTCTAAGGATAATGTATTTTATTTTAATGCTATTCCTCGTGATGGCATTTTTGAAATTGATATGCATGATTCTATTTCAAACGTTAGTTCTATATATAATGTTAGCAATAAGAAATCTAAACGTAACTTAGATTCCACTTTTCTATGGCATTGCCGTCTTTGCCACATAAACAAGAAACGCATTACGAAGCTGCAACGCGATGGGCTTTTAGAGTCAACCGACCATGAGTCGTTTGATAAATGCATTTCTTGTATATCTGGTAAAATGGCACGAAAGCCTTTCTCCCATGTTGGAGAAAGAGCTAAAGATCTACTTGGACTCATACATACTGATAGGGAAGGAGCTAACTACTTCATTACTTTCACTGATGACTTCAGTAGATATGGTTATGTTTACTTGATTAAACATAAACATGAAGTCTTTGAAATGTTCAAAGTCTTTCAAAATGAAGTAGAAAATCAACTCGGCAAGACCATAAAGGCTCTCCGATCCGATCGAGGAGGTGAATATATGAGTCAAGAGTTTTTAGATCATCTAAAAAGGTGTGGGATCGTCTCACAATTCACTCCTCCATACACACCACAACATAATGGTGTATCTGAAAGGAGAAATCGAACCTTGCTTGACATGGTTCGATCTATGATGAGTCTAACAACATTGCCAACGTACTTTTGGGGTTATGCTCTAGAGTCTGCTGCACGCATTCTCAATATGGTTCCAACCAAGAAGGTAGACAAGACACCATACGAAATATGGCATGGGAAGGTCCCTAATTTGTCGTACTTGAAAGTCTGGGGTTGTGAGGCTCTCGTGAAACGAGACACACCTAACAAACTTGAGCCCAGAGCTATCAAATGTATCTTCGTAGGATACTCAAAGGAAACAATGGGTTACTACTTCTACTAACCACCAGAGAACAAAATATTTGTTGCTCGATATGCTGAGTTTCTTGAGAATAGTCTCATTCCACAAGAAGCAAGTGGGAGCAAAGTAGACCTTGATGAAATTCAAGAAGAAGATGCACAACCTTCTGGTAACACTAGTGAGCATCAAAATGAGATTGAACATGAAAATGTTGAGCCTCATCAAGATGCTGCTCCCATTCGTAGATCCGCAAGGATACCTCAAGCACCTGAGCGATATGGTTTCTATGTCGATGCTGAGGAACATGAGTTAGGGGATCATGGTGAACCCGCTAACTATCGAGATGCATTATCGAGTCCTGAACACGATAAATGGATCGAATCTATGAATACGGAGATGCAATCCATGAAAGACAATGATGTCTGGGTCAAAGTTGACCTACCTCCTAACGCTAAAACCGTTGGGAGCAAGTGGCTCTTCAAAAAGAAGACCGACATGGATGGAAATATACACACCTACAAAGCTCGTCTGGTAGCAAAAGGTTTCACTCAAACCTACGGGGTTGACTATGAAGAAACCTTCTCGCCTGTTGCAGACGTTAAAGCTATTAGGATTCTTATGGCCATAGCAGCGTACTATGACTATGAGATTTGGCAAATGGATGTCAAGACAGCTTTCTTGAACGGCCACCAGAACGAAGACGTTTATATGGTGCAACCCGAGGGCTTCGTGAATCCTAAACATCCAACTAAAGTATGCAAGCTTCAAAGATCCATTTATGGATTAAAGCAAGCATCCAGAAGTTGGAATAAGAGATTTGATGAGGAGATCAAGAAAACTGGTTTCACTCAAAATCTCGATGAGCCATGTGTATACATGAAAACTAGTGGAAGTATAGTCGTGTTCCTAATCTTATATGTCGATGACATATTACTCATGGGAAACAACATTCCAATGCTACAAGATGTAAAATCCTGGCTTGGAAATTGCTTTGCCATGAAAGATCTAGGAGAAGCCGCGTACATACTTGGAGTCAAAATCTATCGTGATAGATCGAAACAATTAATCGGCTTATGTTAAAGTGCATACATTGACAAAATCCTGAAGCGATTTAGGATGCAAGATTCCAAACGTGGAAATCTTCCAATGTGACCAGATACAGTATTGAGTAAAACTCGAGGACCCTCTACACCTGCTGAAGTGAAGAGGATGAAAGGAATACCCTATGATTCGGCTGTGGGATCCATAATGTATGCGGTTAGGTGCACTAGACCTGATGTAGCGTTCTCACATAACCTGATGAGTAGATTTCAACAGAATCCAGGAGAATGTCACTGGACTGCTGTTAAGAACATATTAAAGTATCTACGAAATACTAAAGATATGTTTCTTATTTATGGTGGTGATGTCAAGCGTGAGCTCGGTGTTACTTGTTACACTGATGCAGGCTGGGAGACGGATCGTGATGACACCAAATCCCAAACGGGATATGTTTTCATCATGAACGGAGGTGCTGTTGACTGGAAGAGTGCCAAACAAAGCACTATCGCGATGTCCTCTACAGAAGCGGAATACATAGCTGCTTCTGAAGCTGCAATGGAGGCGATTTGGATACGTAAATTCATTTCTGGGCTTGGCGTTGTCCCCAGCAATGAACGACCTATGGATATGTACTGTGACAATACAGGTGCCATTATCATAGCCAATGAACCAGGTGTTCAAAAGGGTGCCAAACATTTTCGTCGGAAAGTTCACTACATTCGAGAAGTAATCGAAAGTGGTGATATTCGTCTTCTCAAAGTTCACACAGATGACAACATAGCTGATCCTTTTACTAAACCAATGCCTTGTGCCAAGCATATTGAACATGCTAGGAGCATTGGACTTCGACCAGCTAATAGTCTCATGTAGATCTGTTTTTTAGTATTTGAATAATTTGAACGTTAAATAGTTTATATTTATAATGAATTGATGTACTGGTTATGATCGTTTTCATTCATATCAACTGTGTTCTATATTTGCATGTTTAATCCATGAGTAATTTATTTATTCTAAAATTATCCATTGTCGGTTGACGATACGGGAGTATCATCAAATTAAGACAAATGTGAGCGTGATGGTGACATATTTGCCACACTCACATGTTGTTCATAGTGATGAACATTGGATTGACCCAACCTATGAGTGACCTACGAGTCTTCACTACATGGATCGTCGTCAATAGTGAATCTCGCTAGAGGTTATGTCTCTTATCCTTAGACTTAAGATGCAAGCAGGTCTTGCATGTGTGGAATTTCATTCTTTGATATGGTTAAACGCTATCCTGAATAAGGTAGTTATAAAAGCCATTATCAGGAGTGATATGAAGCATGTGAATGACACGTGTAGTCAAAAAAGGATTTGTTCCTCCACTTGTTATGGAGCTAGATACTATTGGGCCCCTCGATGAATTGAACAGATGTGTGTATGGCCGTACCCAAATGAGATTAAGATGAATCTTAATTCACTTGGTAATCTTGTTCAATATCTGTATCGAGAAACATAATAGTTGAACTTTTAGAATGACTTTTGATCCATGTCTAATGTTCAACACGGTATCTGAAACAAAAGGATAGATGACATGTAAACCATCTAAAATGAGACGTTTAAGAAACTAACCTCACATATTTCTAGGGGCATTGGCGTGTTGCTAGACGCTAGCCATTGCTTGTATAATTACTTGATTATTATGACGTCGCAAGTGGGAGCTGTTGGAGTATGCTCGCGTCATAATTCATAATTGTATGGCTAGACGTATGTGAGCCTATGGGGTCACACACTTATACACAGAGATGCCATTTTATAGATTGTATTTATCGTATTTACAATATATAAATGACTACGTAACTAGGTATCGATAAAGGGCCATTAAGGACTAAGTTAGACTTAGTATTATTGGATTGGACCAACAATGGGCAAGCCCATTGTGGGCCCTACTCATGACCGGCCACCATGTGGGCCCTACTCATGTAAGTGTTGATTAGTCTTATGTTTTGAATTACAATCAATTAGCCTTTAATGTGATTGATTATAATTAAACATCAATATTAATACTTACCTTTTACTTTTCCCCCTCCCCTTCCTTAGGGTGTACGACACACACACATCACATAATAGTGATTGTGTGTTTTTCCTCCCTTGTCTTGATTATCTATTGTAGGTAGATCAAGAATAAAGATTACGTATTCAAGACTAGCATCGGGTGGTGATCAAGGAAGTGTAGTGTGTTTCATACTTATAGAAAGATCAACCTCATTGATCTTGTGGTTTCTTGAAACTCAACGTGGTGGTGATATTGGTGGCGTTACCCAGATTACGCTACAAAGGTATAAAATATATTTGTTTAATTTGTTTTTAATTATGATTGATCATATGACTCTATGGATCCTTGTATGGTAATGTTCTTCCGCTGCGTTTATGATATTAATTTATAATTTATGTTTACATCACCTATATTACGCGACCAACTTGTTTGGTGTCTTTGGTCCATTGGGTACAATGCGCTCGAAAACCAATTGGAGTTTTAGTAATTATATACATAATAATTCACATAGAGATTATTAATAGGATTTATCAAAAGGTTTGCATGTGGCTATATGATTTAATGGTTAAGATTATATGCGTTATTAAGTGTTTATTTATTTTTTTGTTAAATTACTTCTCTTTTTTGTTTAAATTATTGTTGAATTGTAAGCAAAAAGAGGGTAATTTTTTATATAAAAAAATATAAATTGACCTAATAACTATGAAACCTTGATGTGGTAAATTATTTATTGTCAAGTCTTATGTGCCGACAGTGGTTCGCTTCGCACGGTAATTTGCTCCCAGGCGAGACTAGCAATTTTATAATTTACAATATAAAATTTTTAAGACTTAGAATCATAAACTTTTAATTGAGTGATGTTTTTTGTACCAATAGTGTGAATGGCTCACATAATGTAGACAAACTATAAGATGGGTATAAGGTTGGTTTCGCATTAAATTATGGCCTTAAAGAGACTCCACTTTGTCTCTCCGCTTGCTTGTGCGTCTAATTGGAGCTACCAAGTACCACTATTATTTTGTACAAAATCATCTTAAGGGTGAATTGACCTCAATTCCACGCGCCACTTTTGTGGTATTTATCCGAATAACTTGGGTCTTTATGACTCACGCAGTAGTAGGATATAGTAGGCGATAATTGGAGTAATTCTTTGATTGGTGAACCCAATACCTCAATTAAAACTGTGTTGATTTAACTCTTAGCCTCAATTGGTAAACTAAAATTGTTTTGAAAACTTACGATACGAAGATGTGTGCATGCTTCTTTGTACATATTTTGATCATCACATCAAAATAAATACCCTAAAATTTAAGTCCATGCTATCTAATTATAAGAGACACTTGGAGTTAATATCTAGCGTAAGTGAGACCTTGACATAGATATTAACGACATGGTAAATTACATACTTTCATTACTAGCAGATCAACTGATGTAATGAAACTATGTTAATTTTCAAGTTTCTAAATTAGACGACTTAATTAAGTTGTAAGTGAGACCTTGAAACTTAAAGCATGAGATGGGAAGAAACATGTTTACATTGCAAAATTGTTTTTGGCAAATGTAATTCCCATAATGATCTAGGAGTCGGAAATTGATTTGCCGATTATTGTACGACAAGTTACCATCTTTTGTACTTTCACTACTAGCAGATCAACTGATGTAGTGAAACTATGAAAAGTTGGATCCTAGTTTTCAAGAAAATTAAATGGTTATATGAATATTTCCTGGGTAATTTTCTTTTCTTGAAAAATTGTATTATCGAAAATACTAAAATTGAATTTTGTAAATTCTTTTAATGTATAAATGCAACGTTAAACCGTAAACGTAAGACATTCTTTATTGGTAAATTGATCTACACCCGTAGGGGTTTTTTGGCTATAGTCAACTTTACTAAAAGAATAAACATAGTCTACTTTCTTTGAGAGAGAGTGAGACTTAATCCTATTCCTTTTCATGAATAAGAAAGGTAAGATAAGATAATTAGAATTGTTTAAATTCTAAGAAATAACTCATAGCAAAATTTTAAGGGAAAATGGCAAAAAAAGGCATCATACTTGCCACTTTTTGTCATTGTATGTAGCGACCTTTTTTTTTTTTGAATTTGGCACTAACCTTTTTAAATCGTGTCATTGTGTAGTCTGTGCGAGTATTTCAGCCATGGAAATGACCATTTTACCCTTCAAATTTTGAAAAAAGTAAGGGTAAAATGGTCACAAAGTACACACAATAGCACAATTTAAAAAGGTTGGTGCCAAATTCAAAAAAAAAAGGTCGCTACATACAATGACAAAAAGTGGCAAGTATGATGCCTTTTTTTGCCATTTTCCCAAATTTTAATAGTTAAGAAAATTTCACATTTTATGAGTTATTAAATTAGAAGCTAGACTAGTTACCACAAATTGGTAAAAGGCAAACTAGCAAAATTTGTCTAGTTGTTGTGCTTTGACCACTTAAAAATGCTACATACCATTGTGGGGATGGCAGACACATTAAGGAAGAAATTGCATGCCCAATTTTTTTAAAAGTTAATTGCATTGATGGATAGTCCATTATTCACAAAGTATAATACATTCTTTTAGTACCTAAGTAATTGTTACGTATGAGATTACTCAAATGTGTAGGAAAGTAAATAGCACATTATTTGCTTTTACTGGTTATGAAACACTTATAATGTTGTCAAATCTAGTGGGAGCATTGTGTTGTAATTACTGAATAATGAATTAATGTAATGATCTGTAATTCAGTGGGAGCTACAAGCTTGTTATCTTGGTAGTAACCCAGATTATCTCTAGAATGTCTTGAGATAATTATTTTCCAATTGTAGACACTTGTGGGTTTAAGGATAGTCATGTACGTTTCCTTACTAGACAAGGTTGTCCTATATCTACTAATATCTATGACACAATCATATTGATCACATTAAACAAACGCGTGACGTGTTGTTTATCTTATGTATGATGTTGTTCCATGCACAAGTGGGAGAAATCTTTATTGTGTGCAAAGAACAACACATAGTAATATGATTTAAAGGATTCTCTTGACTACAAGGTAAGAGACTAATGTTCTAATGTGATTTATTCACATCTAATTAATAGAACACTTGGAGTTAATATCTAGCGTAAGTGAGACCTTGACATAGATACTAATGACAAGGTAAATTACATACTTTCATTACTAGCAGATCAACTGATGTAATGAAACTATGTTAATTTGCAAGTTTCTAAATTAGATAATTATTAGAACAAGTGTCAATATGATAATAAGACTACTTCAAACTAAATATTTATGTATTATTGAAATGACATAAATAAATGAAGTAATCTAATACTACTTCAAATTTGAATATTTATGTATTCCTGGAACGTCATGAATATATGAAGTGATAAATTAACTTGAAATTACTATTGAAACCAAATTGTGGTGTTCATGATTACTTTAGATATACATGTTTATATTTTATTGTAAAGATATAAATATGAAGTCTTTTAATTGTTACAAGACTTATAATAAAGTAAGACATTAACTTGTTATGTTTTTTAAGACATATAAAAGAAGTCATTGAGTTGATCAATTATTTATAATATATATTGAAATTATAACAGTTTATGTCTTCTTGTAAAGACATGGACATGAAGTGACTTGGTCAAAAAGTAATTATGTTATATAGCATGCAATTGGCTTGAAAATTCTATTATACCATTAAGCTGACTTAGTTGGTGAATAGATAAGCCAAACAAAATATATTTATCTTACATATTGTAAGAATGTCTTACAATATTAATCCTAATGAAATACATAATGTTTATGGTACGTTTAGTTAGGAAAATCAAACTCTTGTTATATTGTTTGATTAAAGATAACTATATCTTCTATTCTTCCTAAAGCTATCAAGGTTAGAAAATTGAGTATGGGTAGTATATACTCAATTAGACTCCAACCTAGAAGATTAATAAGAGAGCATTTATTTTGGAATGTGATGAATCACATTAAGTCTTAAAATTGAAGTTCTAAATTTGTTAAACTACTTATGAGTAGGTTTTTAACAAATTAATGTAAGGAACTGTCAATATGTATTTGTAATGTCCCGAAAGAGAACAAATTTGTGTTGCTCTACTTGCTGAAGTATTTATAGATAGTCTATAAATTGCAAAAGGAAAGTGGGAGTTTTATCTAAAAAAGATAAAATTACAAGATACATAATCTTCTAAAAATACACTAGTAAAGTTATGATGAGGATTAACATGTTAATGTTAAATCTCAAGATGATGGAATTCTCATTCATAGATCTGTAAGAATATCTCAAATATTTGTATAATATGTTGAGGATTATGAGTTACAGGATTATGGTAAGCCTGTTGATGAATTGCAAATATTGAATTTGGCAACTTACTCATACTATGAATGTTTAGATGCAGTCCAGAAAGATAACTAGTTTTGATAACTTAGTTAGTTTTAAACTCTATAGTTACACTATAGAATGAAGATGAGTTTCTTCAAAAGGAATGAAAATCCTAGAGATTTAAATTCTTGTGTAGAAATCATATGGACAAATTCTGTATACATATTTAATGTATGAAAAGATTATCAAACACACTTAAGCAATTAACTGTGATTGAAATTCTTTCTAAGCACATTAAATGTATAAAGATTATGATTGTCATTCTTAGTTTCATAAACATGAAATTAACAATATAATATCAAAACTCTTTCTTGAGTAATTACTTGTGCGAGGACGATAAGTAATTGAAAGGAGTATTTGAATTCAAATAATCTTTGAAAGTATTCAAAGTGCAATCATTTATGAATGGATTAATGCATGCATCTAGGAGATACACTTATGTTTAATTATTAAATCCAAGTGTTGATTTATAATTAAAATAAGATATTTCCTTAATATTCCTGAAAGCTAGTGGGAGTGTTATATTTATTTTATTATTTCATATATGTTGTATAACATATAGAAAGTAACATTCCATAAGAATTAAATGTTAAGTCTTAGTTTGGAATGAAACTTCACTCGATGATTTAGAAAATAAACATACAACCTTGGAATATATGTTTATTGTTATAAACATAAGCGGTAAAATCATTGATTCTAGAACATGATATACTATTAGAAAGTCTAAATAGATACATATCTTTGAAAGTATATAACATGAATGAAATCTAAGTTTGACACAAGGATTTTTCATGTACATCATGTTATTTGCTGTATCATGCTTGATGAAAGATGATTTGACAACATTAATATCTAATTAATAGTTATTAGATAACTAAGTGTAATGGATATGGTTGGATATAGAATTACATCCTCATCCTGGAATTGCTCCTAAATTCTAAATATGAACCATATGAAAAATTGTTGCGTAATTGTTATAGCCAACAAATCTTGAAAGATTTGAAGGTATCAAAGATTACACAATGGATATTAACGTTTATGGAATTTTAAAGAGCATATTGTTGTTTGCATACAATGATGCTAATAAGATTTAGATGACACTCAATACTAGTCATGGTAGGATTTCATCCTAGTTAATAGCCATGTGTACTAGTTATGTTTAACTGTAAGCATAGTTGCATTATACATTAAAGAATTAGAATACTTTAAACTATAAAAGGTTTGATAGTTTAATTTTCATAAATTGGTGGTTGAGAATGTCACACACTTTATGAAATATTATGTGACAATATCAAGATATTTGAATGCACACATACAAGAATTTTACTAATTAAGTTCTTGAAATAAGTATT
The DNA here is from genome assembly GCA_021014915.2 of Artemisia tridentata subsp. tridentata. Classification (NCBI taxonomy): domain Eukaryota; kingdom Viridiplantae; phylum Streptophyta; class Magnoliopsida; order Asterales; family Asteraceae; genus Artemisia; species Artemisia tridentata. The sequence goes on along the minus strand of CP139508.1, from coordinate 490,348,978 downwards.
CTCAAAATTTCGATAGATCAAGATTAGTTGATTTATGCATTGTCAACAAGTATGTTTGACATGACTTGAGGCATAAGTCATTAATAAGAATTGAGAAAACTTATTTTAGAGGTTACTAACAATAAGTTTTGTGATCGTTTATGGACTCTAGGTTGTTTAGACCTTGATCTAGGATTTTAACTATAATAAGCATAATGATAATATTGGCGGAATATTCTATGAAAGAAACAATAGTGTTACAACAAGGTTTTTCCAACTTCACCGTTTGTTATTCCAACTAGCCCCAATGCTTTGTGATCAAGTATAGCACGATTAAAATCTAAGGAATCAAGGATCCTTGAGGCTAAACAAACCTAACAACATCAGACCCCATGTCTAATGTTCATCAAACCCCTCGTCTGATGTTCCCACACACACTCTTTGATGCTTTACATTTTAACACACTTGGTGTTGATACAATTTGTAAGTATGAAGCACCTTGGTGATTAACATCTAACCACACTTTTTATCTAAGGGTAAGATCTTCCTTTTATAGAACAAGGAAGATCTTTTACAATATGATAAGTCTTGTCATCTACTTGCTTTACATGTGTTAGTCATTAAGATACAACTTGTATCTTTGTTTACAACTTTGTTGACTGAACAAATATCTAGATATTATTTATAAGTGACTCATATAAATAATATTTTCTTCATCTTTATCCATCCAACAATAGTATGACTCATAGCAGCACCTGATACACTAGAAGACTTAACTGTGTAACCAGGCTTAACGAGGAGACTTAACTGGGAGAAGACTTAACCACCAGACTTAACTGGGAGAAGACTTAACCACCAGACTTAACTAAGAGAAGACTTAACCACCAGACTTAACTGGGAGAAGACTTAACCAGAAGACTTAACAACTCCTGCAACAACTTCATTAGCATATTTTGCTTATCATTTCAGTATTCTTCATGTTTCATTCTTCTTGTTCTGTGATCATCAAATTTATGAAAATATAATTCCCAACAATCTTCCCCTATTTGATGATTACAAAACAAACACGTTCTTGTATGAATTTCCCTAGACGAAGTAGAGAAATTGAGATAATTAAATCTCACCATGAATGAAACCATACTGTCTTCCCCTTAATCTATGTTATCCACACATCTCTTCCCCTTTTTGTTATCAACGAATAGAAAAAGTATACAAATATGATCTTTACAACTACGAACTAATACTACACATCCAATCTATCCTTCTATTGTCTCAAATTACCCTCCATTAAGTTTTTCGCACTAAAAATGAACTTGAGACAGTAAAAATCTAAACCATCAGTAGCAATACTAATCAATAGTAGTAAGAATCAATAACTTTCCCTTTGGTGATGCACATATATAATAAATGGTTGAACACTTGAACATTTAAGCTTCCCCTGAAACCCATATGTTAACCCTTTGAATCTCCAATTCTGTAGGTTTTTATGACTGATGAAGAAAAACCAACCATTACTAACTTGATGATGAAATAAAATAAACAAACCTTGTGTCTTATGTCTTGTACTAAAACTGACTTCGAACAAATACCAATGTATTAAGAGACCTCAATCTCATGACAATAAACCCATCTTCTTATGAGACACTGAGTACTACCACGTATCTCCTTTAAGTGTTTGTCATTTCGTAGTCACTAGAATTTGAATAGTACGAACAAGTGACCTTCAAAGCAAAAGGTATGATAAAACACAATTTTGAAAAATTCTACTTCATTTTCAAATAAGCAACAAATAACCTTTTGTCACCAATAATAACTTGAAAAACAAGCCTTTAATCTTTTAAGAACATAAGCCAACTCTCTTCCCTCTGAGTGAGTGTTCTTCCCTTTGTGTGTGTAAACCAAGAAACAAAAACAAAAAATTCGACCATACCTCAACTGTTTCTGTAGCAGTTTTTAACGATGCATATCTTGCAACCTATGACTCAGATTGAAGATCCCTCCGGTGAGGATCTACCTTGATATACCACGAATCTCCAGTAAAAATTTCAGCCAGATCCAACGGTTAACGAAGGAGTTATCGCCCTTTGAAAACAGCCCTGCAGTGAGTTACGAAAATACGAACCAGATCCGAATTTTTCTTGTTTTTCTGCATTTTTTGACAAACCAAAACCTTGTAACATCCTAGATCGAGAGCCCCCGCTCTGATACCAATTGTGAAAAACTTATTTTAGAGGTTACTAACTAACAATAAGTTTTTCGATCATTTATGGACTCTAGGGTGTTAAGCCTTGATCTAGGATTTTGACTATGAAAAGCATGATGATAATATTGATGGACTATTCTAATGAAAGAAACAATACTATCACAACAAGGTTTTTCCAACTTCACCGTTTGTTATTCCAACTAGCCCCAATGCTATGTGATCAAGTATAGTACGATTACAATCTAATGAGGGATCAAAGATCCTTGAGGCTAAACAAACCTAACAACATCAGACCCCATGTCTAACGTTCATCAGACCCCTCGTCTGATGTTCCCACACACACTCTTTGATGCTTTACATTTTAATACACTTGGTGTTGATACAATTTGTAAGTATGAAGCACCTTGGTGATTAACATCTAACCACACTTTTTTATCTAAGGGTGTGACTCCTTTTTATAGAACAAAGGAGATCATTACAAAATTGATAAGCCTTGTCATCTACTTGCTTGATCAAATATCTAGATATTATCTAAAGTATATAAGTGACTCATGTGACTTTATACAAATAATATCTTCTTCATTCTTATCCATTCAGCAGTAGTATGACCCATAGCAGTTATCTTCTCAGTAGTAGCTTCTTTGCACTAGCAGTACTAACTGCTGCCTTCTTTGCACTAGCAGTACTAATTGCTGCCTTCTTTGCACTAGCAGTACTAACTGCTACTTTCTTTGTACCAGCAGTACTAACTGCTACTTGGTGTATTTTGCTTATCATTTCAGTATTCTTCATGTTTCATTCTTCTTATTCTGTGATCATCAAATCTATGAAAATATAATTCCCAACAATCTTCCCCTATTTGATGATTACAAAACAAACACGTTCTTGTACGAATTTCCCTGGACGAAGTAGAGAAATTCAGATAATTAAATCTCACAATGAATGAAACCATACTGTCTTCCCCTTAATCTATGATATCCACTACGTCTCTTCCCCTTGTAACATTTTAGATCGAGAGCCCCCCGCTCTGATACCAACTGAGAAAACTTATTTTAGAGGTTACTAACAATAAGTTTTGTGATCGTTTATGGACTCTAGGTTGTTTAAACCTTGATCTAGGATTTTGAATATGATAAGCATAATGATAATATTGGCGGAATATTCTATGAAAGAAACAATACGATCACAACAAGGTTTTTCCAACTTCACCGTTTATTATTCCAACTATCCCCAATGCTATGTGATCAAGTATAGAACGATTACAATCTAATCAGGGATCAAGGATCATTGAGGCTAAACAAACCTAACAACATCAGACCCCATGTCTAATGTTCATCAAACCCCTCGTCTGATGTTCCCACATACACTCTTTGATGCTTTACATTTTAACACACTTGGTGTTGATACAATTTGTAAGTATGAAGCACCTTGGTGATTAACATCTAACCACACTTTTTATCTAAGGGTAAGATCTTCCTTTTATAGAACAAGGAAGATCTTTTACAATATGATAAGTCTTGTCATCTACTTGATTTACATATGTTAGTCATTAAGATACAACTTGTATCTTTGTTTACAACTTTGTTGACTGAGCAAATATCTAGATATTATTTATAAGTGACTCATATAAATAATATCTTCTTCATCTTTATCCATCCAGCAGTAGTATGACTCATAGCAGCACCTGATACACTAGAAGACTTAACTGTGTAACCAGACTTAACGAGGAGACTTAACTGGGAGAAGACTTAACCACCAGACTTAACTGGGAGAAGACTTAACCAGAAGACTTAACAACTCCTGCAACAGCTTCATTAGCGTATTTTGCTTATCATTTCAGTATTCTTCATGTTTCATTCTTCTTGTTCTGTGATCATCAAATCTATGAAAATATAATTCCCAACAAGAATTATCATGCATTGATCTATTTAGTCTTTGGATAAGGGATGTTAAGCAATTATTATTTACAATGAATTAAAGTATTTGATACGTTTGTTTTCATTAATAATATATCGTATCCTATATTTGCATGTTTAAATCCTCGAATAACTTATGTTATTCTAAATTGTCCATTTTCACTTAATGATATGGGAATATTATTAAATCAAGACAAATCTGAGTATTGGTAGAATATACTTGAAAGTATATTGATGCGTTGTCATGCCAATTTCACATGATATTCAAGGAATTGAGTATAGGACTTATTCCAAATTCATGAGTCTACTTTATGGTTCTTCTCATCAAGTAAATCATGTGTATATATAGTTATCCTCAGACTTGAGATGCTAGATAACTGTCATGCATGTAGTACATTTCTGTGATTCAATTTACCGCTATACATAACTGGTAGCTATAAGGATTATTTTCAGGAATGTTGCAAAGTGCATGAGTTATGCTCGTAGTTAAGATAGAATTTGTTCTTTCAAATTGTTTGAAGTTTAATACTGCTGGGCCCCTCGTAGGGTTGATATGATGTTTGTGCGGCCGCACCCAAGATCTCCCCTGAATATGTTAAGAAGATTTGGTAATCTTGCTTAGTCGAAAATAACGATAAACAAAATTATTAATAAAGAATGACTAAGATCCATATCTTTATTAATGTAGTATTAGAAACAAAAGGATAAGTATGATGATGAATCATCGAATGGTTTTTCCAGGAGACCACATCCCGAGTTGTACTAGGGGCATTGGCGTGTTGCTAGACGCTAACCAATGTCATTACACTTTTAATAGATTTCCAAGTGGGAGTTGTTAGAGTTTTGAAAAAATATTAAATCGTGTATGACTAGATTCGAACTCGGGACCATATGATTGCAAACTTTACATATGAGAATCAATGTTAAATAATTAATATATAAATAGTTATATTTAATTAAATGGTCGAACAAGGAAAAATGAGGGGGTTGAGTGTCAAGTTTTATGAAGCTTAAGGAGGTGCTAGCAATAACTTGTTGGACAAGGTTAAATGCTATCTATAAATACCCCTTGGTCTCATTCGGTTTAGAGATAGACTAGGTAATACCGATCGACTATTATAACCCTTTATATCCGATGTACCTTATTCACGAATCACTATGAATATATGATATTTTATTCATGCAAGTTTATGTATACATATACATGCATGCAACGTGTAGATGCATGTGATATGTAACTGCATAATATTATTTACTTTATCACTTTGATTTGATCATGTGATATGTAATCCCTAAACAAGGAATTTGTGTTCCGTTGTTTTATTTGTGATTCAAGAACAAGCATTCACATCGAATCGCTAATAGTACGTGTATACAAAACTTTGGTGTTAACTCACTTTAATTAATTACATCCTGGATTGAGAAACAAAACGGTAAGTGGTTTCTCGTCAATCCATTG